>CAJUYI010000116.1:42371-128026 GCA_910591695.1 Galerucella pusilla
GTCAGTGCGATATATGTCACTTTCCTATGTGGTCGTAGGAAAAAATGATAATTAAATTCCTGACATACTTAGAAATATTTTATTTTCAGATATACAGGGATGACAACTTTTGGGGGAAAGTCCTTCCAGATTTGACGCATTTTTATTTTAACTGCATGTTGCCTGAATTGGTCGATCCGCAACATATAAAGGGTCTTCCAATTAGAAATTTAAAATAAATTGTTATAAAAAGAATGTGTTTTATATATTTATCTTAACCTGTAGTTTATCCAATTCTTTGGATAAATTGAAAGACTTCGAAAGATGTTTTCGAGATATATGGCTGTGAGAAGATACCTAGGTACAATTTTACAGTAGTGATTTATTGGAGTTGGGTATTTAAAAATAAGTCACTAATGATGAAAAGGTAAATGGATATAGTAGGAAAAAAGAAGTCATGTTCAATTAGAAAATATTGAAAAAAAAATTCTAAATGGTAACAGTTATAAGAATCTTCGCCATTACAGATAAATGTATACCTACTATGTATTATTTGTAAAAATCGAGTTATAACGACAATTCTTAAATAAAAACATTTAATCTTTTCATTCCATAAAATTGAGCAGTCTAAGCAATAATATAATGCAGTATTGATAAATCAGTTTCACGCAATTAGCTAAAAGATATTTACAACCAAAATTTGTAAATTAATGTAATAAATAGTTCAGTGAAAAAACTTGAGATGTAACGACAAATTTCAATAACCTAAATGTTCAATATTAAAGTCCTAAGTCTATGGTTTAAATTTAATGCCCGTGCTGGAATCTCTCGTCGAAAGAGACTATCTAGCGGCGTTGCCACCCGTTCCTTTCATAAAATGACAGTGCCCACAAACTACGACCTGAAGTGGTAGGAAGAGGGAGGTACTTTTGACAGTTTGTCGTGACGTCATGAACTACTCAAGCCTCTTAAAGCAGCTTTTTGAATTCATAAATTCAAGCAGCAAAATGAGTTTACTTTGGGCAAGTTATCAGTTTGTGCTTTTACAAAACCTTCGCTAGCCATATCTTTACTCACAAAATATGAAAGAATTGTCACTGAACTAGTAAATAAAATATTTTCTTCTGAAAGTTTTAAAATATCCTCGGAAATATCGAATATTTATGTCCACTTTCCACTTTACGATATTTTTACGTCGATGAAGCAATTAATAGTTGATTAAAATACAATATAAACACACAACTACACAGAACCTATTGACCATATTGACAAAAGTAAACAAACAAGAGATATGACATCACACGTATCATCGGTAGCGTTCGGAAATCATCGGGTGTTGGTCGGAAAGTGCATTGAAATTTGAATTTTATTTTAAAATTTGGAAGTAATTTCCAATGGAAACTGGTTTATTTCCTATTATTAGTTATTTTTGATATCAACTTTACTATTATAAATTAATATCTAAGCAAAATATAAAATATGCGTGTACTCTATTGTGTGCATATCAGCCTGCAATGTCCGATCAGCATTCCCACCACCATCCTCATCGTTTCTCGACTTTGACATAGTAGGTTGTGTGACAGTTTGGCCGAAGGGCTTTTAAGGAATAATTTAGCGTGCCTTTGTCCTGGGGTTTAATACCACCAGCGCAACGCCTGGTTGTTTATCAATTTGTGGATGCTCTCCTCAATTAGATATTTAGCAATTCCATGGGAAGCTTCGGGCCCTATCACTACCTCCTTTGCTCCCTCCTTGGATAATTCATCGGCCTTTTTAATGCCTTTTATTCCATGGTGACCTGGTACCCAGGCTAGGGTCACTCTATTATGTATACCTAGTATGTTGAGGGCCTTGTCACACTCCCACACCAGATTTGACGTTATGCGATATGAGCGTATCGCCTTTAGTGCTGCTTGGCTGTCGGAGTAGATGACGATTCTTTGGCTATCCACCTCCCGTCTCAACAACTCTTCTTATAGGAGAAGGAGACGATTTATTTTGATTTAAGCCAATAAATTGTTCGAGAAATCTGATTTATTTGTTATATTGTTTTTGTTTATTTTTCCTAAAGCCGGGAAACAAGCAAAGGAGCTTTTGATTCATTATTTAGAAAATAATATAATATTTATTACTGGGAAATATCACCTCTTGAATGCCGAGCAACTAAATTATAAATGGAAAGAGCTAACTAAAATGTTGAATACGGTGGGAAATGGAGCACGAGAAAATGAAAATAGCAGTGTCACTTGCTATTTCTCAATTGGCATTCAAAAAATATACTACATGTAAACAGATCACAATATATCTAAGGCTTTTATCACAAATTTTAATTCCATTATAAGCTTCTCTACAAATTATTTATGTATAAATAACCTGTTAAAATGAGATCCGTTAACAATTCAATATTCTCAAATTCCTGAAAAAAATATAGGAAAAATATTGGATTAGACAATTTTTCAAAAGCTTTTAATGCATAGGTATAACAAGTAAAAAAATAGGTTGCTGAGATAACGGCGTCAATGAGAAGATATCTTTAAAATTGACAGGTCATATATTGCTTAACAGGATCAAAATATCAGTTTTTTGGAATGTTACTATGATATCAATATATTTTAACAAAATTGCTATTGGCGAACAGAATTGCACTCATAATGAGATCTTTTAACGCATTGGCAATTTTTCTGAATGTTTCTGCCCAAATGAGGAGTGGTTAGTTCTTCCCCTTCATAATCTAGTTCCCTGATATTTAAGGGGGGACATTTCCCAGTAATCAATATTCTATTATTCACAAGAGAGTTATAAGTTGGAAATAATTTGACAGATTTTAAAAAAACTTGTTACAGGGAATCGAGCAGGCAATAAATACGAGAGCCTGAAGAGCTAGTGGCTTTTGCCAAATGGCAACAAGTTTGAGAAAAGGCCTGGAGAATTATTTTCCAATTAATCGAGGTCTCTTGTGGTATTCAATGGATTATTTTCTGACTTTACAATAATGTAAGTAGATTATTCCCACTATATTTTAAATAGCTTAGAACATATATGAATTACTGAAATTGATCTAGATTGCTCGAACAATTACTTATAGGTTAAAATCAAAATAAATATATAGCTATTGCTATTGACAAAATCATGAACCATTCTTGCTTTGAACGCAGAAACGGAATACACAATTTCTTGATCATATTTGCTGTGTTATAACCATAACAATATTGATTCTCCACTACTAGCTGTGAAGTTGACAATTATTGTTCCTTCTAGCCAACTGAGAAGTTGAATTTCTCTATTAGTAGGTAGTTAATAATTTTCTATTATTAACCTAGGTCAATAATGGACAAATTTAAATATTTTGAGAATTCAGGGATGGTAGTTCAAGAAAAACTTGTGCAACTTAATTTTGTATACCCAGGAGATTGTCTGTAACATATTTGCTCCTTGAAATTACCTATAAAAGTAAAATTATTTGAATAACAATGCCATTAGTTTCAAATTCGCGCTCAACCAAAAATGATGACATAACGAGTATGTTCATAATATATCGAAAAATGACAGTGTACTTGTCAGTCAGACGACGGGGTAAGCGCTTCTCGTGGTGCGTTTGTAAATCATTTTCAATTTTTGCCTTAAATTTGGCTAGTAGTGGAAAAAATTGTATATACACCATGGTGGTGAGGACATTTATAAGCCTCGCACCTTATTCCGCTCAGGGCGAAGCCACTCGCGAAATACTTTTGGTGCTCGGTCAATAATAATAGTCTTCAGCAGCTTGGAGTATAATATACTATTATACAAAAATGTTTTCAGTAAAATGCAAGCAGAATAGCATTGACTGTCTGAATTTTCTCCAAATTTCCATTTCTAAGATGTGTTATGTATTCTGCATACCAAAAAAATGCATACACAGGTTTCATTTACAGCAGGCTTAAAGACATTGTAAGTTAAGTTTTAAATTCTCAAGATTAAAGTTTAATTATTTTAGTACCAAACTTCTTGATTAAAACAATTATTTTTAGGTAAAATATGATGTTTCATTTTAACTTCCCATCTCTATTGAGAGGTTCATCAGTGAAGTCACAATACAAGGTGCTTTGATGTCAGATAAGAATACACTGACAAAAATGATGCATAGATGCTATATTTTTCACTCAAATCTTTGCCAAATAAATAAACTAATCCCAAATATTAAACATAGAAAAATAAAACTCTGGGCGTTGCCGGCCATTATCAGTTGAAATTTAAAAATAATTACTTATTTATACCACTATTATATCCACACTCTTTGGGGGAACAGATTATACAGATTATATTTACTCTACATAGGTATATCAGGGCTGATAAATTGACTTGGTGAAAAAAATAGGCAATGCCAAAAAAAGAGATCTGATCATTTGCAAAGATCTACTAGGGCTGAGACAATTGAATATACTTCTTGAAAACTACAACCAATAAAGAAAAAATTAATACCTGCCTACACCAGAGTAACACTGCACATAATTCTAACAGATGGCCTAACATGACACAACTGCATAAAAGGGCACCTCAAAAGAGCAAGAGAGTAAGAAGAAACATCCATTCACATATTTGTGGAATGCATAGCAATACAGAATCACCTAGGAGACTACTGGATAGAAGAGGGACACCTAAACGAAAGCCTGCAGACATCCTAAAATTCTCTCATAAACTAGGTCTAACAAAGCTAATACTCTCTGAGACTTTCCTCAGTAACTTAGTGGGTGAAAGAGAGCAGCACAAGGGATCTTTTAATCTCAGTGAATGTCTCCCCAATACACATGGGTAGGTACACATAAAAATTTTGCTGAAACACTTTCTGTTACCTCATGTACCGAACTAATGATACCAATCAAGCTAAAATAGCCAATTTTTGATAAAAAAAGTAATGTAATAAGTATGGCATCCTGAAAAGAGAGTAATGATACATTGTTGGGTATCAAATAAAAGGGCTTTCTTAGCACATTTCAAAAACATAATATGTTAACTGTTACTTGTGGCTTTGCTTGCATGCCTTCAATATTTGTGAATAATTTCTAAAATAAACAAAATGTAAAGTAGCTCTACAAATGCTAAGCTATACTACCTATAATCCCAAAATACATAGTTTAAATGAGAATTAAGTTCAAAAACCAACTACCAGGCCAATTACTAAAATAAGTATGAAAGAAGAAAATATTCTAATCTGAAATTGTTATATAGGTATTTGGTTATACATAGGTTAAATATTTGGGATTAGTGGCACACAACCATAATTATTCTCTAAATATCACTGTGAATATGTATTATATACCTTAAAATAAATAATGTATAAGTTATTTGTTTCATAGACAATAAATATTGGAAGATTTATACATTACAATTTCAGATAAGAATATTTTCTTGTTTCGTAATTTTTCTCACTAGAGGGGTTTTAAGTTTTGAACTCATTTATAATTATTTCATGAATATACATACTATCATTTAGTTTCATAATTTGAAATATTTTTCAATAGAAAGGGATGTTAGAAAAATCAAACTAATAACAAAATTTTGGATTGAATGTATATGGTTTAAATTTTTTGTTTTGATGAAATTTATATTTTTCAATATTTAATATCCCTCATAAATGTCAATTGCACACTGATGATTCTTGGATTAAACTACATTTAGGTGAGGAATTAAGCACTCTAAAAATTTTGTGGTTCTAGTACAAATGCATGTGTGTACAAGCTAAGATATATTGGGTCTTAGTGTATTGGTCATAATAATAAATTTACTAACCTGGGAAAGGCATCAAAAAACCAAGTCCTTTTGGTGTTTGGAAAGGCTACTCTCATTCCGGACATGAGAGGAGAATGCAATATCACAGCTCCAACTTCATATCTTGCAGCTAAATCAACTGTAGGTACGGTGCCAATACTTTGGCCATAAAGGATAATATTTTCAGGGCTAATGCCATATCTAGTCCTTAGTGCTTGCCATGCGGCATCAATATCAGCATATAAATTTTTTTCAGAAGGTTTCCCTGCACTTACACCATAACCCGAGTAGTCGTAACTAAATATATTACAATTAATACGGGAGCCCAAACCCAAATAAAAACTGCTCATTTGTCCCAAATCCACTGCATTTCCATGGGAAAATAAAATTGTGAACCTAGCATTACTAGTGCATCTAACGAATAAACAGGCAATTCGATTTCCTCTGATTGTTCTAGTAAAAAAGACTTCTATATTTTCTTTTTCTCTTTCTGAAAATTGCCATTCTGCACGTTCAGTCAGAGCAAAACTATATTTACCGTTTTCATCGGACACAAATTCGTATGTTGGTTCAGGAGGTAAGAAGGCTAGTTTGGCAGATATTTTACTCGGACAAGGTGGACAGCAAAATAAGCAGCACAATTCACTTAAACTTAGACCGTTCATTTTTTTCTATTTAATATATAACTAAAAGTTTTGTTGAGTGTAATACTAAATTTGTAGATTTTCTGAATACTATAACAAAATCTTCCTGTTCATTGTTGACAACGCCATTTTACATTTATAGTCTGATTCTGATTTAAGCCTACAGCTCAGAGCTGGAACTAATGTTCTTGTTCTATTTCACTACTTCTCTTCTACACTCTACACATGCTGTGCAATCGGTTTTACCAATATTGTTGGAATCATTCGAAAAAGGAATAATCAACTATTCGATAATTTTAATAGTTGGAGTGTTTCGATTTTTAGTGATGGAAGAGTTTGAGCTTGGAAAGAATCAGGGTCAGGGAAGATGGGAAGAATAATAATAATAAATTCACTTGTACAGACACATGGTTATATACATAGGATAATATGGTATTTTACTGCAATCCTTATTACTATCAAATATTTATGCAGTTTATTTATTAAGACCACTCGATATATGTAATATATTTTGTACTAAATAAGATACTAAAGAATTTCAGCAAATTGAGCTAATATGCTAGAACCGAAAATTTTCTACAATGTAAATGTTGAGTTGATTCTTGATTCACTTCACAATTTGTCAAATTAAAATCGATTCTTTGAACTAATTCAACTTTAACCAAATATGTATGCCACTTGTCAATGGATGACTCGTTTATCCATAGAACTAGATTTACACAAAAGTAAATATATGTGAAGGAGAAATTGTCATATTTATTTCTGTGATCACAAAAGTAAATATATGTCCACTATCACAACCATGATCAAACCCAGAAATAAAGTGAATGACGAACACTTATGATATTAAACGAACTAAATCAACAGTTGAATTTACTTGTATGACGGATGGCGCGACATCTCATCGAGCACATATCGTCAGAGCTACTAGTTCAAGCCTTTTCATCAAGTCGTTGCAATATCGTTTGACTCTGATATTATTTAAATCGATCGTTACAGTTAGCGATGCTAACGAATCTATAAATTATCTAACAAAGTTTTTGATTTTACTGAATTTTCCACGTATCTCCACTTATTTTATTCTTTCGTGTTCGGTCTTAGGTCTATATATCTTCTGTAAGTTCCTTATTATTATTTTTTTCCTCTTATTTTTTGGGAATCAAACCACAATAATGTTTTTTATTTCGACGTTTCGGTAGCGTTCCAGCAACCGTTGTCAAGATTAACTAGTATTAAAATAATTTTTGGTCCCTATCTAGAATTAAAAGGTATACTTTACCTTTATTTGTTGATGTGATTCACGGAAAGAAGAAAATACTGGGAAATATCTGTTAACTTTTTCTTTTTCTTTAATATGGGCCGGTATTCTCAGGCCCTCGCTTGGAGCGATATCGATGTCGTTGAATGCGAGGGGATCGAAATTCATTGCTGTCTTGATTCTCATGCCCTCTCCTTGCAATTGGAACGCTCCCGCGAAGAGGAGTGCCATAGAGAAATATAAAAATATAATATGTCTATGAGGAGTGCTTTATTTCACTCGCATTCTCATCACTGACATATAATAGGTGTGTTCTTTTTGACTGAGATCTCAGCTCACTTCAGTTAAAGTGATCTGAGATAAAGTGATGTGAGTAAGCACCAAAAAGAACGACCTACTCAATTGAAACGCGAGAACTGCCGTCACATAAGAGACATAAAACATATAAACATAACCTATCTGGAATCTAGATCTCCAATAACCACGCTTGATTCATCCCATCCACTTTATTTCCGACTCAAGTCCAACTGATACCCCCTTACAACACATTCAGCATCGGTGAAGGGGGAGGATAAATCTCAGCTCACTTCGAAGTGAGTGAATAAAAAAGAACGCGCACATTACAGATGTGAGCTGAGATTAACTGAGATCTCAGTCAAAAAGAACACACCTAATATGTCAATAATTTGCATGTACATAGACAATTCTAACCTTAAATTTTTATTGAAGCAGTGTTAAAAATTATAATTGTATATAAATCATTTATAATTGTTGTCATATTATATAAGAGATTGTAGTCATCTTAGGTATATTGGACTACTAGAAGGTCTGGAAGATATTCACAAACGCACCACGAGAAGCGTTTACTCCATAGAGAAATATAATATAATGGTTTACTCCGTTGTCTGATTGACAAGTACACGTGAAGTACACTGTCAGTACTCGTTATGTCATCAGTCATTTTTGGTTGATCGCGAATTTTAGACTAATGACATTTTCATCCAAATAATTTCACTTAGGTAATTTCAAGCAGCAAATATGTTAAAGACAATCTCCTGGATATACAAAATTATGTTGCACAAGTTTTAGGTTTTAGGTTAATAATAGAAAATTATTCATTCTTTTTTTAATTTCTTGGGAAATTAAACCACAATATTTTTAAATTCTTTATTTCAACGTTTCGGTAGCGTTCCAGCTACCGTTGTCAAGAAAAAATAAGTAGAAATTAATTTTTATCCCTAACTGACACAACGGTAGCTGGAACGCTACCGGAACGTTGACATAAAGAATTTAAAAATATTGTGGTTTAATTTCCCAAGAAATTAAAAAAAGAATGAATAATATACCACAAGGAACATACAGAAGATAAATAGAAAATTATTATTCAACTTCTCAGTTGGCTAGAAGAACCTTCACAGCTCAGGGCTAGTAGTGGAGAAACGCACATTATTTAGATACCTTGTGCCGAATAAAGCGCCCATAGAGAAATATAATATAATATATTTTGTCTATGAAAGCGCCATTGTGCTGTTTTTGTGAAACAACGTTTTGATTGTGTATTCTGGGCAAATTATCTCCCATGATATTAGCCAAAAAAGAAAGAGGAAGAAGAAGAAATGTTTTGTGGTTATGTTTTTTGTTGATGTCTAATGCTAGAGTAGAGAAGAAGTTTAGTCTAATGCCATTAAATTTAAATGCCTGAAAATATTGAAAATTAGATATGCATAAAGGAGAAATAGACCAGCCAGCTGAGCTTGAATCACAAGTTATACTGCGTTTACCATTGGTAAATATAGAATACAAGAAACTAAGAAAAGCAACAGAAGTGTTGGATACATATATATTATTTCTCATTATTTTATCTCTCCGTTGGATATTTATTTACCTATTTTCATTGCCAATGAAATAAAGAAATGAATATAGTCAGTAGTCATATTTTAAAAGCACTATCTAAAAATTGAAAAACATTTATCACGGTATTGAATAGATGAGAAACAATAAAATTATTAAGCATAGGTATAATATTATTTTCCCTTCAACCACTGGTTAGTTCTTGCCACTGCCTATTCTAAGATTATTTATGTTCATAACCTTGACTTTTTATTTTTTAATCTAGAAGTTAATGCACCAATCTTGTTTTTTTATATTAAACAAGAACTCAATACTTTAATGGCTGCTTGACTATCTGATATAATAATACCCTAAACAAACCTTACTGTTTGCTTCCTGGGCCCAACACTCCTATCCCAATCCCTTTTATTGTTTTCGAACTGTCTGTCTGTATACCATTTAATGACATTCTTATTAATTTTAATGGAGATTGTAATTTGATTTTCCAAACCAATTTATATAATTTTTATAGGATCCTTCAAGAGCTTTACGGGAAGCAATTCGAAACAATAGCTCTCTAGAAGATAGAATTAGTATCAACATAGATCATGACATGCGTCATGGGGAAGTCAGGGTGGACCATTGGTTGATGGCAGCAAAAGTGGTGGATCTGCCTACAGTAGTAGAATCTTTGAAAACAATTGATGGAAAAGGATTTTATAAAACTGCTGACATATGTCAGATGCTAGTTTGTAAAGAAGATGATGACCAGACAACCACAGATGAGGATTCACCTCAGAAAAAGAAAAAGGATTCTATTAAGGTTGATAAAAAGTACTTATGGCCACATGGTATCACACCACCTGTTAAAAATGTTAGGAAGAGGCGTTTTAGGAAGACATTAAAGAAGAAATATGTAGAGGCTCCTGAAATTGAAAAAGAAGTGAAAAGGCTTTTACGAAGCGATAATGATGCTGTGAGTATAATTTTTCTGTATAACTATACTTGATAGATTGCTTTTTCAAAAATTTTTTGTACAGGTAAGTGTTAAATGGGAAGTAATTAATGAAGAAGATGAAAACAAAGTAAACAAAGGCACTGTAGTAAAGAAAGATCCTTCAGAACCCATTAAAAATGTTGCAGAACATGAAATATTTGGAGGTGCTGTCAGTGACTCAGATGATGAAGATGCACATCTCAATGTACTAGATGTTTTAGATGAAAATAGCCAAAATTCAGGGGAAGATAGTCATCTTACAGACTCTAATTCAGTTCTGGTAAAATATAACTATGAAATTGTTCAATTTGATTAACAGGGGTCTAGACTAAAAAATATGAAATATAGGATGGCATGTAAAATTATGTATCAGTTAGGGGTTTAAATGTCTTTAAGGGTTACATTTTTCATTTGAACAAAAAGGTACCTAATGTAAATATTTCTAAACCTTGGTATTTATTACAGTGTATTATGAGCTGTAGTAAAGTCTTGTTATTTTTATAAACAGTACGTTCATTACAATATATAACAGAAAACTTTGGCTGGGAATAATATACATTTCCAAATTTACCAGCAGTCATATAAATTATTTTGAAAAGAATTTTAGTCTGATCTCGAAATGTTTAGTTAATATTGTATTGAAATTAACCACCCCTTTTAGAATAACTCTGCAGAGTCCAAATTACTGACAGAATTTACAAGTGATATGTTTAGAGAAATTGATCAATCTCCAAATTTAATGCAAGAAATAGATTATTACCAACAGTCATATTCAAGTAACACTTACTCAGATGCGTACATGAGAACTCCTGAACACAAAGGAAATCTACGAGGTAACATTGAATTATGATTTACTTAATTAACTTTAAATACAATGTATAAGTTCAAATTAGGTTTCCTCGAGGGTTTCCTTAACGACAGTAAATTAAATCATTTTCTTTTTTAGTGAACATTCAAGCCAGACTTGATGAAATAGAAACAGAAATAGCAGACTTGAAAGCCAAGAGACAACAACAAGAAACAAAAATTGAAAACATTGAGAACTTGGCTTTAAGGCAAAGGTTCCAAGATATATCAAAAAGTTTATTACAAGATCAAATGGAAAAAGAGCAAGAGAGATACGATCTTCATGAATTATTGAAACAAAGTATGGACTGACAAAATCCATATTATGTTGTAAATTTTGATCATTGAACAAAATAATCCATTAAAATATGAGATGTATGGTGATTCCACATACAAATTTTCATATTGAGTATTTGTAATGAGTATAAACAAATTCTCCTATAGATTTTATACCCTGAAAAAGAATAATGTGAAACAATATGTTGCAGCGATTAGTAAATGTACAGTGAGTAAAAAGCTTTGTATTATATTGATATTTTGTACTGTGGTTTTATAGATAGTGATATTTGAATCAGGGCCGCACTAAAACATGCCAGAGCCGAGGGTTAAACATTTTTTGACGCACCTAGTTTTCTTATATGTCTTTATTATACAGGGTGTCCCAAATGAGAGTGACTGATTTTAAACATAAATGCCCAGCTTATTAATTGCTCCCAAGAGATGGGGTTTTCACTTGTTTCACTAGTTTATCAAAGAGATTTTTTTAGGCTTGGCTGGCATTTCATCTCATCAACACAGGGTGTTTTACTGATGTTGGTCAAATTCAAAGGGGAAAATATAAGTCTGAATTTTGTATGGAGCTAGTCTTAAAAATTAAGGCATCTTTGAACGTCACTCTTGCTAAGCTCTAAAATTCCAACAATTTTTCTAATTGAAATTTTATGATCGTTAGCATGTGGCACTTCATTAATTGACATCAACTTGTTTAAAAGACCATCATTATTTCTTGGTTTTTTAAGTATGCAGTGCAACCAGTTTCGATAAATTGTATACAATTTTTTAATTATATTCACTGAAGGCGGATTTTTCATAAATTTCCTTCTGGATATCCTCCTTGTTTGAATTATTGATTTCGTTTCTGCATAAATTAATACAGTTTGAGCTTTTTCACTCACTGTATAGATCATTCCGAAACCGACTTATATGACTTAACAAAATTACTATTGTCAAAATTGCTGATTTTGTTGTGCCTTCCAACAACAAGGACAACGATATCATCGGCATACCCAATCGTTAAAAAGCCCTCACCGTTTCTGTGAGACTTTACTTGACTTATTAAGAAACGAACCCAATTCATTATGAATTATGTTTGATGAAGCAACGTTTCACATTAATGGCATGTGTAACAAACATAATTGTAGAATATGGGGTTCTCAAAAACCAATTTCTTTTAATGAATTTGTTGTTATGCGTCAAACGGTCACAGCATGAGTTGATTTTAGGCATCAAAATACATTCATATGAAACTACTTATTAAAAATGTACTACTACATGAAACTTCGAATATCTTTGTTGTTAATGAAACAAAAGATAGAAAACTATACATTTTTGGAAAAGAGAATGATTGCTCTTTCGAATGAGATCAAAAATTATAGGATGTTTCATTTAAAATAATACATATTTCTCCCTTTGAATTTGACGAACATTAGTAAAACACCATGTGTTGATAAGATGAAATGTCAGCCAAGCCTAAAAAAATCTCTTTGATAAACTAGTGAAACTAGTGAAAACCCCTTCTCTTTGGAGCAATTAATAAGCTGGGTATTTATGTTTAAAATCAGTCACTTTTATTTGGGTCACCCTGTACTTTAGGGCAAGAGATAACATAAATATAGGTACTTGAATATATTAAATTGACCTATACAGAGATCTCGTAAACCGCAATAGATCGAATATCGATTAAATGAAAAGAAAAAGTTTGGTATATTGATGGGAAATTGTATGGTTTAAAAACATTTAAAATAACTCGACTAGTTCCGAAAATATTGGACCGGAAATAATCCTTCTTGTTTTTTAAATTCGCCGTTATTTTAAAATACATTAAAAAAATTATCCCTTAGTTCTTTTTAATAAACGAGGTTTTCTATAAATTACCATACCAAAAATTTTATTACGACGTTGCGTCTTTACAGGGTTACCATCAACTTTATTTTTTGCTAATAGTGACCTGGATTTTTATTGCAGTTTTTTTTTTTAAATACATATGAGAATATAATATACTTGACGATTCTACCACGTTTTATTTATTGACATCTTTTATTTATTTAACAACGGCACATTTAAAAAACAAAACGATATTTCAAATGATTTTGAACCATCTGATTTCCCATTTAATGGACGTTGGATCTATAGCGGTTTACGATTTAAATTTTTGGAATTGGAAAAAAGTTTCCTATAAATTATCGTATTTAGTAATTCGCCTTACCAATAGATACCGAAGAATAAGTTTATTATTCTAACGCTTTACAAACTTTTGAAAAATATTTTTCAAAAACAGTGACCGTTCCACTGAGAAGCAATAACTACTTTCTAGGCTATAGGCGCCGACGGCTATTGAATTACACTTCAAAGTTAAACGGGTCGGTATGATCTACAATTTCTATTTTGGAGAATATTTTTCAAAAACTTTTTAAGGCGTTATAATAGTATTAAATTTATTTTTCTTCGATATCCATTAAAAAACTTTGCTGGGCATTAGCTTAATTGTTTATATATATATAAATTGTTTACTTTAATTTTATTGGTTGTTTATAGACAGTTGTTAATTGTTACCTAAGTGCCGTTTCATCTGAAGTGTGTCATCAGCGCTGACGATCAGTGCTGTTGAGTTAGTGTCATTTCGTGATGTAGCAAGAAATGTTGTGGTTGTGGATGTCGTTTTATAACATGCTTCGGCAATAACTAGCACTGTGTCAGATACATGGTCAACTGACTCTCCATTTTCATGTAAAACTTTTATGCCATGACCATACAGTCAAAGCTAGAGGTATGCTCTATGTGAAACGGCACTTATGGTGAGAATCTTTATTATAAATTGCTGAAAACTAGTTTTAAGAGAATTATTTTTTTCTGATTATATAAATTTACCAACCAGAATCTATACAGTATAACCAAACTAATTGTTGATTCGCTAAAATGATATTTTTACTATTATTATTATGTTATTTATACTTTTTACATACACCAAACACATTTATTCTACTTTTTATTTTTTCCACATTAGAGATTTTTTAGTGATGTCTTTAGTTTTATTTAATCCCTCTATTGATCCTTTGCTAATGGTCAAATGAATTCAATAAGTTGAAAATATTGCTTTTTAGTCAATGAAAACGATAAAATCGAAAGAAATATTTGCATTCAACCTTTAGTTAAGAAGTTACGACGAATAAAAATACTAAAAATGCCACCAGGCTCCCGAAGTGAGTGTTACCGAGTGAAGCTGGGGCAGATCTTTAGTATCTGATACACTGATCGTTAACTTTTTCACTTTCCTCAACCTCCATTACAGTATTTAAACCTTCAAGCTCTCCCTAACCCAACTCACACACAGAAATACTGAGCTTTAAGGTTCCTTTTAATGTATTTGTTTATTTTCAGCTGCTACGCAATTTTATTATATTCTAATTTTATCAATAAATCTTTAATTCGTCGTTACACCATGACGTTTTCTGTTTTTGGTATACAACGTTTTCATTGTATTAATTTTGTGGTACCTCTACCAATATTCCAGAAGGCTACAATTTGTTACGGTTTGGGTTAGTTTAGGAATAACAACCATAATTACAGTCTAATATTTATTCAACACCAATATTACATTACATGCATATAGAATTATACATTAACGCATAACAGTTATCAGTAACAGATATAATGTTTTAATGGCCTTTTTGCACATGATTAGTGTAACAACACAGTGAAGTAGAGCTTTAGGATAGATAACGAGTAACAATTATGCTAAGAAGTTTTAGTGACAACAGACATAGTTTAGCACACCATAATAAGTTAATAAAATAATCAATATTTTTCTATTCACATGCATTGAGTAGACAATTTGGATCAGAAAATATACATATATACCTATTTAGAAAAGTGAACAATTTGATTAGTATATATGAAGTCATTTTTCACATACATTTTTGGTTCTCTTAACTTAAAAACTAGATACATTTATTTTTCATCTAGGGGAAACAAAAATATTAAGGCTAAATCGATAATATCGTTCAATTTTTTCAATGTTTGTTTCCTCTAGTACCTGGCACTCAATATAAAACTAAGTATTTGTGTTAGCTTTCTCAAAACGCATTTTATCAAACATTTTCTGCTACATTGTTGCTGTCGAGTGTTGTCGAGTGTAGACGTACATTAGTGTTGCCTTAAAAAATGTTTTCTAATTTATTGAAAAATTAACTGTAAATTATAAATTTGGTATCAAAATAACGGAAATTTGATAACCTTCATCATTATTGCAATTGTGCGGTCCTTTCTTGTGTGCAAACATCGAAAATTACATTGCGTTTTATTTGCCAACGTTTTGTTAATGAGTTCAAAAGCATAAAAACAAGTCTTGATCTTGATAAGGACTATTTACAACTAATTTGGTTTACTACTATTTGACATTATTGACGGGACCGACCTTTAGTAATTTGGTTGATATGAATTGTTACAAGTGTGAATTAACGGATTGCGATGAAAAAAATTCTATTAACTGTGATAGTTGCAGCAGATCATCGAAAATGCAGTGATCTTTCTCCTACGGAATTCAAAGTTATGGAACTGAAAAAGCAGCGTTGTCTGAAATTTTTCTGTAGTGACTGCCAAGAAGGTTTACTTTGTGTTCCAAAACTTATAAAAAGAATGGATGAATTACAGTTACAACTTAAGAAGCTCCAGAACGAATTTAAGTATAATCAGAGTAATCAGACAGGTAGTACTGATGAAATTATCACCGAATTAAATGAACGACAAATGCGAATGAATAATGTCATGATTTTTAACCTTCCAGAAAGCAATAGTGACATTAATTCTGCTCAAGAGATTTTTAGGGAAATTACCGAAGAGAATATTTCGATCAACAAAAGGTTGTCAGATTTGGCAAAAAAAATAAAAATGGCAAACGACCACTAAAAGTAATTTTAAGTAATGCTCATGATGCGATGACCATTATAAAAAATAGGAAGAAGCTAAGTAGGGACAGAAGAGTTTTTATTAACACAGATCGAACTCCAATGCAGGTGAATCAATGGAAAAAGTTGAACGATGTTCCTAAAATTGTTTCAAAAAACTTATAAACAGTAATAACAATGGTGAATTGTCCATTTAGGTATTACCAAAATGTGAGAGGCTTACGCACAAAATTGTCTAAATTGAAGCACAGTATCTCAACCAGTTTCTATGACGTTATTATTTTCACGGTGACATGGCTGAACGATGATTTTCTCGATAGTGAATTAGGACTCGATAACTTTAATGTATATAGGAAGGATCGGTCTGCTATCACCAGTGCTTTTAGTCGAGGAGGTGGAGTCCTAATTGCTGTTCACAAGTCACTTACTAGTCTTTTGCTGAATTCTGCTCGATCAATTGAGGACCTTTTTGTAGCAGTTGGAAGAAGTGAAAATCATAGTATAGGCAATGTTTATATACCCCCTAAGGCAAATATAGATGTCTATAACTCATTTTGTCAAGATGTTGATGTTATATAGCTGAAACATTCCCTAAAGCAAATCTTCATTTATTTGGCGATTTCAATATTCCAAACTGTACGTGGCATATGAATAACTTGGGTTCAGAAGCTACACCCACTCAACGGGCAGATGCTGTTGAAGTCGATTCAATCGAAATTATGTCAAACTTTGCTTCGTTCAATAATCTTTTTCAATGTTCTACCATTGTGAATGATAGAGGTGTATTATTAGATTTAGTATTCTCTCACAATAACCTTACCATTACTAAATCTTCAGAATACTTAATTTTTCCGGATAATCACCACCCACCACTTCAGACAAATTTGAAACTAAATATAACTGATAATGGGGCAGATGACCATGTTCCACAATACTATTTTGATTTTAAAAATGCCAATTTTCCAGCTATTAATGACTGTTTGATGCGATCCCATGGGATAGTTTACTGTTAAATAAACCACTTCTGTATCTGTAGAGTAGGGAGGGTGAGTGTGTAGGCTCACAGCACTTAGGCCACATGTGACCCATTGTACATCCTCCCGAGGAGTTGTCCTCCTAGGTCATTGTCCATCCTGTCCTTCTCAGGAAGGTGGACAGGTCACTGGGAGACATCTCCTTTATATCGGCAGGTGTAGGCCAAGACTCACCGAACACACACTCTCTTATTGACGATAACTCCGGACACTCGCATAAGACATGCCTGACAGTTTCATCTTCCTGTTCACACATCCTGCATAGAGGTGTGTCCACTAGCCCCATAGTATGGAGGTGTTTACTTAGTTGACAGTGACCAGTCAGAAATCCTACTGTTAAACGTAGGTTTTTCCTGGTCATCGCCAAATATTTCTTCGGCGCCAGCTTCCGAGGGTCGCCCAGGGTGATCCTGGCAAAACTGCATCCTTTGATTCCATCCCATCTCTCAAGGGATTGAGCATGGGTGTAACGTTTGGTTAGTTCCGCAATTGACGAAGTCGTTAGGCCGTAGGTGTCACTGGGTCCTAGAATTTTCAGTCCAGCGGCTTCCCTGGCTAAAGAATCAGCAATGCGATTTCCTTTACTCCTGTCGTGCCCTTTAACCCAGAATACTTAATTTTTCCGGATAATCACCACCCACCACTTCAGACAAATTTGAAACTAAATATAACTGATAATGGGGCAGATGACCATGTTCCACAATACTATTTTGATTTTAAAAATGCCAATTTTCCAGCTATTAATGACTGTTTGATGCGATCCCATGGGATAGTTTACTGTTAAATAAACCACTTGATGTAATGATTAATATTTTTTATGATGGTAAATTATTTTGGAGTTTTGCAAAGGCATGTAAAGGACAGCATTCATTACCAAAAGACATGTTTTTAGATAATATTAAGTCTAGCTCTTGGTCCGAAACTGTTAATTTATTTGCCAATCATTTTTCATCACTTTACCAAACTAAAAATATCAACATACCTCAGTTCAACAACTCCTATCATATTAACGTAGCAAATTTTTACATTAATATTTCTGAAATATATGAAGGTTTATCTAATCTAAATGTACGAAAAGGACCTGGTCCTGATGCTATTCCACCGAGCTTGTTAAAATATTGTAGTTTTGTTCTAGCTCGTCCACTTTACTGTATTTTTAATGAATCGTTAGCCTCTGGTCAATTTCCCGATTACTGGAAATTGAGCTACATGACACCTATTTATAAATCAGGTAACAAACGTGATATAAAAAACCATCGCCCCATTTCAATATTAAGCGCTATTCCTAAACTGTTTGAGAGTATACTGACTAAGCATCTCTCCTGCATATTCAGGAATTCTATCATTCCCCAACAGTATGGCTTTTGCGAAGGCAAATCAACTGAAGTTAATTTACTGAATTACATTAGTCACATAATGGAGGCCTTGGAGAATGGTTGCCAAGTAGATGCTATCTACACTGACTTCTCCAAAGCCTTCGACAGAGTTAATCATGAGCTCCTAATAGCCAAACTTGAAAATTATGGTATTGTAGGACAATTGTTAAATTGGATTAAGGATTATCTTACGAATAGAAAACAAATAGTACGTGTTAATCATTGTTTGTCGAATGAGATCTCTGTTCTTTCTGGTGTACCCCAGGGTTCTCACTTGGGGCCTTTGTTGTTTAATTTGTTTATTAATGATATTATTAGTAGTTTCCACTATGGAATAGTGCTTATGTTTGCCGACGATTTAAAGGTTTTTTCTGTAATAAAATCTAGTATGGAAGCTGAAAATCTGCAGTCTGATTTGAATATGCTGCATAATTGGTGTATAAGTAATGGAATGGAGCTTAATACAAGAAAATGTCATATTATGAGGTTTCACCGAACTAACACCCCAGTATTGTATGACTACACTCTTAACAATGTGGTTCTGGAATCTCGAAATATTGTTAAGGACTTAGGGATATTGTTGGATACCACACTCAGTTTTGAGGAACATATTAAAACTATTGTTAGTAAATGAGTCTACTTGGCTATATTAAGCGTATTACCGTTGATTTTACTAGTATACATCCTTTAAAAGTGCTTTACTGTTCGTTAGTCAGACCCCACTTGGAATACTGCGCTTCAGTGTGGTCTCCACAATATTTATTTTATATTGACAAAATCGAAAGCGTTCATTCCTTAGACACGTAGCATTCAAAATGGGTAGATACTTAGACTATGAAACCATCCAGCAAAATTTAAATATTACCACTTTAAAGCAACGGCGAGATCAGCATGACCTAATTTTATTGTTCAAAATACTAAATTTTTTAATCGAATGTCCCGACTTGTTAGCCAGAATTAACTTTGAAGTTCCTAGTCGCCAGACAAGGCATCAGGTTACTTCCTTTCATGTTCCGTTTTGTAGAACGAATTATGCATAATTTTCATTTATACCACGAACACTGAGAGGTGCTAATCAATATCCTGAACTTGATTTCTCCACGGGTTTTATCAGTTTTAAACGAACACTGTCAAGATGATTAATTGTATTAATGATATTTGGTTCTTTTTAGTTACGTGTTTTCTGTATTTCTTATATCTTTTGTATGTTCTGTACTCTCTATGTATAAATGCTTTGTATTTTTAAGATTTGTAATCACTTTTTGTGAAATGGGTTCGCCCGTAAATAAATAAATAAATTATTCAGTCAATAAACATCTTTTAAAACAAGATTGTTATTTTCATTTTTATTTATTAGTTGATAAGTATTTAGAAATATTCAATATTAAGTAAATACGGATAAGTATATTGACATACATATCTGTCCAATGCTTGTAGTTATATTTTTTGTTCAAATTTCGATTTTTTGTTAATTTAAGATAAAGCCATGATCAACACAACTTTTAACATTGTATTTATTGGATATTTTCTAAGCAAACCATGACATATTATTAATTACTTAATCAGTTGATTTTATTTAGTTGTATTGCAATTTTTTAGCTTTGAGGTTTGTCATAATTTCCAGATCACAGTAAGTACTTTTTTGGTTATTACTTTTCTTGAATTTACTGTTTGGACCCTCACTTTGTGGAATCTACTCATATTAAAACGTAGGTAAGTTCTGGCATTCTGACGATGTGTCAATATCGAAATAATTATCAATTTATTTTTATAATTTTTTCATTGAATAGTGAATTTAATTCCTTTATGTTTAAAAGGTAGTGAAATTGGATTCTGCTTTTCATTTCTACCCTAGTCATAAACTTCGTTTTTCTATATTCCTTTCAATCTACTACAATATTTTTCGTTAATAATATTCAACAATGGTAGGTACCCTTTATCAGAATATTTGATAAATTACATCTTGAAACTAATAATTTCGTAATAATAAGTATATTGAGTAAGTATATATTTAGCTACTTATTTGTATTAATATTAAATTGTATATTATATAATTTAAGGCCATAAAAATAAGTAATATATATTTGAGCGTCTGTTAATTTCATTTTAAGGCCGCACATTAAGGGTACAATAGAAATATTTTGGTCCAATGTAATATTGACCCTATAAAAACATAAATACTTTAGTTTCATATTTGTCCAGGTATACTTTTTAGAATGTTTTATACATTAAATAAAGCGCATGTACCTACATAAGTTCGTCGAAATAGATTTAATATAAGTTAACCTAAATTTTAAGGATGAATATTAGTGCATTTTTGCCAAATACAAAAATTCAGAATTAGTTGCAGATGTAACTGCCTAAATAATTTGCAGTGGTGGTATTTCTTAGATTACTACGTTATAATTTAGTAAGAAACTAAAAAGAGATAAATTTCAATCCTCACTTCATAGAAATCAGACAACCTGGGACATGCCACAAGACGGTATAATGAAAAAGTATAAACTTTTCAAAGAAATTCGTTACGGAGCTAAGCAATAAGAAGGAATGGGATCCAAATACCATCACCAGACTTGGAAAGAATGCCATTAAATGGTACACAGACGGCTCAAAAGCAATAGAAGGAACTGGGATAGGAGTGTTCGGACCAGGCCTGAAAGCTTGGGAAAACCCCAAGTAGCTTTCAAGCGAAAATTCACGCAATAAAAAAGTACGCCCAATTCAATATTGATAAAGGATACAGAAGGCAAAGGATTATCATAATGTCGGATAGTCAAGCAGCCATTATAGCACCGAGTTCTTGTGAAATCAGTTTCAATAGGTGTGGGAATATCTAGACAAAATCAATTAACTGGGCGAGACCAATAATCACCTCACTGTGGATTCCAGGACACACTGGAATAGAAGGATATGGAATAAAATATGAACTAGCAAAGAGGGGGACTGAAATACCATTTTGGGACCTTAACCCTTTTGCGGAATCAGAAGATCTGATCATTTGAAAGATCTAGTAGGGCTACTACTACTACTACTACTACTACTACTACTACTAAATGTGCAGGCGAGCTTTGTCCTGGACAACTCAAGCCAAGGTTCCGACACTGAGGCCACTGGCGGGCCCATTGTGCCATTCCTGCTACCTAGACATCCATGAAACCGAGCCCTTCAATAAAGGCCACAACCTTTTTCAATGGATGTCTGCTTGTGTCTCCAGGGGCCATGACAGGGACTCCGAAGATTCGCCTGCGTAGTACAGCCCAGTGTGGACACTCTAAGAGAACATGGACTGACGTTTCGTCAGTCATGCCGCAACCCCTACATAGGGAACTTTCCTCTACTCCTAAGTTGTGGAGGTGTTTCCTCATACAGCAGTGCCCTGTTAGGAGTCCTGTTATCTTCCTTAGCCTACTCCTTGGTAGTTCAGTGGCTGCCCTGGCGTGTCCATCAGTCCATCCCTTCAGTAGAAGTTTGGATTGTCTAGGACCCTGCAGAGCATTCCAATGAGCGAGGTGCTGATTCCTCAGCCACTTCTTCGTCTCCTTGTGTATTTTTTGTTTTGTTAGGCCCAGGGTGGGTCCCGGGCCGCAGAAAGGATCTGCCGCCCCTTCCGCAGCCAGTGCATCCGCCATCTCGTTTTGCCTTCAAAACCAGAGTGGGCTGGAATCCATTCTAGCCGCACCACGTTCCGCCTTGCAAGACTAGAAAGTCGTTCTCGACATTCGTTAGCAAGTCCTGAGTTGCTGGTATACCCACTCAGGGCTTTAATTGCTGCCTGACTGTCGGAGTATATGGTTATGCGTCGATCCACATAACCTCTGTCTAGGTTTATCTGCGCACATTCCAAAATAGCATATATCTCGGCCTGATATGCAGATACACCCTCACCCAATGGTACACAAACCTGTGTTCTTGGGTTCCTGGAGTAAATTTCAGCCCCTGCTCTATCACCGGAGCATGAGCCATCGACAATCAAAGATTCTTCTGGGTGACTACAACCTGTTGAGATCAAATGAATGCATAAGTCAAAGTAAAACTGCGCTAAGAGTTTCAACAGGATTCCTATAACGGGACATTGTCGCCTGAATGGGCACCTGAAAAAGCTTAAAATAGTGGAGGGAGGAGAATGTAGATTTTGTGGGATGGAGAAAGAAACCTACATCCACATATTTTCGAATTGCCTGCAGCATTTCAGAATCCTAGGGCACTGCAACTGGAGGATTATTGGATATAAGAGGAACATTAACCTAAGTTGAAGCAACGAACATTAACAAGACAAAAAGGATCACTCGAAGCTCCTCCCCTGGTTATGCCTATCTCGCTCGAATATCGGATGCTACTGTATATAGAGCACCGTAAGTCCCCTACGCGCGATATGCATAAACAGATTGTCCGTCGTATAGGGATATGTAAAGAGACAACCGGTAGTCTTTATGAGTGAGCGAATTTTCCTTTAGAAATAAAATAAACATTTACGTACTGTTTTGTGTTTGGTTCTGCATTAAAATGCCACGAATCTGTTGCATGGATGGATGTTATACTCAATATAAAAGGGTTACAAAATTCATAGTTTTTAACTCATTTGGTTAAACGCCTTTGGTTTTGGATGGTTCGTGTATCGATTTTCACAATTTTCGAATCGCGATAATTATTTTTGCCAGTACCCGTATTTTACTGTTAGTTAAGTTGGTACTTTTTGATGGCCTCGGATTTGAAACAACCTGTAATAACCTGTATACATTTTATTTTTTATGTAATAATTAGGTAATTAGAATACCTATTTGAGTTGGCATTTGCAAATATTTTATTGTTAATTTTTATACCTACTACTCTGATAGTCTCATCTGTAGCTTACTACATTATTACTTTCCCTTTTTCCTTCATTTTTGCTACCAGTACTTTTTATAATTATGTTTTTTTGTGTTTTGGAATCGCGATAATTATTTTTGCCAGTACCCGTATTTTACTGTTAGTTAAGTTGGTACTTTTTGATGGCCTCGGATTTGAAACAACCTGTAATAACCTGTATACATTTTATTTTTTATGTAATAATTAGGTAATTAGAATACCTATTTAAGTTGGCATTTGCAAATATTTTATTGTTAATTTTTATACCTACTACTCTGCTAGTCTCATCTGTAGCTTACTACATTATTACTTTCCCTTTTTCCTTCATTTTTGCTACCAGTACTTTTTATAATTATGTTTTTTTGTGTTTTGGAAGCCGTTCTGATGCCGGGAGCACTGCAGCCTATTGGCTTATTGTACTCTACTCCCACGTCCAGTTATCCCCGTACCTTCGAGTAGACGATATAGGTCCATTGGCTTATTCCTACTGATATTCAGTAGTTCTTTGGTCTGTTTTACACATGTGTCACCTATGAAGGTTTTACTGTGTACCTGCTTTGGAGTGTTCCTCCACTGAAGTCTATTTTGGCTTTGTACCCATTTTTGTATTTGCCGTCGGACTACCTTTTTTGTATTCACAAGAGCTGGTGCTGGTCCAACATATGCTGTTGCTGAACGTCTTCTCGCGAGTTTATCAGCTTGTTCATTGCCAGAAATACCGTTATGTCCCGACACCCACCCATAATTATGTTAAGATCCACCAATTGAATATCCTGTCGAGATTCCCTTTTTTATTTTTATTTACACTAAGCGGAATAGGTCACAATAACAATTATTGCTAGATATTTTTAAAATCACCCTGGTAAGTGAACGTTTTTTCGTTTTAATCGCTAGTGGTTTGCATCCACCTCGTAAAAGCACGAACACGTGCACGGCTCCAGGAATTTGTCGAAATCGTCGGCGCGCTTGTGTAAGCTGGACATGAAAGTTCCGACGGAGAGTGACCCTTCTTGTCTTGTTCATGTTCGTTGGTTGAAGCCTGCAGATATATTCCTCAAGGAAATGTGACTAAAGGAGCTACTAGTTTCTGAGAATCTAATCAGTAGAGCAAAGGGGGCACAATAGATCTTTTTAGGTCTCAGTGAATGTCACCCCAAATTACATAGGTACATACTGCAGATACTACTACTTGCTGCTACTTTTTGTATTTGATAAATTAGTACACTTCTCTATTTACATCCTTAAAAATCACGGTTAAGCATGTGTTAACTATTTTGAAGAAATTACGTTTATTGTTTTACTTACTGAGCAAATCTTAAACAGTTCTAAACTAACTTAAATGCAAAAAACTACATGTGTTTTAGTCAGTTTCAGATTCAGTCAAGATAAGTACAGCTAGACCAAATTTACATTTACAATTAACTACATTTTATAAATATTTAGATGTACAGATAAATACATTTATATAACTATTTAGAATATATTTTTATACGCAGTTTTATTCCAAAGTAAAATGGTCCAAGCAGCTTTTGGGTTTACGTATATTGAATTATGATCTGCTTTAATTTCTTATACATTTTCATAAACAACAGTGAAAAATTTAACATATCTTTTTGTTTATATTAATTTTACGTAATCTCAAAAGTTAATTGAAGTATTCTTATTTGGAATAAAATCTGTTTATTGGGTGTTCCTGAAAGTTTATAAGACCTGACACAATAAAAATAAGGCGAACAATCCTTTAGATACGCAAAGGCACATTGACTGCTGCTTCTATAGGCTACACACAGACATTTATCAAACATTTATATAGACAGTAAATATACTACTGGTATAATTTCTAACAATCAGTTAACTATTTTTTAGCTTAGTTACTGTTCCAAAAAATACAAATATACAGGATAGTGGATAAAAATTGGTCAAAAATTATTCTACTTTCAAAATAGGTAGCAATACCTTTTTAGAAGTGGTTTAAATGGGATGACCACCTACTCCTCTGACCCCATATATATTATACTGGGTGAATATTTGAATTCCGACACATTTGATGAGACCGTGAATTGGAAACCGAATAAAATATCGAGAAGCGGCTTTGACTGAATGGCTTCAGCAATTAAAATATTTTTTTCGCGGTGCTGCCAATTTAGTATTATATTTCCCTAGAGTCCAGGAAAAACTTGGGTCTTTGCATATTCAACAACTTTTGGAAACATATAATTTTATACTTGGATTTTTTTTAATGTCATTGTTATGGTTGTTTTTAATAACTTATTCTTTTTGAACTCTTTTTAACAATAACTTGTAGATGTAGAAGACTGTGCGGTAAGAACTGGGGACTTGACCCAAAAATAACCCTGTGGTTATCCACAAAGGTTGTCAGACCAATGGGTCCGTGGTGTGGTGGACAAAGACGCAGCAAGTATGAGCAATAAGGCTGTTGAATAACACACAAAGGCTGGCCTGCCTGTGTGTCACAGGGGCCATAAAAACGACTCCTACAGCTGCAATAGAAGTCTTAATGAATCTGCCACCTCTACACATATTCGTACAAGGTGAAGCGGGATTTGTTATGTACAGATTGATACATAGTCAGCAACACATAAGCCAAACGAAGATAATCGAGGAGCTAAAAGCGGACTATGTAATGGGACAGCCCATCGATGCAATATAGCTACGAGATATAGCTTCGATAATAAGTTTAAAGTAACTATACCAAATAGGGAAGACTGGAAAAAAAGGTGTACCCATAAAAAAAAGGTGTACTCATACATGCGGATGTTTTTTGGTATACAGACGGGTCAAAGACGTTAGACGGCTTAGGAGTCGGTATAGTAGGGCTAAAGCAAGGAATAGCCTTCCCAGTAAGCCTATCACAATTTTCCAGGCGGAAATGACGGCTATTCACCACTGTGTGAAAGAAATTAAAAGGCAGAAGAGAACATATCGTTAAATTGCCATATTCACAGGCATCCAAGCAGCGCTAAAGGCACTCAACTCCGTAGAGGTCAATTTTAAGCTAGTATGTGCGGCCCCAAACACACTGGGTGAGCGTAGCAATGTTACGGTAGCTTAGGTACCGGAGCACAAAGGTCATAAGGGCAACGAAAAAGCGGATGAAATGGCCAAACAAGGCTCATCACTGCCATTCGTTGGGCCGGAACCCTTCTGCGGCATTTGCAAAAACCAAAACAAGAATGGAAACAAAGAAGTGGGTCGCCTACAAATCTCTAAAATGGAAGGAGCTTACCAGGACAGAGGCAAGCGAAACAGTTCATATTAGAATACTCGCCAAAATGTACAGCAGATCGGATGGCCAAAGATAGGAAAACTGTTTGAGCTGTGGGTCTGTTAACCGGGTATTGCAAGCTCAATAGGCATTTAAAGCTGATGGGATTGACAAACGAAGATATGTGCAGGTTTTGTCACCTAGAAGAAGAAACGGCAGAACACATTTTATGTTAGTGCGATAGCCTGGCAAATGTGCGGTTTTTGCATTAGGCCATTGGCAGAGAGTTATATGAGAGGTTCCGTCTCCACACTAATAGACTTACAGTAATAGACTTTTTAAAAAGAGTCAGACTGGAGAATGTAATCTAGAGTTTAGAGGACCAAAATAGATCTGAACAGGTCGCAGTGGAATAGGCCAAAAGCCACCTCATAAAATCTATCTAACAATAACTTAATCCATATAATGTTCTCCAAAAAAACCAAGTTGGAGTCTAGGGAAAAATACTAAATTGGAAACAGTGTGAAAAAATTATTTTTAGTAGCTTCTCGATATCTTAGTCGGTTTCCGAGTTATGGGCTTATCAAATGTGTCGGAATTCAAATGATCACCCAGTATTGTAATACAATAAAATTAGGGGCGTTAGGGGGTTGAAGGGATGTTGATAACTTTTGAAAATATTGGAATTCGGTTAACTAGTCACTCGTAAAAAATAATTTGAACCATTTAAATTTCCTTGTATTTCTTCGAGTAAGTTTTAGCATTGATTAAATTAATCAATGGTTTTAGTTGATCTATTTCGGATCCCAAAATATAATGGCTAATGACCAATCTTTTCGGAATACCTTGTTAATAGGGAAAGTTAAGCGTATTTGTAGTTTTAGGCAATATCTTTCTGAAATTGTTTACACATTTGTTATTGGTATATACAATCTTTGATTGTACCTACATTGACAGTAGAAACTAATAAACATATTGAAATGCGTCTAGCATAAATAAAAAATAGGAAAAATATCCGGCAGTCACGCAGAGAAAACGTAACCTTCTACTTACTTATTTATTTTGTGACTGTTATATGCGTCACTGCCCATTATGTATTCCGTTTCATTCAGTTTGAAATAACAATAGATCTCTGGAATGTTACGAGAACGATTATCCTTTTACGTTTATTAATTTCTTAACACATTGCGTGCCACGTCTGGCATATATACCAGACAGCAGTGTTTCTTGAGGGGCCACGTCTTGCATATATGCCAGACGGACAATTGCCACTATCAGACCGCGTCTTGCAAATATGCTAGACACTACACGCTTTTTCTTATGGGATATCATTCGGTGGCCTCCCAGGAATCATTAGGTATACTTGGTTTTAGCAGATTCGAATATTTGCTATTTTTTTCGATGATTTCAATAAAACATCATAATTTAGGGTGTATCATTTGAAAATATTTATTTTTGAGTTACAAAATAAGAAATAAAATGTCAACTATTTATAATATAAAACAAAAAAAATGTACCTAAACATTTAGACGACAAAAATTATAATATAAAAAATGCGTCTGTATTATATGCCAGACGTGGCCCCCTACGTTAAAATTTGACAAAAATTACCGTCGGGTGCCACGTCTGGCATATATGACAGACACAATCAAAATGGCGGAAAGGACTGAAAAGAAGAATAATATGATTAAAGAACCTAAAAAAATAAGTATTTATCAAATTTTAACAAAAATCACTCAAAATCGCATGTTGGCCCCCTGGCAAATTTCCCAAAGACTAGCGTGGCACGCAATGTGTTTTAAACATTTATTTGGAAATAATGATTGGATATTTTCATTCGCAGAAATAATAACTTGACAGCGTCATTGAAATTTTGACGCGTGATATAATGATCTATTTGAAAATAAAAAAGGTTATGTATTAGAAGCCTGAATTAATTTGAGTGTATATAATACATAGGGAAAGTTTGTTTAACATTTATTGCAAATGCCAAAACACGTGTTCGTCCTGTGGTTCGTCGTCGCCATTGGCGGCTTCTTTCCCAAAACAAAAACTTGCAGACT
Source organism: Galerucella pusilla (assembly GCA_910591695.1). Classification (NCBI taxonomy): domain Eukaryota; kingdom Metazoa; phylum Arthropoda; class Insecta; order Coleoptera; family Chrysomelidae; genus Galerucella; species Galerucella pusilla. The sequence goes on from CAJUYI010000116.1 coordinate 71,401, forward strand.
GTCACAATCTATTATGGTTGTATTATCATATTCCTGAATATTTTCTTGAGACAATCCAATATATTTAAAATCATTTGTTGGGCTTGAATATGTAAATCTTTACCATTTAATTCATACTTGTCCATATTCTCACTACCCTGTACAATTTCAATATTTTCATTTACCCGTGGTCTCCAAAACGCTATATTTTAAGTCACAAAAATATTAAAACATCGAAAAATATAAATATTAAACTTACGGAATCTTTGAGACAAACTACAAAACGTATCGGTGACGCCACTGAAAATAATTGAAACTAATATGTACAAATGAATTTGGTTCATATCTGCATTAAGACAGCTGTCAACCATAGTGCATATGGACGATTTCCTATAATTTTGCCGCTGTTGCTGAAAGTTATTTATGTTCCATAAATCTTTCCTTTGTTCGTAATATGTTTGTAATGTCCGATGGCGACATTTATACAGGGACTAGACGAGAATTAACGATCCGGTAGGCTTGTCACTTTTCAATGATATAAATGAATTTTAAACGAACCCTGTAAGTTAGCTAGAATTTAAAAGTTTGCAATTGATTTTAGACAATCTTCAGTACTGTAGAATCTGAATGTGGAAGGTTTTCTGACTAACGCTTCAATACGAGAAATTTCAAATGACATTAACACAGTCTTCGACTCATCGATTTGCATTTTTGAACGCGCAATTTTTTTTCTCTGCAATATTTTGAAGGGATTGGACTGGGTATTAAAGCGAAAAATTTCTAAATATCCAAAAATCATTTCTCCCGTGCTCCTTAAAAATGTTTAAGCAGCTACTGTTTGGTTATATTTTCTTTTTATCTGTAGGTATAATAAAAATAGTTTAAAATATAGATAGATACTTTGTATTGTTTTATAGCAATTTATGAAAAAGCTTGTGATATTTGAAGTTTCTTAACTTAGATTAACGGTTATATAGCTCTATTTAAATACATTTTGTAACAAACTTTTTATATTAAAATATTTTTTAAAACAGTATATAGCTTCATTTATTATTAAAATATACTTTTTAACTCTGTGTTGTGATTGTGTCAAAGGTATACAAAGACAATATACAGGGTGGGATTGATAAAATTTATAATAGTTAATAATCTAGTAGATACCTTAGATACCGTAGATACCTGTCTGCAAATACTAATAAAATTTGTAACTCCAAGTCAACAAAAATATTTCCATTTTAAAGTTAATAAGCTTCAAATTTAATGGAATGATAGTTTTAAAAAAGTAAGCCCAATTCATCTAGGAAAAAATGCTGTACGTTGAAAATTAAAAGGAGTACCTAGGAACAATATTATTATATGCGTCTTATATTGTGAATATAATTTTTTAAATTATAGTCCAGCTAATCTTTATCCGATCTAGATTATTAACTACAATTTTTACAATGGTTATTTTTGTTATAGAGTGTATGCCATTTTAGTTTATTTGGATGTGGACTTAAAAGCCATTTTAGAATCCAACACATTAATATAATATGTCGAATTTTATTCATATAAGCATTGTATACATTTCGTTGGTTACATGATTCTAGTCAGTATCCGATTTATTAATAAATATAAAAAGACTGTGCTCATTTTAGGCATTAGAAAAAATATATTTTACTTCCAGCTACATTTTTAGATTACTACTAATCACCATCATAAGCTGTATAAGTCACATTCTTTATTACTGGTAATTATTCAAGAAGCACATTGACATCTATTTTTTTATAAGAGTAAGGCCAGAAAAGTATTTGTAGGTTTTACTTTAACTTGAAGGTTATTTGTCACCAATTAAATAAATAATGAAGTGGTATTCGTCACCAACTAAACAATCAATATAATAATAGGCAATGCTCAAATTCATATCAATGCAAATTAAAATCATAAATAACCACGATGAAATAAAACAATTTAATTTGCTTAAATCTTCATTATATTTGAACCTACGTTCAAATTAAACTTGTGACGTGTTTCGCCAACACAGTAGCTTTATCAAACGTTTGAGTAAAAAAATATTGTATGCCTTCGTGTGTAAAGTCCCTTTTTAGGGTTACTTTACGCACTTGTTGCATAAATAACTATTTTATGTGCAGCTCATATTACCACAACTCGGAAAAAAAAAATAAAAAGATAAAAGCAAATTACGTTCAGAGAATGTTAAATCAATAGAACTACATATTTTAAATGGTCATAACTTTGTCAGTAGAATCTAGGTTTCCAAATGGCATTTTATATTATTTTTTCAATGACGTCATTGTGCTATGTTTGTTGTGATTTATAAATTCATGAAAATGTAAACAAAGCATTTGTACAATTTAAAAACGAGGTAAAAAATAAGTGAGTATTGCTTATCTCTGGGCATAAGTATTCAAACCATGCTACAATATAGCTAGATACAATTTTGTTATTAAGATGTATATTACATAATTCTTAGAGTAAGTCATTTTTTACAGAGAAAAACCACTTGTAGTACATTCTTTTTTATTTCTTACAATTTTTATATAAGTATTAACATTCATTTTATGTAATATGTATCTATTTTCTCTCCAAATTTAATAAATTTAAAAATAAATAGCGTTATGAAAATCCAAATGGTTGATATTTTCAAATTCCACTTATGGTCTAGTCAACAAGTGCCTTTTTGGCCAACTTTTTTCAGCAGTCTCCGAAAATTATGATCGAGGTGTCATTCGATTCGGGATGGCATCTAGATGATTTTTGAAAAAAATGAAGTTCCGCAAACAAAAATTGCAAAAGTTATTAACAATTAACTAAAAAAAGGGGGTTTAGTTTTCTGCAAATATCTCAAAAACTGATAAAGATTTTTCAAATTAAAAAAAAAAGATTTGAAAAGAGGAGGAAATTTCCTAAAAAAACCCCGACTCCCGGAACTGTAGGACCAATATTCATAATTTTCCCAGAGGGATGAAAATACAGTCGAAAACGGGTGTTCTGGCTTCCGTAAGCCACGCCTACTTTGGACACTTTATTAATAAAAATTATTTTAACATTAAATATGAAATTTAAGAGATGAAAAAATTCAGGGGCTTACTGGATAGATAAATGAACAATCCGCCTGAAAAAAATTTTTATCACAATTTTTCAATTGGTTAAATTCAATTTTTTTCTGCTTGAACATGAACATTGCAAATGTGATAATTGTAAAACTATAAATTTGAGATATTTTTTTCCTCTCTTGGAGCAATTCTTGAAAGGCTTCACGATAGATCCCTGTTGGAAAAATTAAAAAATGCTTATTTTTCAGGTTTTTATTAATAACTATCGTTGTTGCAAAATTAAAAACTTGAATTAATCATTGGAAAAAATTTTTTTTTTCAAATATTATTAATGATCCGTTTTTATTAGAAGATGCATAAAAATAATTTTTTTAAATTTTTATCTGTTATTTAAAAAAAAATTGTTATAAACAAATGCGTAGTTTATTAGATAATTGAAATTTTTTTTATGGAATTTCAATCTTTGATACAAATAAAGATTGTTGAAAGAAAAATTTTTTTTATTGCTTAAAAACGCATTTGTTAATTAACAATTATTTTCTCCCACTTCTAATTAATATTAAGGAACATTTTTTTTTAAATCATTATTTATTTTTCTTTTCGATATAAAAAAAAATTTCGTTTCACCTATTTTTTCATTGTTTATGTAATAAACAATTTGTTGTAAACAAATAAATTTTCACCTTATATTTTTTTTCCTATTCTACTTACTGTCAAAAAAACATAATAACATAAAAACGGATCGTTAATAATATTTGAAAAAAAAAATGTTTTTCAATGATTAATTTAAGTTTTTAATTTTGCAACAACGATAATTATTAATAAAAACCTGAAAAATAAACATTTTTTAATTTTTCCAACGGGGATCTATTGTGAAGCCTTTCAAGTATTGCTCCAAGAGAGAAAAAAAATCTCAAATTTATAGTTTAACAATTATCACACTTGCAATGTTCATGTTCAAGCAGAAAAAAATTATTAGTTAACAATTGAATAACTAATTGAAAAATTGTGATAAACATTTTTTTCAGGCGGATTATTGTTCATTTATCTATCCAGTAAGCCCCTGAATTTTTTCAATTCTTAAATTTCATATTTAATAATAATATGTTAAAATAATTTTTATTAATAAAGTGTCCAAAGTAGGCTTGGCTTACGGAAGCCAGAACACCCGTTTTCGGCCGTATTTTCATCCCTCTGGGAAAATTATAAATATTGGTCCTACAGTTCCGGGAGTCGGGAGTTTTTTTTAGGAAATTTCCTCCTCTTTTCAAATCTTTTTTTTAATTTGAAAAATCTTTATTAGTCTTTGAGATATTTGCAAAAAACTAAACCCCCTTTTTTTTAGTTAATTGTTAATAACTTTTGCAATTTTTGTTTGCGGAACTTCATTTTTTTCAAAAATCATCTAGATGTCATCCCAAATCGAATGACACCTCGATCATAATTTTCGGAGACTGCTGAAAAAAGTTGGCCAAAAAGGCACTTGTTGACTAGATTATTACGGCCCGTCAAAACGGTCGGGACACCGGGGTTTTGTCTGAAAACCAGGACTGTCCCGGTCGAACCGGGACGACTGGTAAGCCGGCTAAAAACACATGTGGCGGTTTGTGCAGTCGGCCGACGACTCTTCTGCCGCCGGTTAAAATACATGAGGTGGTGTTTGATCGACGTTGCCACTGTTTATGTGAACAAAAATGGATGTTTCTGATGACGAAGAATTGGCACTTGTATTAAGTGCACTCTACTGTCGGCTGAAAAGGAGAAAAAATCTCAAAATGTGGATTCACCCTATAATTAGTGAAAGGAAAAATAAAGGTTATTTTTACACATTATATAACGAGCTTGAAGAAAACCAAGACAAGTTTTTCAATTTAACGAGAATGTCTTTGACATCTCTCAATGAACTGTTAGATCTTGTTAAAGAACCATTAACTGGAAAAAACACAGTGAGAGAAAGCATCTCTGCAGAAGAAAAACTCCTAATAACTCTAAGGTGAGAAAACACGTTTATTTTTTTATCGGTTACATTTTAAAATAAAATTCTATCTGATCCCTAGTCATACGAATACTGCGATGCTGGAGACAGTACGCTAAGGGCTGCGGACATGTGTCCTGAAGTACTTAGAGAAGTAGCTTCCGGAAGGTGTGAAGTTGATGAAAATGGAAGAGAATCATTAATATGGTGTGTCTAGACATTATTTCACTGAAGCTGCTCTGGCGTATTGCTGGGTTGTGTCGATTCTGCTGGAGTCTGGATGTGCATTACTGGCGGGTTGAATGAAACATATTTGCTGATAGACTTCATAATATCCATTCATGCAGCAAATTTTAAATGGACAGGGACGCACTTTATCGTTGGCAATAAAGATAAAAGGAAGAGACGATCATCATCTTCTTCGGTCTTTGTATTTTGCCTCCGAGCACAGTTAGTCTCTAACACCTCTATCAGCTTAGTTTCTACGGCATTTCCTTTTCGTTTTTTCCCGATGGCAACATCTGACGTAGGTTGACTGTTTTTGGTAGATGTTTTTGGAATGCACTTGGTAGTCTGGTCTGGATCAGTTTCTCTTTCTACAGCAACATCAGTGTCCAAGGAGCTGTCAGTTTGTCGGTGCGCAATAATGGTGGTCAAGAACGATAGTTGTCTTGTATACATGTATGGATTTTTTTTCAGAGCAGCTTGACCAGATTTTCCTTTCCGGTCAGACACTTCTCTGGATTAGCGGTCTCGTATATGCTTCCATTTTTTTTGAAGTAGGGCACCTGCAAATAAAAAATTATATCCCATCTTATAATTCGTTCACCTTGGATTTATCTCTACTTATTTTGTTTTAGGTATTTGGCTACAGGCTGCTCATTTGTAGATTTGCATTATGCATTTCGTGTTGGAAAATCGACAGTGAGTCTGATTGTTAAAGAAGTTTGTAAAGCCATTTGGATACATCTGAAATCAATTCTGATGCCAACATTAACTATGGACAAATGGTCACAGATAGCTGATGGATTTGAGAAAAAAAACTAATTTTCCGCACTGCATCGGAGCTATGGACGGCAAGCATATCAGGGTAATCAAGCCACCTAACAGTGCTTCAATGTTTTATAACTATAAGCAGTACTGCTCTATGATGTTATTCGCTATGTGCGACAGCAATTATTTATTTACATTTATCGACGTGAGAAATCAAGTGACGCTGGAGTTTTCCAACAATCTACTCTCTATGAAAAAATGGTAAACGGTTCACTGAATACTGCACACCCAATGCCAATAGGAGATGTGTCAACTGATACGTATCCGTTTGTCATATTTGCTGATGACGCTTTCCAATTGTCCGAGAACTTGCTTAAACCTTTTGGAGGAAAAAGTTTATCACATAATAAGAAAGTGTTTAATCATAGATTGTCCCGAGCACGGATATCATTAAGGCATTTTGTCTTCTACACAATTTTGTTCAAAGTCGAGATGGATATACAACATACAACTGACGATAATGTGGCACTAGGAACAATGAGCATTATAAAAAAAAATTCGACGAGCAGAGGAAATCCACAAGCCTTAAAATGCAGGGAAAACTTCGCAAAATGTTTTGTTGATATTAATCCATTACCATGGCAAGATAATTACACATGAATATTATTATGTACCTAACTGTTTAACATGTTAAGTTATTAAAAAAAATTACATCATTCGGTAACTTACCCATTGTTTTTCTCCTCCTCCTCTGTTGCATCTGCATTAAGAAAGGTTAGAGTTACTTCTTCCCAGGCATTCCTCTTTTTATTTCTATCTGCGTACTCATGATTACGCATATCCCATATTGCAGGGCGTATCTATGTACTTCATGAATTAATTTTTTTATATATATTTCCATCTCCAGAATTACGGCAACTAGGCAACTGAAGTGTATACATCAACGATGCACCGCCTGAGATAAAAACTCACCACCATACCCTCGGCACCACAGACCAAATACAACCAACTCGGCACGCTGGCGGCTTGGGACTTTCTTTCGTCCTCGTCTGTTTTAGGACATTAGTTTGCATTCAATCATACGACGCTTCGTCTGCAGAGTCGTCGGCCGACTCTGCATTAACCGCCACATGTGTTTTTAGCCTAATTATACCTGACTTTCATTTCATTACCTCCACGTCCACCAATTTGGTTTTTTGTTTAGCAAGAACTTAGTTTGTGTTTAAGTGAGGTTAGAATATTATTTGACGGTGGAAAAGCGAGAAAAAAATAAAACGTATAGAAATAAAATTGGTTATAAAGTAATATAGGGATGAATGAGTAAAAAGAATTAGTAATATATAGATGACTTTTCCAAGACAATTGCAATTACAAGCAAATGCAGTAATTTAGAATTTTCAATATTTTCAATTTAAGTTTCTTTAGTTAGATAAACAAATTTAAATTTGTTTGGTGAAGATGTATTTATTGGTAGAATTTGGTCCACAATATTATCAAAGAGGACGCTATACATGGTGTTCTATAATTGTAGTACTAATATATAACAACCTTAATTTTTTCTCGCGAAAATATTATTATTTAGTTCGATACCATATTCGAACATCTAATGAAACTTTCATAAGATTTGCACGAATGGAATAGTTGCTTAAATATAGAGCTTTCACTTACTATAAATAGTATTCAATTATTTTATACGTATATACTCAGTGCTAGTAAAATATAGAAACATGCAGATATTTTTGAATTTTTAGAACATGTTGCAACCAATTTTTGTGTGAGAACGTGCAAATTCAAATAAAAAATCTGTCAAAAATTACTTAATATTCCCTATTTAGCAGACGCACTGAATAATATAAGTGTTGACGTTTCAATTTTGGTGCAGCAGATGAAGAAGAAAACTCTTTGTGACATTCTTCAGTTCATTGAAAATATTTATTTTCTTCATGAGTGAAAAAGGGGGGTAGTAATACATGCATTTTTTACATCTGATCTCTTGGCGAATACGACTAAGAAATTCACATAAAAGTCATAAGCTAATATAACAGAGTGTCTTGAAATGTGAAGCTTCGCTTTTTCTATGATTTTTATCTGAATTTTTTTTTGTATCTCTCAAGACGACGGAGGTATTAAACGTTTGAGAAAATAGTGATAGTGCATGAGAAAATATTATTTATTTATTTAAACAATATTCCAACACATGAGTTAGTGTAGTGATTCAAGAACTTCATTTTTTGCCTGATAATTTTACTTTCTTAATTTACCTGTTAAGAAAAGTAAGTATTGGAAGTGTGAAAAAGAATGTATTTCCCCTTGAGCTGCTCACATAGTTCTAATTATGTTTGTTATACAGTGCCATAACGAAATTACGCACCATTTGGGAAACTTTGTTATTTGTGATAAAAGTTTGTACATCTCTCAATATAAACAAACATAAGCAACATGAAGAGAAGACACAACTTTTTTGGTAAAGTGGAGATATTTTTCTATCTTTTTACTATGGCTGCTCGTTTCTGCAGCTTTTTAAAGTCTTTCTCTACAACGTCGCAATTTATGGAAAAAAAATATAGGGCTAGATGCATAATTTTACGCTGAATTTGATAATAAACAAAAATACAGGATGTCCTATTAAAAAAAGTAAACTTAATGTTGTCTCGCTTAGGCTGAACACCCAGTATATAACAAAATATTTTAGAAATGTGTATCGGTGCAAATACAACAACTTTTATTTGAAACATTTCTTTGTAATATTTATGTGTGTGTGTGTGTGGAAGCAGGGATGGCCTCAGCTGAAGGCTATTGGTCACAGAACTTTTTTATTGCTCTTTAAATGTGTCTAGGTTAAAGATCTATTTTTGCTTGCTTAATGAAGTTTATTAAAGAATCTAAAGTAGCTTTTTCTGTGCATGCCAGGAGAGAACTAATATTCAGTGGAAGAGGAAAGTTATGTTCCTTTAAAGAGATATATAAATTAGATATAGCCCCTTCATTTTTCTTACACTCTAGAAATATATGATTAGTATCACCGATCGTTACGTTGTCGCAGTTGCAAAATGGAGATTGTAGAATGCCCAATTTATGAAGGTGCGCCGGAAAGCAACCATGGTTTAGTTTCAGTCGCGTTATAGTTGCTGTATATTTTCTACTATAATCAAACTTTGTTATGTGTGGTATATTATTTGGTAGATTTGTATGAAGCTGGAAGTAGAAGCTTTTTGATGTTTTGCTTGTAATATTTATCCTAAGTAAGTTATTGCACTTCCACACACTAATGGGCCACCCTGTATATTCATAATCAAATTTAAATAAATTAATGTTTCATTGTTTTTTTTCAGACGGCATTGATAAATATTTGTTTTTATCTGGTTACCATGTTCGTTTACAGATCAACAAAACATGGATAAAACTTTGTATAGTTGACGCAATTCTTTTAGTGTTAACTTAAAATTGCCAGCTTTCTGTTTGACTGTAATATGATACGATACCGTCATAGTCCAGTCAATATTTTAATTTATAATGGTTATTTGACCATAAATTCATTCAATACATAAATTTTATACCAAAAATTTCACCTTCTCTATTATTTTTCAACGTAGGTATCCATCTCAAACCTCGTTTCCTAATTTGTTAATGTGTGTTTAATTTAACATAGGTTCTTCAAGCACAAAAAAGTTCCACAAAATGGTGCTTTCTTTTCAGGTTCAAGGCACTGTATATCATAATGTAATATATAAGACTTCATTTTTACATATCTAGGAATCAGGGTGTAAACAAATACACACAAATATGGTACAAAGTAACTTTATATACCGGGTGTCCAAATATTTTGCACATCTACTATTATACCCGGTTGGCATTTTGTTATTATTACTATAAAGTTGATTTTCAAGAGATTCTTGAAAAATAGAACTGTGAATATTAATAAAAGATATAATACAGTGCTTGTCAATATAATTTAGACTATTGGCTTATGTGCGTATAGTTTTAAGCCCCTCAGCATAGTGCTTTTCAAAAATTTAATACATCTGAAAAAATTCTCTATCGTGTCTGTATTAATTTAATTTCAATATAATAAAACAACAGTGTAAACTAAATATATAAATTATATTTTAAAGGATTTTCCAACTTCAAATATGCGAATGTAGGAAAGGAGCAACATATTATGTGAAGACAGGACCTGGAAGAGCTTTTTGACAGGAGTTTTTCGTAAGGATTGGGTTCATCATTCAGTCTGTTCCACGCAAGTTCTGATTTTATCATATCGAATACAATTATTTGACAAAGAGAGAGACACATCTGGATAATACTAGAGAAAATAGACAAATAGACTAGTTTTAATTTAAAATATTGTCACCGAATTTTTAATTTTAAATTTAAGAAATATAAAAAATAAAGATAAGAAAAAGATTAATGTACGAGTGCGGTTTGACGGAAGAGTGACTTTTCAGAGGTCGGCATCACTTTCGCTACGGTGATTATATTGTTAGTTTCCGCCATGTTTCTGATGTCATTTGTCAAAATTGTATATAAATATGACAGATAGCTTATATAGTTTTAATACTCATTTAAAGAAAACTGTTTTCGTAGTTGGGTATATAATAATATGGATAAAGAGAATTGCGAGTATCATCATGTTTTACTTGAAAAAACAACGCAAAAACGACCGCATTTGTTGCGTTACGATTTATTCGGTGCACACGAATTCCCGTCAGGTTCCCTAATGACCAATATCATACACATTACACATGAGTTCCCGTCCAGCACTTGCAGGTATCTTAATCCCGCACTCGAATTGCCATCCAGTTTATTTAATCTGTTCTGTTATCGGGACTACCCTAATAGTTTACCCTGGCGAGGTATTTTAGGTTAGGATAGGTGTCTTATTATTCCTGAAATAAATGTACAAATACCTTTACCATTCAATTCATTTTATATTTCCTTAATCTCCTTAATTTTGTGTTTATCTTGTTGCGCGCAATTCGGCTCCTAATTTTGGTGTTCTTACTCGTATTCAGGTAGAAAATGACCGCTGCGCGCAACTCACCCCTGTCCAAATAAACACCTTTTAAACAGGTCAGTTTTCACCCTGACGGGAACTCGAGTGACAGCTTAACGTACCCTAATTATGACACAGGTACAGTGGTTATCCTGACAGGAATTCGTGTGCGACCGATTTATTGCCTCATCCGCCATATTCAACTGACCTGGCTCACTCCGATTACTTCCTGTCTCCAAATTTCAAAAAATGGCATGGTGGAAAGTGATTTCAGAGAAATGAAGAGGTGATTGCTTTTCTATCAAGCCGCCCTCGAATCATTGGATGAGTTTGTCAATGTATTATATCTTAGTATGTTGTTGTTTAGACTTTTATTTATTATTTTTATTAAAAAGAACGAATTATTACAAAAAAATGTTAGAAATTCGTTAAACACTAGTTGAGTTATATTTATAGCATGTTTCACAGAATTATTTTCGTATTTTGCCATTTTCTGCTCTTGTGTCATAAATTCTTCCAAATTAAATGCTTTTTTGCGAATTTTGCTTAAAAATCTAAATCGGTGTTGTCAATATTTGTAAAAGTATGCAGATAATAATAATTATGACTAAGAATTGCCTGATTTTGATTGTCTGCTGTTTCTTAATGTGCTGAAATTGAATTCAAAATCAATATCGTCTTTCCATTTGAATCTAATTGTTCTTCAAAGAAGATTCCTCGAGCAGCCTTTGCAATTTTTTGTTGGGTAAGAGAAGTTTTCTGGAGTTATGGAAGTCATTTTTTAATATCCGGTTATAAAACATTAACGACCACCACTGTAAACTTATAAAATAGATAAAAAGGTAACTTAAACGACAACGTGGGACCAAAAAAATATACCAAGAGCTGCAGTTATAGCGAGGCAGAACCTTGTGTTTACGATACGTTTATGTGCTAGCGAAAAAATCGGAACAGCCTGGTCACCAACGACCCTTTGTTGTGGCACAAGAGTTGATTTATTGAATATTTAGTAGGTAATTTGCAGAAAATGACAAAATTGTCTTGGAAATAATATATTATTAACTTTCTTATGCTAGAGTTAATTTAAATAAATTATCGGTTAAATACCTACTCTTAATATCTTTAGTTCTCAATAAAGAACATTTCTGTTTACACCCTGAACACAATATAAGCGTAATATGGTCGATTTCACATTAAAATTTAGCATTCTGTTAAATTTTGTTAACTCAGTACTTCTTGATTGTTTCGTCTGTTGAAAGATCCATCGGATTCGGGAGAAGATACTTCGTATTTGCTGTTAATCATCTCAGTCAAATCTGAATTATACGTACCAAAGCAGTACTTGCAGCGCATTTTCGTGTCGTCATCCACCCTTACTGATTGCATTATTGCACAAAGCGTAATAAAGGAAATGACAAAGAGAACTGAGGGAATAGTTATCGCTATTATCAATTCTCTCCACGTTCTTTTCAAATCGTAACGGGCCACCACCATGTGGGAATTGTTCTAAAAACATGCAAATCAAGTTCAATAGCATTACCTAAATTTTTTTTAATTGATTAAAACAGTTCATTATAATTTCACTAGTCCCTACCGAGAATTTTGATCACAGACTAATAATATTAGAGTTTTCTGACTATAAAAATTGCATATGGAGCCTATTCTGTAACTCTTTCTCTAAAATTTAGAGGCCGTTAAAAATTTAACCGGCGCTAAAATCAAATCGGTATTCGCTAACCACATTTCCCTTAAAATTTCAAAGGATTCCTTTAAAATAGCCTGTTAAAACTATTATTTTTAAATGGATGTTAAAGTGTGCCTTCAAATAATAACGGTAACAAAAATGGCGTATGTAGATGTTTCTGGTGAAGAATTAATTGCAAACCACAAGAAGTAAGAAACATTGTTAGGTTATATTTGAAATAATTTAAATTAACAATCTTTATATATTATTCTTGGGCATAATTTAGATTACAGCAAAAAAGTATTAGAGACTTGAGTGATTCCTTTCAAATACCTACTAATTTATTTAAAAGTATTTCTCTTTTCCAAGGAAGTGTCAAGAAAAATGTGAAAAAACTTTATTGTTTTTCAGTCGTTCTTGGCGCCTGTGACATTTTTTATAACATTATAACTATAATACATGGTATTTTCGAATGACACTTACAACGTTTGCATGTAGATACATACCTCTCGTAAAATTGGACAAAGTGATATAAGGATTAAGGGATCTAGACTATTTACTTTTTGATATACTGGGTGCTGCAGTCATAAAAATTTAAATGTTTTAATTTGATAACTTTAAAATGGATGAATAAATTGATTCGACATTTGGCATGTGGTTTTTAAATGCAAAAGGGCATAATGTGAAGGGAGACATGTTTCAATTCTTGATCCAGTGGAGTACATTTGGAAGAATATATTATCTTTTCCCTCCCATTTTTTACGCCACTGGCATTTGAAGCTATTTTTATTTTATTGTGTATTCCTCAATGGTATTCACGCGAAGAACGCATAACCTTCACATATCAAAAAATGTGTAGTTTTCTGTCTGTAAGATCACTTTTTACCAATGAAATTGAAAAAAAAATTTTCATGTTTTTTTTCAATAACTATCAAACTACTAATGGTTAGTGGTTAGAATATGTAACAGGAACAAATTTGCATCTAAAACGTTGGGAGGAGAGAATATACTTTCCCAAACTTGAGATTTTATTCACAAAAGAATTGATGACAATAAAAAATAAGATAATTACAAAGTTAAATTATATCCCATTCAAACATAATTTTTCACTAAGCAGCCAACAAATTACAAGAGATGGGATATTATTCAAACGTTGTAAGTGTCATTTGAAAACACCCTGTATTACTTATAATAATTGCATGCAAGAAACCAAAAACAGTTTATGTGGAGTGATTTGTGGGTTACCATCAAATATATATTATTATGTTTTTCTTCTATCTTCAATAACTCTCCCCTCTTTTTATTAAAGATTAGCTATTAAATGAAAAAAGCGCTGTTGCCAGATACTCATTTTCAAACTTGCCATCATTTTACTTGACACTCGATACAGCCGCGCATGCGTAAATAGTATCAATAGTAATAATTATTTGTTTTCCAGCTTGTAACTTCGGTTTCTTATTCACATATTTATTTCTTACATGAATAAAATCGTTGAGTGATGAATATAGGCGATAAAATGCAGTATATTAGTTCAGAAAGATTTAAAAATAAAGCTGTTAAATGTCAAATTTGAAAATTCTGATGCTTGCTTGGTGCGACAGGCATTTCAACTATCACTTGATCCGACACTACACGACTCGATACCAATAGAGGAGTTCTAAGGTCAGTGTGGCCAACAAAAGTGGTTTTTTCTGACAAGAATGACAGTTAAGGTCTACCCTTCGAATCACAAAATTTTTGCATGTTTTTTATCATTGCGAACATCTATATTGCTCTATTAAAATTATGAATACACCCCCGAAGCGTAAATCTTGAAATTTAAAAAGACTTTTTAGCTGAATACTCAACATATCGGTGACCAATAATTTTAGGAACTTTTGGCAAGTCACCATTTCATTTCTGTTATTCTGTCACTAGTCATTATATTTATTTTTGTTGATATTCGTTTAATTGTGTATGTCCATTTTCGATTAGATTTTTGTATCATTTCTAGTTAGTTGTATCTTTATTCTTCTAATTACTTTTTCCTCTGACATCTGACCTAACAAGTGGCAGATAACAGAAATGAAATGGTGACATGCCAAGAGTTCCTAGAATTATTGGCCACCGGTATGTTGAGTATTCAGCTAAAAAGTCGTTTTAAATTTCAAGATATACGCTTCGGTGGCGTATTCATTATTTTAATAAAGAAATATAGATGTTCGCAATGATAAAAAACATGCAAAAATCTTATGTTCTGAAGGGTAGACCTTAACTGTCAGAAAAAAACACTTTTTGTTGGCCACACTGATCTTAGACTGAACTCCTTCCTCTATTGATCAGTATGTTCGCCGCCTTATTCCTGTAATTTTATGAATGAGTTTGATATTGCTTTAGGTAAGGCAATCTTATATCAAAACTTGGCTATCCACAAACCATTTACATATGAACTTTTTAATGCTTTAATCGCATCATAGCTGTAGAAAATCTACGATTGATTAACAAATTACCATGGGTATAACCAGAAGAGACCTGAATGGACACCTCAAAAAGTTTTAGTTAGTGCAACTAAAGAGAAGACATCCATTCCTATATTTACGGAATCCATATCATTACATGATCCCATGTTAGAACAACTCCTGGATAGAAGAGAAAGACTTACAAAAACCAAAACCTACTGACATCCTGAAATTCCTTCTCAGGAAATGTGTAGTACAATGAACAGTCACGTAGCTATAGCTTTACATGAGGAGGGTTTTTTTTTTCATCTGATAGGTTTAGAAGGGGAAAGCTTTATTGAAGGCGCCGCCTGAGGCAAAAAAATCGAGTGCCACGACCTAAAGCAATTTTTCAGTTCAAGAAATAATGTTTAGTTTTTTTTAATTATTTGTTTGACTTGGCTACATCTAAAAGTATTTTTGAACATCGTTTTTCGTTTTGCCCCCTTCTGCCTCTTGGGCTTATAGTGGATTCTCCTAACATTCTGATTACAGCCTATTCAGCCAATCCGTTCCCTGTATTAGCTCATACAGGTTCTTTACTGGTTGGTTGTAGAAGTCTTCTGGAGTCATTTGGGGTCTTCCATTTAGTTTTTGCTTTCTGTGAGTCCAGCGTCTCACAGTTGCATAATATGTGCAGAGCTGTTTCAGTGTCTTTTTTGCATCTCCTGCATGTGAGGTCTCCGTTATACAGGCCTATTTTGTTCAGGTGCTCCTTTGTGGGAAAGTGTCCCGTAAGAACCCCCGTTATGGTGCGTAGTTTGTTCCTGCTTATTGAGAGCAGTTCTTTTGCTACTTTTTCTGATGGTTCTTTCATAAATTTCTTCCCATGTGTTTGCCTGGGCGTATTCTTCCAGAGTTTTATGGATTGTTCTTTTACCCACCCTTTTAACCATGACCTAGTGGAGCATCTGGGGATGCCCGCAGATGGTTCGGATCCGTTCATCAGTGTTGACGATCCTGCTCTTGCGAGTTCGTCAGCTTTTTCATTGCCAGCGATTCCTTTGTGACCTGGGACCCACTCCAGTGTTACACTGTTCCGAGTCGCCAGTCTTCTAAGTTCTTCGCCGCATTCCCATACCAGCCGAGATGTTACCTGTATATTAATTTGGGAGCACCACCACCTAAATCCATCTCACAAAAGTAAATTTAACCTCTTCAGCTAAATTATTCACAATTGTTGAGGAATCTATTTCTATTGCCACGTCCCGATGAATACTCATATTGCGGTAGTATGCTAATAAAAAATTATTGTACCTTTATTGTATTTTCTATGGGGAGGGTTTGAGCCCCCAAAACCCCCCCACTTATATACGTCCCTGACAATGAAGCAGAATACATATTATTTAGTCTAAGTAGATGTTCACCCCAATAAAAAAGTTTAAAAATATTTTACTTGTATGCAAAAATAACGGGAATATCACCCAACTCTACTATCCTTACCTTATTATAGAAACATGGATATCTAGACGATGCCGTTTGGTTTCTCCCATCTCTTCCATGTGTCTTAACAAAATCCGAACATTCTCCTCTGAGAGTATTCACACAGCCATCCAAATTGATAAATAATCGTGAAGCATTGTATATAGTAAGTGAAGACTGCATTGGGACGAACTCATTCTTTGGATCCACTGCATTTCTATGTTTTCCAGTTAAATTCCAGAATTCCTTAAATGTTATGAAGTGCTTCGGGAGTACGTCCAGTTCGTAAATTGTGCCATTTATACAGTCTGTGGCACTGAAAGTGTTTTAATATGTTAATTGTATCGATTTGGTAATTAAATATCTCTTGGTGAACAAATCAATAATGATTCGTATATAAAAATAATAACAAAGTATTTTAAAATACCCAAAGACAATATGCGAGAGTATATTTTATGATATTCTAAGTAAAACTGATGTCTAGTAAATGGATTGGAATTTATTATTATTATTCTCTTAACTGGCTGGATTTATATAGAAAAGTATTATACAAAGTCTCCAACACAACACAAATGCTGGTCAAAACTGAAAGTTGCTTTAAAATGTTTTATTTTAATAAAACCGTGAATCAAACAATGGCAGCCAAATCCAGTTACATGATAGTATGGTGGATTTTGTAAACCAATCTAATCTATACCAGATTACCACCTATTTGGACAATTACATATGCTAATTAGATTGCGCATATATTTGAACTACTCTTAAACTTCTGCTTGGAGGTCGAATAATAGGAACAAAAAGTTTTAGATATATTTTCTTGACCAAAACTGTAGCATGCGATTTTAAGCGTTCTTAGAAGATCGTCTTGTTCCAGATTAGCCCAAAGACACCAAAAAGGTAAACATGAACGTTGAGCGAACGTTGTCTGTTTATCTATACCAACGTTCCATTAACTGACGTCGGGTAGTCAATGGCCCGATCGACTTCCAGCTTCCAGCGTCAGATTAAGATATGATCTGACGTTGTCGTTGTTAGTGCAAACGACGAAATAATGCCAAAAAGCAACGTTGATTCAAGTAAACATTATTATAATGGAATATTCAATTAATAAGCACGTCGTGGCTAATGTATTATTGATACATATAAATATCATGTTACAATAATTATTGTAATGTATAATGTATACTCAAGATGCTCTCTAGTAGAGCAATAAGTATCAATGTAGAATACATCACAGTAAGAGGTCTGGTCATGAGGGGATGTCCACAAGGAGGAGACTTATCACCCCTTCTGTGGAACATAGTCCTAGACACCCTGATTAATCATCTCAACAACAATGGATTCTACACAATTGCATACGCAGATGACATGACGCAGGATGGGCTTAAATTAATTGAAACATGGTGTAAGGAACACTCACTATCGATCAATTCCAGAAAGACTGAGATGGTCCTTTTCACCAGGAAAAGAAGTTTATCGGGTTTGAAACCTCCCGAAATCTTCAAAAGCAAACTAAACTTTTCGGAAGTGGTGAAATACCTTGGTATTACCCTCGACAGGAAACTAACATGGAACTATCATCTACACAGCAGAGCAAAAATATCATATGTGGCTTATGAGCAGTGTCGGAGGACAGTGGGACGCACATGGGGTCTGTCACCCCGTGTGGTCACCTGGAACTACACTGCAATAATAAGACCCATGTTAACGTATGGAGCAATTGCATGGGGACCGAAGGTTCTACAAGCAACGGTCATCCAAAAATTATATCAAATACAGCGAATGGCTTGTTTAAACATCAGAGGAGCCATGAGAACAACACCAACCACAGCAATGGAACTAATTACTGGTCTGACCCCTCTGGACCTGCACGTCAAGGAGGTTGCGTTAAAGGTCATGGTACGATTGCGCACGGCTGGTTTAAACCCCGAAGTAGGAGTGGGCCAATTGAGGTTAAGCCTATGGCAGGAAGCGCTCACTGCGCTATCTCTGCTGTAGGCAGCCAACGATGCAATTGAACCCAGGTTTTAGTTTAACAAACCCTACAAAATTCAAATAAAACAGAACACAGAGCCAGATGCTGCAAATGCAATACGCATATATACAGATATGGTTCAAAAATGAAAGAAGGCTCAGGATGTGGAGTTTACTCGAGAGCACTAAGCCTAAAGATTAAGTGGGGAATGGGAAACAATACCAGCATGGTTCAAACAGAACTGGCTGGTATCTCAATTGCCACAAAAGAACTAACCAGAAGAGAAATGTCTGGCAAAAACATAATAATCTGCACTGATAGTAGACAAACCCTATTAGCCTTGAACAGACAACGTGTTATATCGAGGCTAGTACTAGAGTGCCACCAAGATTTAGCTGATGCCTCGGCAGATAACGATATTATCCTGAGGTGGGTTAAAGGGCACGACAGGAGTAAAGGAAATCGCATTGCTGATTCTTTAGCCAGGGAAGCCGCTGGACTAAAAATTCTAGGACCCAGTGACACCTACGGCCTAACGACTTCGACAATTGCGGAACTAGCCAAACGTTACACCCATGCTCAATCCCTTAAGAGATGGGATGAAATCAAAGGATGCAGTCTTGCCAGGATCACCCTGGGCGACCCTGGAAAGCTGGTGCCGAAGAAATATTTGGCGATGACCAGGAAAAACCTGCGTTTAACAGTAGGATTTCTGACTGGTCACTGTCAACTAAGGAAACATCTCCATACTATGGGGCTAGTGGACACACCTCTATGCAGGATGTGTGAACAGGAAGATGAAACTGTCAGGCATGTCTTATGCGAGTGTCCAGAGTTATCGTCAATAAGAGAGTGTGTGTTCGGTGAGTCTTTGCCTACACCTGCCGATATAAAGGAGATGTCTCCTAGTGACCTGTCCACCTTCCTGAGAAGGACAGGATGGACGATGACCTAAGAGGACAACTCTTCGGGAGGATGTACAATGGGTCACATGTGGCCTAAGTGCTGTGAGCCTACACACTCACCCTCCCTACTCTACAGATATAGATATTGTATAAAGTGGACACAATCATCTACCCAGTAATATTAGATGTTGTTGTTGATCTCACTTAAGTCTTTTATATTTTCTGTTAAATTTTAGCTATTTAAATAATTATTAATTATTAATGAAACAAATTGTTTATAGGTAATTCCACTATTTAATGAATTTGTAACTTCTGTCATTCTGACGATGATATATCAATATCAAAATAATTATTAATAAGAATCTTGGAATTTTCATAAGTTTTTTCCAATAAATATAATCCAAAGTAGACAGAAAGATTTGTTAATTAGTTGGAAAGTCTGTCCCCCCTCAACTGCTTCTGAAATGGTAGTGTCTTTGTCAATAAGTGCTTTAGGTATATATCTGGAAATATATATATTATATGGCTTTGAAAGCTTTCAATCTGCTAAAAACCCAATTATATATTATTGAAAGTTGAAATCTTATAAGGTTTGACAAAAAACTTGAATGCGTGGAACAACTCTCTCGTCACGGAATATAAAACTATGTTCCGTGCTCTCGCCTCGTGACTCCGTCGATTATCACCTGTGGCTGACTTCGTCGATTACCACCACTGTCGCTGAATCCGGTATCAGTCACTTGCCGCGAACGAGTTCTTTAAAAACTACATTAGTGTTACATTCGGCCATCTAGTTCGGCCACTCACCAAGCAGATGCGACATATCATTATTTGTATTGTTTGGAAAGTGGTAAAAGCCAGTGAAAATAATTTTAAAGACCATCCTGAAATCTCCATACTGCTAAGAGATCTTCAAAAAAATGTTGACCATTTACGTAATTACATTAATTCTTTTATAAATGTTTAAAAGGCGTTGAAAACTATTCATACAAGAACTAAAGCTAGTAACTATGAAGATAAAAAAAATTGAACTGCCAAATAACATGGGCGCAAATTTCAATCAAATCAGTCAAAAATTAACATACATAAAAAGGTAAGGATTCCACTTCAACAGTGAAAATGTAAAAAGAAAAAAAGGGGAAATATAATGAGCAGACAATAACAATAACTATAACAAAAGCAGAATAAAGAAGACATTGGCAAATGGAATGGAACTACAAGTAATCAAATTCACTACGTTATTATAAACAATAATAAATGTTGTAAGATTCTGTAGAGGCTAATAACTAATGTAGATTTAGACCATCACCTTAAGACGCAAAGAAAAGATGAAGAAGAAAAATAAAAACAAATAAAAATCGGATCTTGGATGGAGAATATACAGGGTGCGGCACCGAAAACGAAATAGATCGCATATCTTGAAGACAAAGTTTTTATTGAGGAAAATGCAAAAAGAGGTCGATTTTTATTTCAAGGGGGACATCTTTCGAGCACATCCCCAACGATTTTACATCCCTCCCCTCACCTCTGTCACTATTACCAATAATATTTGAGAAGGAAAGTACTAAGTGTGGCACATCATTGAAAAGGAGATTAATTTATATTCGTGTATGGAAGTTAATGGACAATACTTTAAGCATTTACATTAAAATAATTTAGTTTTGAATTATGGGAGTGGTTCTAAATTTTCCAATTTAATTTTTATGTTCACTTTTCACATTTTTTTTCTATTTTTATTATGAATTGTCTATTAAATAGTTGAGTTTTGCTTTCAAATGAAGTATGATTATAAATTCCTTATAAAATTACCTTTTCATTTATTTGTCACACTTAGTACTTTTCCTATTTTATTGGTATCCAATTTTATTAGTAATAGTGACAGAGGTGAGGGGAGGGATGTAGGATAGTTGAGGATATGATCGAAAGATGTCCCCTTGAAATAAAAATCGCACTGTTTTTGCATTTTCGATCTGTTTCGTTTTTGGTGCCTCACCATGTATAACAAGATTCGTAAGGTGGCAAAGACAACGATGGTTTTGACATCAAAATAGCAAACAGAACTACTGAATGTTGCCCAGAACAAAATAAACTGAAATGAATATCAAGCGGAAATTATAAGTTGGTTTAACTGTATGATGCATTTTTTAGAATTGTAATGTAAAAAAAATAATCTACCTGTTTCTAGCTAATAATTAATTCATGCGTTACTTTATTGACACACTGTATTTGCTCAGTTAAAAATCTATTAAAACGATTATTTTGTGACTTTTCTACTTTGTTAATTAATAAACTTTATTTAATGAGAATGAATTGGACTTAATCTACTTACTGAATTATTTGTGGGTTATCATCATACTGCACCGTATGACAGGAAACCATCATTACTTCATTGGGAAGCTTAGACCAAAATTGCGTGGGTGGAATGAAAGTTCCTGGATATTCACCTGCAGCTTTACTTGTTGCAACAGCAGATTCACAATGAGCAAATTTCACAGCATTATCAACAGTTATATAAACGTTCATATTTGTAGATGTTATATTTTCCTTACAAATTCGATCACAGGTGAATGTTTTCTTAATTTTTGTGCATTTAGCGCCTTTACATTCAAAAAACCCGTTTAATTTCAAGTTATCTTTATCGGTGTCTACTGTAAAACCATCTGCTTTATAATGACATTCATAAAGTTGAGACATATTGGAACAATGTCCCAGAGAGCAGTTAAACAATCCTTTTAAAGATGCACATTCCGATCCGTTATTACAGTTGTGTTTCTTGAGTTGATCTGGATTTACTGGTGGACAAATTGAGGAATGGAAGTTGGTACAGTTGAGAAATTGAACTATAGTTCCATTTTGGCGAGACGTGGCATGGATCTGAGGGCAAAAGCCGGATGTCTTAGTCAGGCACCACTCTCCACATGACGCCCAGCTACAATTATTTTCTGTAGTGATGTTGATGGTTTGGCACATAACAGGTGTTTCCTCAAATCCACTACGAAATGCTCTATATGATGGAATGTAAATAGCCACTGTTAAATAAATAAGCGAAACGCAACTAAATACGACTACAAGTTGGCAAAAGCATATACAGCCACATATTCTCTTGTCTTGTTGGGGGATAATACGCGGCTTACATTTGTTTCTTCTACCCATTTTACACGGTAGTTACTACATTCATGAAGGCACTTAATAAATAGTTTTTGGTGTTCCAGCTCTACATTTCAAGAATTTTTTTTTACTTACGTTACTTGTTTGATGTTGTAAATCGACTAGAACACTGGGCTTGTGTCACAATACTTGACGCAGGCGCTAACTGTTAGGAGAAATAATATTATTTGCTTTGGCTCTTTCTTAATATAGTTATAGCAAATTGATATTTTTGCGAATTGGACGATTTGAAAAAATTACTTTTTTGCATGGAACAATTGCGTTTTATAATTTTGTCCTTAATCAGTTAGAATATCAAACTGTTGAAAATTCAGCTTGGTATGATATTGATTCTTTAAAATGTTCAAGTAATTTAGTCCACTCAGATCTCTTTCTTCAAATTATTCTGAATAGATTCATTTATAAATGATTTCACTTCCCAAACAGTGGTTTCAGCTGAAGTAACTACCAATAATTATTATAAATATTAATAAAATAAATAAGTAGTGATATTTGATATTGAAAAAAACTGTAAGGTAGAAAGCACCAGGAACATACAATGTAAACATACATTTGAATATTCATACATTGTAACCTTAAAATTTCGAGTTATTTTTAGAATAAATACCACATTAAAAGTTTAAATTTGGAAATTTAATCCGCAAAGTCAAAAATAGAGTTATTGATTCATTTACATCCAGTGTCAGTGTAGCCATCTGTTAAAGAAGGAATCAACCACATTAATAGACCAATAATCCAACAATCCACTTTCTAATATTGCGATCAATATGGGGGTGGATTTTTAACAATTGAATACGTGTTTGGTCGAATAGATGGTGGTCAACATATTTTGAAGAAATTAATTTATTCACTGCAGCAGGTTAACTGCTCCTCCACAAAATTAAAGAAGTTCACAGATATTGGATTTACGTTAAAAATTATCCACTATTACCCAAGGTTTTGTCATTTGTTTGAAATATATAAAAGCTTATCCGACTTCCAATTATTCAGTCAGCAGTGATTTGAAATTTTGTCTCGAATAAGACGTAAACTTGGCGCTGATAAAGCCAGTAGAGTTAGAGAGAAGTTGCGAACGTTTTCCAATGTAGCGGAGGTGTCATTTCGTGGGTTTTCCTTAGATATCGAGCAACTGGAAACGTTGAAGAAAGTTTTAGAAGTGGGCGACCTAGAGTTACCACCCCCGCAAGATGGTTATATTTATCTATCTGACTGTGTATAGGATAAGCGCTGCATTTAATGAATAAAAAGGACTTACGGTGAATTAGAACTTCTTTTAAATATTAAGGGACAATATCTCATTATTTTCTTCAAGGTTTTATATATAGTCAAAGCGCTCTTATCGTGCGGGTTCACAGGTAACTAACCATATGTATCAAATCAGGAGACACAGAGGTTACCAAAATGTTAGATTACAAATATACCAGGAGAAAATAATTATGGTTGGTGTTTCCTGCACACTGGTTGACGAATTTCCACTCATTCATTCTCGAAATAATCTTTTAGATTAAGTACCATTTTATTTGCTTGAGGAAGCAAAATACCGGAAAATTGCTTCTTATTATTCATATTGTCACTTTCAATTGTCAAAGTCACATAACTGACATTTAAATAAAAACTTCGCTGGTGCAAGACTTTTTAGAATCGCTGAAAACTAAAACATATCCTTTTTTCTCCCGTCAAAATTGCATAAGTCTGTCTTATTCATCTTACGGATTTTATTTGGAAGTTATGAGTAAATGCAATAAAAGAAAACAAAAACAAAAACGGTGACTGTCTTTTTTTGAATCGAATGACCCGTATAATAAGATTGCAATTGACTATAGTTTTCCTATATATTCAAAATAAATTAAAACTAATATGAATATAACTTTAATTAATTCAATATAATTAATTTAATTTCATTTAATTAATTTGATTTGAATATAAAAAATACCAAAATACCATCAATTAAACAACAGTTTCCAATGAGTGAACAAAATAAAAACAATGGAAGAACACTAACATTTATTAATGAAAATATATGTATATCTAGGTACCTGCTAAGCGAGTACCTACCTACTACAAAAAATCTCAAAAATACTTACAAGTCTTTTAAATAAAATAAAAATAGTAAGTATATTATTAAATGTGTAGTGTACCATTTTAAATTAATATACAAACTTTCACTTCACAAGAAATATCAATCCATAAACAAGCTTCCTATCTTTATTGTAAATGTTTTGGTATTAATATCACATAATAATTAGATAGGTACCTTTCTATAGGTATTATTATCAGCACCCGGAATATCCCAATTAACAAATGAGATCAATCCACGTCTCATGCGTACAAGATCAGGAATAATCTTCACAACATCCTTTATGTTAATAAAAGACATATCTGGAATATTAGGTTAACCAAAAATAAAATGATCAGTTTGATCTGACTTTTTTCTGAAAAAGTCTACTTTTGTCTTGTATTTTTCGGACTATAAAAACAAATTTTGCCTATAAAATATTTAGGCGATTATTAGTTGTAAATTTTGCTACAATATATTTGTTGTCATATTGTATTGAATTTACAATGCCCTATATCTCTTTTTCCGGTAACCTCTTTGTTAACTCAATCATCATCAATCCTTTAAATCTAATAGATTGTGGCTAACGCTAATGCGCTTTTAAATCCATTTTTAGGGTGGATTACCACCTTTTCACTTCTTATTGTTACAATTTCTTGTGTGTCCTGGCTTCAGAAGTTATTTTCTTCCATTCTGCTCTTTCTGCATTTTTCTCTCTACTCGTTGATTCCCGTCCTTTTTGTATTCTCTTCTATCTGATTCCTCCAACTTTCTCTGGGTCTTCTCCTTATTCTCGGCCATAGAGGAGTTATCCATTGTGTTATTCTTCTCATCATTTCTCCAGGATTTCGTCTCATAATATGTCCTGCCCATTTTATGCGTTGTGCTTTTATACAGTGTGGAAACCACTTATGGAATAAAATTCTTTATGTCATTATCTTAGAAAATTATAAAAAATGCCGAGACACGTCAACTTTTGAATTGAGTTATGCGTTATGTAAACATAAATTTAAATGTACAGGGTGAAATTTTTATTATTACAGTTATTAAACACATACATAAAATACCTGATGTATTTGATTTTAATACATTAAAATAAATGCTCAAAATGTTCTCCACCTAGTTGTTGGCAATAGCACAGTCTCCTATAGTACTCCTCCTTAACTTTGTTTAAAGTTTGAGGTGAAATATCCCGTATTTCTGTGGTTATCCTGTCTTTGAGGTCTACAATGCTAGTTGATTGTGTTGCATACCTATACTTTGTTCTCGAGATAACCCCACAGAAAAAAATCTAACGGCGTAAGGTTTGGCGATCTAGCTGGCCACTTAATAGTACCTCTTCGTCCAATCCATTTATTGGGGAAGATTTCATCTAAATAAGTTCTTACCATTAAAGCATAATGGGGTGTTGCCCGCAGGAATAACTTTATTTCTAAGCATATTTAAATATTTTTCAGCTGTCAAATTTCCATCTATAGATATAGGACCAATAATATGGTCGCCTATGATACCGGCCTAAACGTTCACCTTTTGAGGGTACTGAGTATGTGTCTCACACATCCAATTAGGATTCTCTGCTGACCAATATCTACAGTTCTGTCGGTTTACCTCTCCATTCAATGTGAATGTTGATTCGTCAGAAAAAAAGAATGGTACCAAGAGCTATCTCATTTCTGTTCAGCTTATTCATCAATCTTTCGCAGAAATCCATTCTACGATCTGGATCGTCTTCTGTTAACTCCTGCACAAAAGTTAATTTGTAGGGATGAAGTTTTTCTTTATGAAGACATCTTAGAACAGTTGTATAACTAACATTATTTTCACGGGCAATTTGACGTGTACTTGAAGTTGGATTCTCTTCGACACTTAACAAAATATCCACTTTCACATCATCTTCAACAAAGTGTGGTTTTCTTTTCAATGGTTTGACATGTCCAAGTTTTCTGGATTGTGCATGAATTTTAGACACAGTAGTTTGTGAAATATTATGCAATTCGGGATACCTGTGATTAAATAAGTTTGTCACTTCAACTTCACTTCTGCAGTTATCCCCGTACCCGATAATCATTAAAATCTCAATTCGGCGAGTCTCAGTTAAATATTTCATTGTTATGTCGACAAGGAAAGAGTGTTTGACAAAGATTTTACTTTTTCAGTATAAACTGTCAACACATCAACAACTGACAGAATATAAAACATTCCACATTATTTACCAATTTAAAACAATCCACATTATTTACAGATTTTGTCTAATTATTGGCGTTTTTAGGCAATTTTTAGGTATTTATGATAAAATTCATGGGCGTAGCAGGTTTTGTTTAATATACAAATACGTCTAATAATTAGTTAGTTTAGATTTTTGATAAATCCATATTTAGCTAATTTAAAAAAGTACCAATATTTCAAGTATAATAAATTATTAAATTTAAAATTTCACCGTGTATAATTCATAATTGACCATACATTATTTAGTTTGTTTGAATCGGTTCATTAAGAGGATTTCAAAAATATGAAAATATACAGGGTGTTTCATTAAAAAACAACACCGACTATGGCATACTTCGTGAATCACCCTGTACATTTAAATTTATGTTTACATAACGCACAACTTAATTCAAAAGTTGACGTGTCTCGGCATTTTTTATAATTCCCCAAAATAATGACATAAAGAATTTTATTCCATAAGTGGTTTCCACACTGATTATTTCACGATTGTCTCATTGTTTAACTCGCTTTCTATTTCTTTGTTAGTTTTGAGTCTCCTTTCCCCAGTTCTCAATACGATCGTTATTTTCTCTTCTTTCCATTTACGTTGCAACATTTGTATCCTCTTTAATTATATCTGTTCTTTTTCTCTTATTCTTATTTTGTTTAACAAATTTTTGCTTTCTTGGTTTTTTAGCATTCTCTTTTCCTTTGGCAATTTCATCCAGTAAAAATACGATACCAATTTAGTAATAAAACACTCTGTTGTGTTCATTAAGTAAAACAACTATCTTATTATTGAACGTATATGTTCAATTATCATAAATTCTGTCCCAATAAATGAACACCGACCAAAAATTACAAGAGATTCGTTGTGTTCAATATGAAAAATTAAACCATATAAATAAAAAAGTCGACTGAAGACTAAAAATAGATAAAACGAAACAATTCCAAATAAACATGTTTTATTTATTGTAAACAAATGGAATTAAAACGTTTGAGTACAAACAACAAACGTAACGAAAATCCCAGTGAATGAACATTTATTCATTGACTATATAGCTAGCGATATAATTTTAATGCGTTAGTTTGAACACCTCGAAAAATATTCCTAGCTAAAAGTTTTTGCGCAATATTACTTTGTTTATGGATCTTTAACACTCATTATTCTACATAAAAACAATTAATATCGTATACAACAATTTATAATATTAATCACATTGGTTTAATTAAAGTGTTACCTACTTTTATCCTTCTTATTTTCTTAGAATTTTCAGCACAATCAGAAACACGTACTTTTAACAGCTGATTACATTTGACCATTAGAAATTCGCGCTGCAAAACCGAAAATTAAGTTTACACCACTAGGAAACGCGCTTACAACATATGTTCGGTTTAAACTATTAATATTTAAATAAAACTTGAGATTTATTAATGGACTGGGTGGTAGGTGGTTCAATCACCGAAGCACATACCCAACCTGCCCGGAGGGAACTTCTGAGTACTTCTCGGATCCAGCATCGTCTTTTGAAAGCTTCTGGGTTTCTGATAGTCGTAGACTTGGTACATTGTATAACCCTGCAGTGATAAATTGTTTTCTACCGACCCATGTTTTTTTATGACCATCACAACGTCGGAGCAACGGGTAAATTTGGTAAAATTTTTTGTATATCAGTTTTTTTAAATTTCGCAATGAATTTAAAACTATAAGGTATTTTTTGACAAAATGAATAACAGCATGAAAATGATAAAATTTTATAGCATATGTTCTACATGACAAACATTTGTTACAGAAAATAAATCCAATCGTTTCGGTAAGGATTGTTAAACTTTTTGATAAATTCTGAGATCATTTTGAATCTCCAAAATCTGTCTCACTGTTGGATACAACATAAGGAATATTTTAAGAAACCACAAAAACAACAATCGCGTGAATTGAAATCTGGCGATCTTGCAGGCCAATTGACTGGCCCTCCTTGTCAAGTCCATCGATTTCCATACGTAAAGCTGGACAATTGGCATGAATCGTAAATTTTAGAGGAATGTTGTCCATGAAATAGGGTAAATAATTTTGCGAAAAGTTAACGGTAGTCTTATTCTGTTAAACGTCCAGGTAACTTCACTGGTCCCAGTAGTTGATTGCCGATTACATCTATCCATACATACAAATATTTATCTTTCGTATGTAGAATCTTATATGGGAGCAGCAGTAAGCACTTAAACATGAAATTCTATATGTCCAAGGGAGAACAAAATACTTCCCCTCCATAAACACCCACCAGTCTAGACTCGATTGAACTAGATCAAAGATTACAGAATAAAATATAAGATGTTTCACTCGTTCGAATTTATCACGTAAAGCACCGATGCCGCTGGTGACTGTCTGGTGAATTGGATGGTACAGTACGTCGCTACGTCCTTACTTTCATTTAATTTGGCATATTATACGGGTCGTCGTAGAACGGTGTTTATTCGTTATTCGTGTTTTATATTTGTGTTGTATAGATTTTTTAAATTTATTAATTAATTGTTGAAATGAGCAAAAAGTCATATTAATATTTTTCTCATTAATAGCAAAGCTTAAACACTAAATATTTTAATTACTTAATTACTTAATAAACTTGAGGTTTTTAATTATCCAAATAAAAGAGTTACTAAGCAATTGAAATTTATATCTGGATGGAAAATAACCATTCAAGCAATTCTGTCATTATGGGAAACTCTAAAATGGCGAGGATATAAATTTTTACTTACACGAAACCTCAATCAGGATTGCCTCGAAAACTTTTTTGGCCAAATACGAAGTTGCTGTGGTAATGCCAAAAATCCAACCCCTGTACAATTTTGTAGCGCGTTTAAAAAGCTATTTTCTCTAAAATTTTTTGATCATTTTGAAGGCACAAACTGTATGGATGACGTAAACGAAGTTCTTTTAACTATTGGTTCTGAACTAACAAAAGAATGTCTAGAAAAGTACACTTTTCCTACAGAAACTAAAAATTTGCCTTTAAAAGTGTTTACAACAGATTACCAAAATCTATCAAGCCCAGAAGGAAATGCTTCAGTGTATGTTACGGGGTATTTGTTAAAAAAATGTCTAATACAACATTCATGTGAAACATGCTTACAGTTTGCCCATTCCGCTGATAATTTAATAAACAGAGAAACTTTTTTCTGTAAACTAAAAGCTTACACGACAAAGAAGGATGGATTTAGTGGCTTATGTGTACTATCAAGGGACATTGTTGAGAACTTTATTGCGATGGAAACTATATTTATCGAAAAAGTCAATTCTATAGCTAACCAAAGGGGAATTGGTCAGTTCCTTTTGAACGAATTCACTTAAATTTTCATTTCATCATCCATGTAATCAATTTCCTTTCAAATACTATGCAAGTCTCTACACCAGAGTCCGTATATATTTTACTCTCAAATGTATATTGAAAGATTTGAAAGACAATAGATTAAATTTAACACATAAACCAAACTCCAAACTTAGTATTTTATAACATTTAAGTATACATTTTTTTGAAAAAGTCCTGCAGCTGCTTCTCTTTTTACTGTTTTAAACTTGTCAATCCAAAAAATACGCGTTATTTAAAGATCAAAATTTAAGATTTAGAGGCCCTATTATTCTGGTGGCTAATGAGTATATTTAATTTAATTTGTGATAAATATCTGTTAGATTATCAACAAGTATCACAAAATTACCAAGATGCTGGATAAAAACTGTAAATTGATTCATTCATTTTAAAAATTCAAGTTTATTTTTTACTTACCTTTTCAAATTCATATCCGGAACATTTTTCGAAATTATTAACATTTAAAAATAAACCTTTGTGATAAAGAATCCTATTAATTTAAATATATATTTCTCTAATTACCCCTGTATAGCTTAAAATAAAATAAGCTCTTCAAACTGTTCTGGTATCTACCGGTCTCGTTATTGACAACAAAAGCGAATCGTAAACATAATTAGGCAATCCAGTGACCTGTCAAATAAAATTCAATATGGCGACACAGGGCAAACAAATGTGATTTAATACATTGTGGACCATGGATTTTGGTATACATAAGTGCTTATTTTGGAGAAAGGTGCTTTTATTTCGCTTTGGTGTCTCTATACTAATAATATACAATAAAAGGTTCAGTTTTATAAAACTTTTAAGCTGGGTATATCAATTTAGGACCAACTTTTGGTTGTGTACCTATATAAGAACATTATTTTTTTGTTAGTGTTTTTTAGACTATCAAGAATTATTATTTAATATTTACGGGTAAGTACACACTGACTAAAACATATACAATATTATAATGGAAGTGAAACTTTTATGAAATTGCTGGCATTAAAATTTCACTTTCTTGAATTGGAAGATATCACCTGCAGTATTTAACCTTTATGCTTACGGATTTCAGGAGTGAAACACCTACTTCAAAATGCCAACAACTTGTATTGTAGTCGGTTGTGGGAGCCGTTCAAACCGAGACCAAGTAAGCTTTTTTACGGTCCCAGCTGTTTTAAAGAACACATTTTTGGTGCACAAGAATGAATTAAGTAAGAAGCGTAGAGAAATGTGGTTAGCAGCAATCAATAGAGAGATGATTTAACAGAATCAAAAATCAAATATCAGGCTGTATGTAGCAGGCATTTTGTTCAGTTATGTTCAATAACAATATTTATAAAAACAAAGAAAAGTGATATATTCTAAATAAAAAATACTAATCAAATGAACAATATA
The DNA here is from genome assembly GCA_910591695.1 of Galerucella pusilla. Lineage (NCBI taxonomy): Eukaryota > Metazoa > Arthropoda > Insecta > Coleoptera > Chrysomelidae > Galerucella > Galerucella pusilla. Next base: position 103,028 of record CAJUYI010000116.1, read on the forward strand.
CTAAACACTAATAAAATATACTAAATTGAAGCAAAATATACTAATAAATTCGAATAAAGAGTCTTGAGCACTGTTTATGACTGAATATACAATACAAAACAAAACCTATCTGTCTAAATTGTTTGCCCTGCACGGCCATATTAGGTCAAGTGATCTGGATTGCCTAATTTAGGAGAGCGGCGTCCGTTTGGGACAGCAACTTGAATCAAACCGCCTTAGAGTGAAACATCTTATATTTTATTCTGTAATCTTTGACTAGAATGACGGAAATGCTACATTTTCTCTCTGTTGTTCTATAGCTTTCTCTCTTTCACTCACAGAATGGCAATATGGAACATAATTATTTGCCGAATCTGTATTATGCTAAATAGCTAAATAGTAGCTGGTGATTCGTCTCTTTCATAGCGTGAGGATTTTCACCAATGTAGGATAATAATTATGACTGCGCATTAGGTAAATTAGAAATTGAAAGTGAAACGGATAAAGGCTTTCTTTATGAATAATATTTCATAAGGATTATTTTGAAATTGTTGGATACATAGCCGCGAGTCTTCTAGTAGGATTCTGTTCTATTTCGACTATTTTGTATTTGTAATTTGCATTTAGCAGGAGAGTTTCTAGGCACCCTGTATATGAAAATTATCACTTGCGATTTTAAAGTTATCATTTGATCAGGGAATAAGACGAATAAAAAGAAAAATCGCAGTATAATTTATTGGGCAATTCATTTTGTGTAACAATATTTTATTTACAAATTATTATAATATAATTTATTAAGGAGTAATATAGTGCAGTAAGAAGGGAATCCTTAAGGCAAAATTGTTTAAATATTTGTACTAACTTTTATTTCTTTACATTACAATACTGATCTTGAACAATAACACTCAGTGAGAACAAATATTTTCCACTTCTCTCTCTAAATCGTTTCAGAAAATCCCAAAGATGTTTCGTCAACCAACACAAAGACGCGTTTCAAACTGTTCATTGGTCGCCTCCAAGTTTAAAAAGCTACAAAATGTTGAATTAAATCTCATATTCCACCAACTGGTAAAGAGTACCTGGTGGAAACTGAAGGAAGGTATTTTTTTCAAATTATGATAATTTAGTAATTGAAGAGCAGTGAAAAAATATTTGTTTTCACAAGAGTTCCTTAAAAAGCGGGACATTTTAGTATCAAATAACTTTATAATAATTAGGAATGATGATGAATAATGTTTGAGTAGAGGAAAACTTCGGATAAATCTGGCGTGAAAAGGCTTCATAAACTTGAAAATTGCTCGGTGCTAGTAGTTATTTTCATCGAAGTCTTCCTCTCTGGAAAATATTAATAATAACGATTTATTGACATACAGATACAACGTTTCATTAACAGATGCATCAAAGCTACTAAATTTAAAAAGCCCTGTACTCTCACATTAACAATTCAGGTTAGGTTTTATTTTCGCAAAGACAATTCTGCTATGTACACATCAAATATCCAGAAAATTTAAAGTTGTGAAAAATTTCAATACAATGAAAAAAAAATTACTTATATATGAAACTATCTGATATAATTGACAGAATCAGGAAAAAATAGAAATAAATACAATATACAGTGTAACACAAGTAAAGCAACATTGTTTATTTTCACAAATATGCCGATCAATTGTACATATCAATCATAATATATCATTGTTCATTTCTTGTAATATATTTTAATTTATAAAATATAAATATATATTTAAATTCAAATTCTTGCATTCCTGTGGCTATAATTAGTAATAAGAAATATAGGAGACACTTCTATTTAATCTAATATTTACTAACAATTAGAAAAATGCTGCATTTTTACAGTTGGGTTTATAAAATAAGCTCAACTGTTATAGCTGATTAAGTTTTTAAATCTGTTTTGAAATGAGAACAGTTTCTGTGGAATGTCTGTCGTATTAAGATTCCTTACATTCCATGGATTTGTTTTATATACTTACCAATTTTTCGAAAATATGTTTGATCCTATAAATATAAAGCACACAAGTAGACTAGTAGAAATGAAAATATTCAATTTGCAATAACTTTGAAAGTGAAGACAAGATAGCTTTTTATTTTCTAATACAGTGTGTCCCACCATATAGAAAAATACCTAATTAAATTTATGAATATTGTATACAACAGTTTAATCAAGATATTTAAAATTTCATGCCATTTCTAGTTAACTGCTTAAATATTTCAAACAGAAATCTCGGTTTTTGAAATTTGCCCACATTTTCGGTTGGTTATCTTTTGAACTAATGATTTAATGTTGTGATTTTTGTTGTGAATTATAAATCAATTCATTTGTAGCAATACTGTGATTGAAATTTTGATGGGGTTGCAACGGGCAACGGGCTGCATAAATGTGAAAGTTGAAACAGCCAGAAGTTTCATCATTTATAGGCTTACGCTGCAACAGTATAAAGAGAATTAAAAATAATATTGAAACGTATGTTAAATCCCTTAAATATATGATAAAATAATTAAAGCAATTGCAAATTGTTACTAAACTTTTCATCCTTTCACTTTGAAGTAATTCCCCAATATAATATAACATAATTATCGATAAATAAGACTATTATTTGGTATATTTACCATTAGAAATTCCACATAATAAAAGTCGAAAAATAGCTACAAAAAGAATAGTTTTATGATATGCAAATGTAATTTTAATAATCGTACATTGATTTAGTCCGATACGTTGTTTTGTTATTGAAACCATTTGCACAATTGACAATGCACATTGATCGGCATATAAAATATTCAGTTTCTGGTCAAACCTGTACATAATTTATTAAAGACATTGCATTTTATTTAGAACGTTCACAAGGGATGCACGACAACAAAAGCTTCTGTGATTTTTATATAAAACTGGTATAAACTTTTTTTTCTATAAATTGTTAAGTTACGGATATCTAACTTTACTGTTTATTCAAATATCTATGAATTGATAACAAAAATATAATACAACCAAGTAAAATTTAAATTATATTCCTAATATCCCATTTGAATAGTCTCTCGATTTCAGTCATCAATAACAATTATTTAGCCTTGACTCTGAACATTTTCATAATATCTAGAAATCGATGTTTAGAGATATTGCAATTTAATTGGTTCTGCATCAGTGAATTTAATTTATTTAGAAAAATTTATAAATGCTTTCACTGTTGGACATTTATAACATCAATTTATCAGTTTTTATCTTTGCTATATACGTGACCTATTTTTATTAGTAGATCAAGGACTACTGTACATTTTCCGTAAATTGAAATGCGAAAAACGAAGTGCCAACAAAAATACTGTTAGAGCTAAAAGCTCAGACACAATGACGTTTATGTGTCCTGAGATATCACTTTGTAAATACGTCTTTGTTACCTCTCATTTCCTTTTTATTACAAATTTTTATCCACCAACACAACCTTGAATTTATAAAGAATATAAAACGTAGTTCCATAATATACATTTTTTGTGAAAGAAGTGGATTTTATCACGATTTAAATATGTACCTTGGGTAAAATACTCTAATTCTGAAGAAAATTTCATTTGAAACATAACAATCTTAAATTGTACACCCTACACATTTTATGTTTTTTTGATATTATCCCTCTATTGAACTGTCTACGAATTTCTTCAAAGTGATTCATAGGTGCTAATTATAATTTGCAAAATATCACCAACAATAAGTTCAATGCATCTTCTACACCCTACACGAAAATACAGGGTGTCTCATTATATTCTGACTGTTTTCAAGAGCTTATATCTTCGAAACGGTTCTAGATAATGGGATGCGGTTTTCACAGTTAGGTTTAAAATTACCGAAAGTTTTGTTGTGACACATTTATATAAATGGCCTACCTCCGGCTTACCCGCTAGAAAAGTGGCGTATTTTCAGAATACAGTAGATGTAACTTTTTAAATGGTACACCCTGTATATTTAGCAATTTCTTAAAAGACACATATTTTTACTTTATAACGGTACCTTAAAGTTCCAAATCGGTGCACAGAAAGCGAAGTTAGATAACTTTAACTGGGATACTGTAATGATTCAGGTATGAAGTTGAAAATGTCATAAACAAAAACTTTATTGGCTAGTAACTAAAAGTGAACAGTAAAAAACAAATAAGAACATGTTTTAGGGCACTATAAAACAAATGTTCGATGTGTCTTCCTTCTTGGTCTATACATTTGTGGAATCAAACCATTAAGTTGTCAAATGCTGCTGTCAGCATTTCAAGAGGAATATTTTCCATTACCTGCCGTATGTTATTTTTTAATTCTTCAATTGTAGCAGGCATCGGGTTGTAGACTCTATCTTTCACATATCCACATACAAAAAAATCTGGAACAGTCAGGTCTGGAGAATTTGGAGCCCATTCTATTGGACCACTCCTACCAATCCAATTATTTCCAAATTGTTGGTTAACAGACTCTCTTGCTATGTTGGAATAATGGGGTGGAGCCCCGTCTTGTTGGAAGTAAATCTTGTTCTAGCTGGGGATAAAAAAAGTTTTCCAACATATCGGTATAATTATTACCACGAACTGTACTTTCTGCAAAAAAGGAAGGCCCATATAATTTTTCACGGGACACTGCACACTAAACATTAACTTTAGGAGAATCTCTTTCATGTTGATGAAATTCTCTTGGATTTTCTAATCCCCAAATTCTACAGTTATGTTTATTAACTCGTCCATTTATATGGAACGCAGCCTCATCATACATAATAATTCTCAAATTTGGATATGTTCTGTACAAATCTGTTAAAGTTTCACACATTATGGTCCCGATCGTTAATTTTTTGTAGAACTTGAATTTTGTAAGGTTTAAATTTGAGAACTTTTAGAATTCTGAAAACTTTAGTTTTGTCCATTTCCAAATTTGATGCTATTTTTCTTATTGAAATTTTCGGATTTCTCTATACAAGCTCATAAACAGATAACACTTCTTCTAAATTTCCATTTACAGTTCTCATTTTTCTATTTGGTTAACCATGTTTTAATAGTATTTGTAGCAGGAGGATTTTTATTGAACTGTCTTCTAAATCGTCTTCTAGTCTGAACATAGGATTGAGTTTGGGCATATAAAAATATTGTTTGAGATTTTTCCTGTGCTGTATACTGCATTTTGAGAGATTAAACACTTCAATATTATTGAATATAAAACACAACGTGACGTTCTGTCAATGATCGCAATATTTTTGTGATGTGACATATTAACGCCTCCTTGATTATTATTTATTAATAAGATATCTGAATCATTACAGTATCCCAGTTAAAGTTATCTAACTTCGCTTTCTGTGCACCGATTTCAAACTTTAAAGTACCATTATAAAGTAAAAATATGCATCTTTTAAGAAATTTCTAAATATACAGGGTGTCCCATTTAAAAAATTACATATATTGTATTTTGAAAATACGCCACTTTTCTAGCGGGTAAACCGAACGTGGGCCATTCATATAAATATGTCACAACAAAACTTATGGTGATTTTAAACCTAACTGTGAAAACCGCATCTTATTATCTAGAACCGTTTCGAAGATATAAGCTCTTAAAAACAGTCAGAATATAATGAGACACCCGGTATATAAATCTGAAACTACATATACCTAATTGACCACATATTTTTTTTATGCTATAAAATTCAAAAAGTCATGTTTTTGTGATAAATAGATAATTTCAATTTATCATATTCTGTAAAACAGCCCTTTTGAGGATTTTAATTATTGTCGAGGCTGAAAAAATCCATGACAATCTACATTCAAACATATCCGTTCGTTGTTTATCTATAGCTGCGGTATGCTACTGTTGGTTCGCAGGGTAACCCTAGATTGCCTTCACGTTATTTACACACTAAATCAATAATCAGTCCCTTATTGATTAAATGAACAACAAAGTATCACGATTGTCCAAAAAGTTGAACCTAACATTTATAGTGAGTATTAATATTATTAAAATGCTTGTAAATGTGAAAATTTGAAAGATTTCTTCGGCAAAATCTTTAATAGCTTCATCATAAATAACATTCCAGAGAAAAAATAGACAGGGCCCAAGTAGCACAAATTGCTTTTTAAAAACGCTAACAATATCTATCCCACCTTTCTTATATAACTCAATGATGTATAAATAAGAGGTGAAAACAATATTTCAGCATCAATTAAGTATCTATACGTCTAAAATAGGCACAAGTAATACAGCCTTGCTTGGGTTTGTAACGGGTACATGAATGCTTATATATGGTAAAATGGAAACCTCTTAGTTTTGTTCTTTCAGCGTCTATAAACCACTTAATAAAGCTTCTAAGGAGCTGCTGTATAACTTCCGAAAGTAAGGTTTTATAAAGGAATCAGTCGCTTTGTAAATGCGTTAGAGGCTGCAGTTATAAAGCTATCGTATTATGAATTGAATAGAATTGAATGATTAAAATATTCCATATTTTTTTTATTAATTTTTTTTATTCGTCAATTGTTCTTGAAATCATGCATACGCGTGAGGTTAGTGACCTAAAAGTGATATTTAGCAGAAATAACACTTTATAATGAGAAAAAATTAGATAATACACTTCTAAATATCTTCTGTATGTTCCTTGTGGTATATTATTCATTCTTTTTTTAATTTCTTGGGAAATTAAACCACAATATTTTTAAATTTTTTATTTCAACGTTTCGGTAGCGTTCCAGCTACCGTTGTCAAGAAAAAATAAGTAGAAATGAATTTTTATCCCTAACTGACACAACAGAAAAAATTTGACAACTAGACAATCAAAAATTATTTTGAAGTTTAAGACTGCAAAATTTTGTTATCAAATTTTTATTAAGGTCCATTCATAGTAGATCATATCTGTGGAAAAATGTGAAATGAAATATTTCATTTTATGACATTCCAACTATATGATAGTCTACTAGAAATGGAATCCAGTGAAGTGCACGTTCCAGGAACGGTTTTTATTGGGATAGCGCGTTTTTTTCGATTATATTGGAAATGTTGTTAATAAAACGCGTTTCTTGATAGTTTTTTTGTGTATGAATATTTAAGTTTTTGAAATATGTATACTCAGTTTTGTGATTTTGTGTATTGAAATGTGTATCGATTAACAACTATTCAAATTATAAATCATAAGAAAACCTGGATAAAAACTTATGATGCTATCCTGATAACGCAGGTAATTGATTATTGGAAATTTCTCTTTCTAACATTGGTAACCAAATTTTACTACATTCGGCTGAAATACTAGCTACACATTTATCTGCATTTAGTTGTATTAAAGCACTTTCTTTGATTTTCCATCTTTTATTATTGGGTTCTTTTAATATTATTTCTGATGAATCCCATTGAATTTGATGACCCTCTTCCCAAGCATGTTTGCAAATAGCTGACTTTCGTCCTGACAACAATGGCCGTTCTGTCACACATTTTTTTCGAATATCCAGCATGGTCTCCTCAGTTTTCTGGAAGAATCAAAAAAGGGTTACTACAGAAGCAGCAATAAATCTTTTAAATAGCACTCTTGCTGTATAGAAGTGCTTCTTACTTTATAAGGTACATTTTTCAAGATAGCTCACTTATAAACCAAGTATAAATTATAAAAAAGATGAACGAGCGCAGGCGCTAAATAATGAATTTAATTTATTTTTCAAAGATTATTTCAAATTTTTGTGCTTGACTTATTGACTATTTGTATATTAGGTACCTACGTAAATTTTTCCTCATCAAGTTTTGGTGTTTGCATTGCCGTCTCGCCATTGGTGATTTTGTGAATCAGTAAAAGAACTCGTGACTTTTACGTTGCTGTATTATTGCTATATAAGTAGCTACTTAACAAGCATAGCTGGCTGTCCATAGTGGTGTTAATACTATATAAGTGGGCTAGAATATCGCCCAGGTGGTTTTGCAACAAGGACATAACCTCTATAAACATTTACAAAAAATTGAATATAATAGGCCAAAATTATTTTCTAGAGCTCTTATAAATTGGCTAGCCATCGATATTTATGTTGATAGATAAAGTGTGAGGAATATCTCTAACATTAGCCAAAAATTTTTTCAAACATAATTCCAAACCCTGAAGCAAATAATTACCGTTGACACCGACATTCTCAAGAATTATATTCCTGGGAGTTTTCAATAAGGTCCTGGGATCAGTTGGCAGAAGTTGATTCGGGAGACGATTATTCAATATCCGCAGTAAGTCTTTTAATGCCCTATGACTTATGCCATAAGTAATTGCCCACTCTCTGAATTCATTAGGAAGATTAATTCTTTTGTCAAGCAATTCCGATGCTAATTGTTGGTTCCCTTCGATTTCTGGAAAGTTTATTTCTTCCTCCTGTTCGATGTCCTGGTAATGCAGTACCTCTTCAGAATCAGCGTTAGATATTACAGAAATTGTATCGGTAATATTTATTGGAGGTTCTCGCCTATAAGGACTGATGACGCTTTCTTCGATGATGAAGTGGTTTTGGATTTTTCGAGAATCTTCAGAAGTTTCAGATTAACTTTTCTCCTGAAAACTTATAAAAGCGCCTATTTGTAACTACATAAAAGTTACCATTGAACCTTTTATATAGTGTTGAATTGATATACAGATCACGTAATTTCTTATGGAACCTTCCTGGATTACACAAGTACGACAAGGAAAATATGAGAAAAGCAGCTTGAAAGAGAGAGAAAGTATAACTGTACGCGCGTATCGAAGGCGTGTACCCAGGTCTAGGGGATGGCCGAATGTTGATTGTCCTTTACAGAGAGAAAGAGAATTCACTAGTAGGTGGTATTCAGAACGGACAATAAACATTCGGCCATCCCCTAAACCTGGGTACACGCCTCCGATGCGCACGCACAGTTATACTTAATCTCTCTTTCAAGTTCTGAATACCACCTACCAGTGAATTCTCTTTCTCTCTGTAAAGGACAATCAACATTCGGCCATCCCCTAGACCTGAGTGCACGCCTCCGATGCGCGCAAACAGTTATACTTTCTCTCTCTTTCAAGCTGTTTTTCTCATATTTTCCTTGTCGTACTTGTGTAATCCAGGAAGGTTCCATAAGAAATTACGTGATCTGTATAAGATGCCTTAATAAAGTAGACTCGTATACAGTATGCGAAATCTCTTTCGAGTCCATTCAGTTTACACAAGTACGACAAGGAAAATATAAGAAAAACTGCTTGAAAGAGAGAGAAGAATAATTGTGGCCGTATCTAGTTCATCCATTCAGCTCTCGATGAACTAGATACGCCCACAATTATTCTTCTCCCTCTTTCATCAGTTTTTCTCATATTTTCCTTGTCGTACTTGTGTAAACTGAATGGACTCGAAAGAGTTTTCGCATACTGTATAAGCGCTGAGACCGTTTTCTCAACAATGTTATTCCACCAAATCTCTTTATAAGCAATTCAGTGTCTAATGAAGTTTCAATATAGCCATTAAGCTTCATAAGTTGCCTGAATATATCCTTTATAAAGTTTCAAGCGCAATCAGAGGTTTTCGTGTGTTACTTGGGGGTATTCAAACGTTCTTGCTTTATGGTCGATCTATACCTAATTGTTTATAATTTTGAAAATGATCTCTGAAATGAAGTGTTTCCTAACAGCTTTTAAATGAATCTAGAACAAATGAAGCATCTATTCTGAATCATTTCCGTACTCAATAATGAGTCAATTGGAAATTAGTTCCAAACAGCTTAATTGTCGTCCGTAGTGAAAATTTTTCAGGGTTTGGGTTTTTGTTAAAATAAAAATTTTGCAAAACAACATCACATGGAATGGACAACGTATGAGAAAATAACAAGTCAGGAGGATATGGAACTTGAAACAGACATTGTATAAACACAAATGATGCAACTTAGCTGTATTTGTATACTCTCATACTTTGAACATTGTTTGTAAGATGTACTTTGTTTTTATGTTAAATATATTCATTTAAAATAAGAGTATTCAGGATAAGAAAACATACATAGTCACATAAAGAGAGAGGTTAAATGTTTATACCAGTTTATAAATAGTTGGCTTGACACACACTGAACGTATACTCTCAAAGAATATACCTTTTAATAAGTCCATTGAAGATAAACTTGTTTTTTTCCCAAAGGAACGGACTCCCAGATGTATGTCGTTACTACAAGTAATAGTATTATATGAAATTTTATGAAAAATTTTATTAACATGCACATGCACATTTACAACAATTAAACCATTTTTAAATAAAAAATATACACAATGTTGGTTACTATTGATAACTTAGAAATATAAGAAAAGCTTTGGATGATTGTTTAACAAACAAATTTAATATGAAGATACACGAGGAATCAAAACAGCATTCAGGAACTGCGTAAAAAAACCAGAATGTACACTATAGAATTCTACTATTGACTCTATTCACATGTCTTTTGTGACGAATTCTTCATAAAAACTTTAATATATTTCATAGTAATAGGTCAGGAATAAGAGAATAATCGTCGACAGTATACACATATGCCCAAAAGTTTGGAATATTGGAATATTTCATATTTTTTTTATTTTCATATAAAAAAATTTCTGAATAATTAAACATCATTTTGCTACAAGTACCACCAATATCGAACAAATCCCAAAGACAGATAAACAATATGCAAAAAAATGGTTTATTGTTTTGGAGTGAAAAATTTACAATGTATACCTACTTACATTTAAAATATAATTAGTATAGAAAAAAATATTTTTTTATTAAATAAATAATCAGTATTTCCTCCTTTGACCTGTATGCATGACTGTAGGCGATTTGGCATGCTGTCGATTAAATAGTCGAGCTGGGCTTGCGAAATTCTCTCCCATTCTTCACGAGCAGCATCTTTTAGTTCTCGTAGTGTAAGAGGAGGATTGTTTCACTTCTTAATGCGTGTTTTGAGAATGTCCCAGGTATGTTCAATGACGTTCATGTCAGGGAAATTTGAGGGCCACCATATTGTGGATATTCCTCCTCCTTCCAGAAAATTTTGTATTGCTGCTGTTCGATGCGGAGGTGCGTTGTCATGCATAAACACAAATCTTCCACCTACTACCCCTCGGAATAGACGCACGACAGGATTTAAAACCTCCTCGATGTATACAACACCAGGGACTCTCCTCTCCAGAACCAGTAGAGGCGTCCGTGTGCCACTCATAATACCACCTCAAACCATAATACTCCCTCCTTCAAATGCGGGACACGCAGTTGGGCTGTTCCTAGTCGGGCTTATCATCCTGAGGCCCTCCAAACTAGTGTTTTTCGCGAATCACAAACCAAGCCAATTTTTAATTCATCAGAGAACATCACGTTATTCCAGCTAGGACCATGATGTGAAATTTCTCGAGCCCATTGCAACCTTACAGTTTTGCATTGATAGGTTGGTTTGGGAACACGAAGGGTCTTCTACGATACAAATTTACTGCATTTACAATTTCTCTGGAGATACCACTTGTAAGATGCCAGACGATTTCTTCGAGGTATCAATGTTATCTGCTGATCTTGTGTTGCTGTAGTGCATCGATTTTTGCCACTTCTGGGGTGATCCTTCACGTCATTTGTGTCTTGGATTTTTTTTAAATTTTCGATACAGCACTCTGAGTGACGCCAATGATATTGGCGATATCACTTTGAATAAAGCCCTGTTGTAACAATGCAATTACTCTAAACCTGTCGAACGGCTTGAATTAAATTTAAACAAGAACTGAAATAATGTGTAAATACCAAAATCAGTTTAATGTGACCAAATTGCTACGAAAACGAATAAAATTTTTGATAATTTTCATTAAAAAACGCTCTAGAATAAATATCAACAACAGTCGCATCTTTAAACCACCATAGGCGTAGATATATTATTTGTACGTATTCCAAACTTTTGGACATATGTGTACAAAGTGTGACTTTCGAGTCCTGCGACTGGAATAACAGTATTTTACTAATAATACTGTAGAAAGCGACCGGTAGAATTCTATAGTCTGGAGAGTCCCAGTACTGGCTTTCCAATTTGTTATAAAAGGTAAACGATTTACCCCAAATATTTATATGGTATTTGGAGTTGTTTGCATATTTCATTATAGGCTTGAATACTTTATAAGAATTTACATATTGAACCCACTTTTTAGGACCAGTTTCTAAGCCGTCAACTCCAAAAGTAATCACGAAATTACGGTTTGATTATGGGTGTTTGGAATTTAGCGTGAATCATATTCAAAAATTTGACAACTCTTTGTGTCAGATAGGGACCAAAAATTGCATAAAAACTAATTCATCTTAACAACGGTAGCTCGAACGCTACCGAAACGTCGTAATAAAAAAATATAAAAACATAATATTGTGGTTTGATTCCCAAGAAAAATGAGAGAAAAAGTAGAAGTGTTTTATTAGAAGAAATATTAATTATATTTCAATATGTCTATATGTTTGGTAGCCTATACCAAAACCGTATATTTTGAAAATCATTCATTGATAATAGTGAATAATTTTTAAATTAATAAATCCCAAAAATGAACGGTGGACGGAAAAATGTCTAGTCGATTTACGGGTTCAAAAAAAATGGTCTGTAATTACAATAAACAAAGTTACAATAAGTTACACGCAATTTATATAGTTTTTTATTGGGTTTACAATGAAACTCCATTATGATTCAATTACATTCGTTCCATATTAGTGATATACACATTATTTCAATCGTGCAATAAAACTCAAAATTGTCTACATTAATTCAGATTTAATGTTCACATGTTTAGAAATAATGGTTAAAATATTTTCAAATGACACTGGAATAAGTTTTTAGATATCCTCGTGGAATTTTTATGTTAGTTACTGAATTTTAAATGCCTTAACAAAAAAAGGTATCAAAACAATTCCAATCGTCAGTAATATATGAATTTTTTATTAGTATGGTTAAGTTAGCATAAAAAAAGGTTCCTATGTTCACGTAACAATTTCTGTGTGTGACGAAACCAAAAAATAACCTTGTTTTGTATAAGCTCCTTAGAATGACTATCCCCCCTCTAAAATAATAGCAATACATACACCAAAGATGCGTTTAAAAAAGTTTCATTTCATGCATACTCTAAAATAAAGAATAAAACGCAATCCAACAAAAAGCTAAGGAAATAATGATAATAATATGCCGAATAACGTGAAAGATGGAAGATTAGATAAAAATAACAGCACAAACTGCATTGCATGACTAATGACATTGATTTTACCTTGAAAATTAGGTTAGATTTGAAAATGTACATGTGTGTGCTTTTTACAACAATTTAAATTATAAAGTAAGACATGTTGGACATTTCATTGGTATTTTCAACTTCAATTCTAACTTCCTTATAATCATAAAGAAATTTTTATTTAAAAGTTTATATTTTTCTTTTTTTTATTATCTTGGTATTTTTTCACTATCATAACTTGGGTGGCTGAAAAATAAACTTTTGGTTTTCAAAATTTATTTGCATTTTTATTTGTTTTTTGTTCTTAGACGGGTAAATGAGTTAACCGATGACATAAACTCATTTACCCGTCTAAGAACAAAAAACATAAATAAAAATGCAAATAAATTTTGAAAACCAAAAGTTTATTTTTCAGCCAAAAAAAATGCACTATTCCCAATAGGCCTTTGCAAGCGGGCGGCCAACATCCTAGGATTGGCGTTGTTCGTAATAAACTTTTACATATACATGTTTGCCGTGAGCTCTCTTGCATAGTGGAAGTTTTTTATAGACCGCAACGGGTCGAGAAGGCATGCTATTTTTTCTCCACAACGTCAAAAAAATCTACACATATTGTCCTCTGCCCATGTAAATGCTAAAAAGAATTGTTGATAATGTTCTAGGTAGACTTGGCGTACGTCATCGATTGTTAATGTCCTTCTAACACAAACACACACGTTTGAAGAAATGGAAAAAAGGCAGGTCTCTGATTAATCCTAGTCAAAATATCACAATAATTAACCGTTTAAATGTTTTACAAACGTTAACCCTAATATTTGACTTAAAAAATTTAATTAGTTGATGATAAGACTACGCGCAAGCGCGACCTATCAATAGGGGGAAATTACATCGCTCAAAATAGGATGCAAACGTACCTTTCGTATTGGCAATATGTCTTACGTCTTTTTCTACTGTCCCACTGAAAGTTCTTGTCAGGTCTGTACTTTGTTGTTTACGATCAATTATTGTTTATGAAAAATGAATATTAATCATATTGATATATTTATTTAAATAAAACACAAAAAACATCAGCGTTTTGAAAGTTTTCAAGTATTTTCAGTTAGAAAAAAAAGCTAGTAATTATTAATTTCATAGCATTTTCGAATTTGGCTGAATACGATCCTGATGATTCTATTTATTAAATTTAAGGTTAGCTATATGTCAAAATAGCAAATAAAATAAACGACATACCCAAAAACCGGGTAGGTATTGGTCACAAACGATAACGCACACCAAGAAGGGTATTATATGAACTCTACTTGGAGTGGCAGTAAGCATTGCCAGACCTATTAACACCATCAAATTTAAGGGAAATTATGTAATTGTTTACACTGGTTTCTTTTTTAAAGATTTTTTACAGCACGAGTTAAGTTAACAACATATTTATACGCATGTCATATATTGGTTATGAGTTTCGAGAATAACAATAGAAATTAATTCCTTTTAAAAATGTCGCCCGGTAGGTGGAAATGATTTTTACAAATAAATAATTCTCCTGAGAATTTTCTTCACATGCCTATGATAAATGAAACTAAAATTTAGCTATTTAAAAAATTGTCTTTTTTGTATACGTCCTTCAACTATTTATTTCACTAGGTTTCTCTCCCACTGTTTTCGAATTCTCAGTCGAGAGTCATAAACAGAAAGCTTTCACGATTCCCGAATTCTTGGCATAAGTTCCAAAAAACGACATATCAACACATTCAATCTCGTTTATTTGAGAAAAATAAGATTTTTTAGTCAAAGCTAACAGACACTATAAATATCTTACCTTGATAACGGAAATATCACTATCGCTTACAACTAATTCAGCCAAATTATACAGAGGAGTCCAACTATTTTATTGCTCAACTCAGGAGTTCATAAATTTATATGCTGATAAAAAAACTTATACAGATACAAGTCTGAGAAAAAAAATGTATATGTATGAAATTGAGTTATTGAGTTACTTTATTCTTTGCTGCTCTGCACTAGTATGCAACTATCAAAGCATTCAAGAACATCTGGAGTAAAGTAAAAAATACCTAACTCCTCTGTTTGTTGAAAAACTAAATTTAAAATAACGCCTTTGCTACTTCACATAGTCGCAAGGTAACATCCAGACTGCTAGAGGGATATCGGAAAAAGCTAATTAAGTGGAAGATCGCCCTAGAGTAAAATTAGCGTGGCGTGGGGTCGAGTGAGGTAGCTCGTGCTGTCGTTCACGCACCGCACCGACTAGCGAACAGTGCTCGAGGCTCTCGCGGATTTACTTGCGCTAGACGAAATACAGTTAGATTTAGATGATAGATGATGCAAGGAGAGTAGAACTAATCCAGCCTCTCTGTAGAACGCACTCATTAATATGATCATGATCCCTAAATGTATTTATGCCCAGCCCTGACGAAAGTCAGACAAAAAGCATAACAAAAATGGATAGGCTGTACGAGCAAATATTTGGCCGGAAGCCGGAAGCGTCAGTAAAATTATGTCCGACAGAAGGTAGCTACTTGGCAATCCTTTTAACACCTTAACGAAGCCGAGGTAAAAAGAAGTGCAAATGTAGTAGTGAGTATGAGTCACAAATGGGCATCATGTAAAATATGAATTAATTAATTGGTTCAAGTATAAGCATCTTGACATTTTTGACAAACTATATTGAGAGAAAAAGTATTCAATAGCAACAATTTAAATTAAAAGATACTGAGAGCAAAACATCCTAAGTATTTCACTTTTAGTATATATTTACTGGAAGTAGCATAACTTGACGTTTACTTAATATATTGTTTATTTCATGAGAACATTCATAGAGTCCGGTCATTAATCATGCAATATTTTAGGAGACTACCAAGTTGTACCACGCATACCTGACATAATCGGGCAGCGTAAAAGGTTGCCTTTTCTTAGACCGCCGAGTTGAACCACCTAAAATACTTTACCTACGACCCCCCCTGTAATCAGTCAATAACACACAGTCGGTATCAATGTAATGACAGCTATTACGCACTGTAAAAAAAACGCACAGCTGTAAAGTAAATCGCACGGCTTCCCTAGCAACATCTTAGCAACTGTCAATAGACGTCTTCATTTTATTCAAAATTTACTATTTGAAAACATTAGATATGGCCACGTTTAACTGTGAAATGCACAAATGGCTATGTATATGTATTGATTATAATTGAAAAATGGAATTTCGATTATCAACAATATAATAATAATGATTAAACGTTAGTTCTTTACTGTGCTTCTTTCATTGGTAATAAAGTAATAGAGATGGAGTTTACCAAGCACCTCTAATTATGTAACTGTTATTTCTTATGCTTCTTATGAAAAATACAAGTACAAGTAGGTCGTAGGTAAAGTATGGTACGTAATTCGTGTTGTAGAGCATTTTACGCACTCACGGAATTACGCACTCGCCGCTACGCGGCATCGTGCGTAACTTTTCCATTCGTGCGTAAAATGCTCCTTACCACACACGTTACGTAATATACTATTATATTATTCTCAGTAACTCTCTAATGACCTTTCCTCAATAAGTGAAACTCCCGATAACACCACTACCAATGTCGAAGATTCAATTTTTCTTGAGGAGGTGATAATACCTTCTTACTGATGCTTACCATTTATTTATAATCTTCAAAGCTAAGCGGTTAGTCGTGAGTTTCTTAAGTCAGCAATTGAAGTTCAATCGATTTTTATTGAAAAAGTTGTAAAATTTTGAGTATTGAACAACTTTAAATTTTCAAAAGCAGACATTGCGAAGTGTGGTAAAATAAGATGGCGTTGCACTAACTCCAAAAGGAAGAAACTGGGGCTGTAACCCAAAAATCCTAAGCTGGATGTACACTGCCATAGTGAGACCAATCATCACTTATGGAGCCAAAGACTAGCCTGTATATGCATTAAAGGAGCAATGACAACATGCCCAACGGCAGCCATGGAAGTGATTCTCAACCTCACCCCTCTACATATGGTGGTGGAAAGCGTTGCAGAAAGAACAAGATACAGACTAAGTAGAGATGGAATCATTAAAAAAACCACGTCCTCACTTCTTAGAAAGCAGACAACCTGGGACATGCCACAAGACGGTATGATGAAAAAGTATAACTTTTCACAGAAATTACGGAATTAAGCAACAAGAAGGAATGGGATCCAAATACCATTAGCAGACTTGGAAAGAACGTCATTCAATGGTACACAGACGGCTCAAAAGCAATAGAAGGAACTGGGATAGGAGTGTTCGGGCCAGGAACCAAACACTTTGAAAGCTTGGGAAAAACCCCAAGTATCTTTCAAGCGGAAATCCACGCTATAAGAAAGTGCGCCCAGTTCAATATTGATAAAGGATACAGACGACAAAGGATTATCATAATGTCGGATAGTCAAGCAGCCATTAAAGCACTGAGCTCTTGTGTAATCAGTTCCAAAATGGTGTGGGAATACCTAGACAAACTCAATGAACAAGGCGAGAACAATATAGTCCTCACTATGGATTCCAGGACACACTGGAATAGGAGGAGATGAAATAGCAGATGAACTAGCAAAGAGGGCGATTGAAATATCTTTCTGGGGGCCTGAACCCTTTTGCGGAATCAGCCCCAATGTAATATTGGAAGAAATAGGTGAAGCCGAGAAAAAGAGAAGATCTGACCATTGGAAAGATCTAGTAGGGCTTATACAATCAAATACTCTTCTGGGTAACTACTACCTGTTGAGAGATCAAATGAATGCATAAGTCAAAGTAAAACTGCGCTAAGAGTTTTAACAGGGATCCTGACGGGACATTGTCGCCTGAATGGGCACCTGAAAAAGCTCAAAATAGTGGAGGAAGAAGAATGCAGATTTTGTGGAATGGAAGAAGGAACCTCCATTCACATACTTTCCAACTGCACAGCACTTCAGAATCCTAGAGCAAAACATCTGGAAGATTACTGGATAGAAGAGGAACATTTACCTAAGTTGAAGCCTGCAGACATCCTAATATTCCTCCGGGAAATAGGATTAAAGGAACTACTAGTTTCTGAGACTCTCCTCAGAAACTGAGTAGAAGTAAGAGGGCACAATAGATCTTTTAGGTCTCAGTGAATGTCACCCCAAAATACATAAATTCATACATACAACTCCAAAAGAAGCTGCAATGCCAAAATATACAAGTGCAGTGCAGATAAAATAGCTATTTGTGTATTAAGAGCGGAAAGTGATACTTTGCCGCTTGAGGCAGAGAGTTGCCCGCGCGACGCGTAGCGGAGCGCGGGCAATCTGCCGAAAGCGGCAATGCACTTTCTGCTCGAATTGCACACAAGATTTTTTCTACGATCACCTTATTTTTAAACAAATAATTGAAAAAAACATGAAAAGTACACTTTATTAGAATGTGATGTTGAAAACATGTAACAATTACTTATTATTTTTATTTATTCAGAATGTTTGTGACTTCTTTGCTTTATAACCCACTGCTTCTAACTTCAAAAATTCAATCAGTTTAGTGTATTTACTGATGTTAATATCATTTTTTACTTGCAAAGTGCTTCGAAGCATCGAATATTGTGACCACAAGGTTGAAGATTTTAGAGTTTTGGATTTTTCGCCAAAATAAGTCATTCTCCGAATATTTTTTAATTTTCTTTGAGCGGCACCAATCCATGAAAATATTGTATTGTTTTTCGTATTTACCTCTGGATTTAGTTGGCAGAACATTAAGAGTAATATTTTTAGCAAAATCTGCTATATCTGGAGGTGTGCTTGAAAATTCACTGTCACTATCCATTTTTCAAATAGCTATTTATAAACAGACAACTTTTTTATAAACTAAAAATGAAATAATGACGTTTCATTAATTCCATAGTCTACTATTTTCACAAAATAGTAGATAGGTAGGTACTTAAATATGCAATCACTGTTGCATCTAGGTGTATAATGCATTGCCTACCTTCTGACTGTTATATTTCTACTACGTAAACTTGTCCGTATAAATCAATACTATGAAAATAGGAATCTTCCAAAACGGTCAAGAAAATTGTCAATCTTAACAACGTTATATTTGTAATAAGTTGTAAATATTAATTTTTATCTTGAACTAAGAAATAAATCCTTCACTGTAGTATTGAATCAAAATAATATCAATGTATGAGGTTTAAATTATTTTATAATTTCAATAAAATTAATTATATAAAATATACACCTCCGTCTATTTGTTGCAGCGTTGTAAATCCAGTAACTTGTATAAATTGTAGATGTCAGTCAAATTATATAGGAATATTTATTAATTTCGTTCGAAATATCTTCAAATATTAATATTTCAACTAAAATATTCGGACTGCTCTACATTTTGTTTCAATATATCTATTATTCACTACCTTTCTTTAGTTTACTGTAAATGAAAACAGGCGAGCGGAAAAGTACGCTCTAGAGCGTAAATAATGTCAATTATGACAGATCGCGGAAAACATCAACTTTGCGGTTAGATTTGAGTGTACAAAAGTCTACTTTGGGTAGTGATCGTATGAAAAACTATTTTGTAATCTCAGCTTGATCGTAATCATGAAGGTGATAGACGATTGCAAGGCAAGCTATTAGTAATAGCGTTAAGAGAAAAGCTGTTGAGGATAGCACAGAAAGGCCATCCAAAACTAATTCATAAAAAATTAATTAGACGTACTAAAATTTATAGAAATTAAAGTATTATTAACAGTATGATTTTTCTAACATTTCGTAGAATAATGATTGGGTTTCAGACTTGGGAGGTGATAGAAAGGCTGAAAATAATGATGGTATTTCATATAAAATTTTTTCTTTACGCCCTTCGTAACGAACTATAGGACTCTAAATGACAAATGGTTTTTTATTTACAATTATTAAATGGCTGATTGGAAATTACTAATATTTCCACCGTTAGTGAACACTATAATTGGACACTTTTTGGCGTGATATACAAGTCTACAACATACTTGTGAACTCAGGTACCGACTAAGTTTAATGGTGGATGCGCAATTTTTTTGTTAAGTAAAATTTATTTCAGTTATAAATGCAACAATTGGCTTTTGTGAACATTTTTAGAGATATCAAGTCCTCTTGTGACATCTCGATAACATTAAAGGTTGAAGAGATACGGGCAATTTTATGTCGCACTGCACACCTATTGGCGCATTCACATTTATTTTGAATGTAGTATTAGCAAATTATTGATAAATTGGTGCAGTCTACATTTATAAATATAAACTTTTACTTCGTTTAACCATAAAGAACTTTATTGAAAACGACCATTACTTTAATAAAAGTAAAAATAGCAGCAAAACCCTGAAAAATGAATAACTACATTACATTAGCAGATTAGAAAAAACGAGTAACCAAGTAATTACCGACATTGAAAAAGTCAAAACGGCTTAAAAAAATTACACCAATTTATAAATAATTTGCTAATAATACAGGATGCTTCCTGTAATCGTTCATTCAAAATAAATGTAATGCGCCAATAGGTGTGCAGTGCGACATAAAATTGCTCATATCTCTTCAACCGTTAATGTTATCGAGATGTTACAAGAGGACTTGATATCTCTAAAAATGTTCACAAAAGCCAATTGTTGCATTTATAACTGAAATAAATTTTACTTAACAAAAAAATTGCGCATCCACCATTAAACTTAGTCGGTACCTGAGTTCACAAGTATGTTGTAGACTTGTATATCACGCCAAAAAGTGTGCAATTATGGTGGTTATTAACGGTTAAAATATTACTAATTTCCAATCAGTCAATCAATAATTGTAAATAAAAAACCATTTTCCATTCCCAACTTTAGAGCCCTATAGTTCGTTAACGAAGGGCGTAAATAAAAAATGTTGTATGAAATACTATCATTATTTTTAGTCATTCTATCACCTCCCAAGTTTTTTTTTACGGACTCCTGGGACACCCTGTATTTAAAAACAAATTTTAAAAATATAATTTGTAATAAAACTGTTTAGATTGTTATAAAGTTTTATAATTAAGCCGTTAATCCTCTCTAGAAATTCGGTGGTACAACAAGACGGTATGATTACATCCACCTGGTGTACCGTGGTACAACTCGGCGGTCCTGATTTTTTTTTTTTTGGCTTGGACTCACGTCATTCAGCCAGACGGCGCTCCTGATTATTTACTATTATTTTTTTATTGTTGAAGATTGAATGAAATTACTGTTCATGCAATAATAAGCAGTAATTATAATAATCGAACTTACTCTGTTGGGAAGTGATGCATATATTTTTGGCAGGATCTGCCACATCCTGGGCAATACCAATAGCTTAGTACTCCAATGGACGCTGCAAATAACAGATTTGGAATGGCAATAGACAGCACCAAATGTCGCAAGGTGTCGTCCCATGAGTATCTAGCAACTACTTGCATTTCAGGATATACTCTACTATAATAACAAGGAAAAGGTGTGCCTGTGGTTTGGTAACCATATTGACGAGCGAACTCAGAGCAATTAACAGACGGTGGATAACCGCAGCCCTCAGTATTTATCAAAAAACGAGTATCTGCTACTTCCCACTGTATAGGTACGGCTGGTTGGTGGTGATGAAATGAAATTTTGGAGTAATTGACGTAAATTTGGTGACATTTTGTGGCTTCTCGAGTGCAGCCTTCGCGACAAGACGACCAAGAACAATTTGAAATGCCTTCGGCATAAATATGTTGAGTAACCATGCATGTGACAGGCTCTGGTTCATAATCAGCTAAAAGGCTTGTAATTGCTGGATCCACAACGAATGGAATCAAAAACAAAAATGCGAATACCGAAAGGATAGCTGTAGTTCCGAGGCATAATGATGTATAAAATTTCGCCCTTTCCGCTATCGAAATGAGGGTGAGTGGTTGTTTTTCGTTTGTGACGCTCATGATTACGAGTTCTTTTTATTTATTTAATAATTAAGTGTGCCAAAAATCCAAAAAATACGCTTTCCCCTACGAGATGTATTCAAATTTGATTAAGCGATTCAGTCTCGGTCCAAAAGGAGGGGAATGCCTGAAAAAGAAACTATTTTAAAAAATAACTCTTGGAGTTAAACAAAATAACAATTTTTCATAGTACACATTATCTATAAATACCAGTAGGTTGTAGCGAAATGGAAATTGGGCATTTTCTCATTAAGAAATTTTCAACAAAACTTTATTTATGTAGAAATTAACAAATAACCTGTGCTGCTTGCCATAAATACGAGCATATAAAATATGTAATGTATTGAGACAACTCCTACACGTAGATAACCTTGGCTTTGTCAACTGTCATATATGTCGGAACCATATATATGTTACTAACATAGCTTTAAGACCTAAGTAAGGAGTGTCTCATAAAATGTTACACTGTATTCTTTATATTATAATCATGTTATAATAGTTGTTACAAATAAGGACCACAGTATAGGAAGATAGTGTTTCCCTATACCTCTAAAGTGCCCGTTATTACAAAATAAAACATTAGATTCAGTAACAAAAAACACATCGAATTATACCTATATGTACTTTTTTCTACGCCCATGTCTGTAAAAAACGTCAAAAATTGCACTGTCAACATTCCTTGTAAATGACATTTAACAATAACCTGCACTTAATGAGATCTCATAACATACATGTGCGTTTTGAGAAGAACACTTAAACTTCTTAGTTTAATTAAATTACAATCACATTTTTGTTCACGTACTACTTTATTTGGTTTATTTAGATAGTTTTAATCAATGAAAAAACATAAAAGCTTTTAGAATTAGAGAAATACATTTTAGATTAAAAGAGTGATGCCCCTAAATGTCGGCAACACATTTTATATATATATATATATATATATATATATATATATATTACAGTTCTACAGGCCTTAGAGGCCCATGACTTATTAATTACATAGGTATACCAATTGTATACATTTTTGAATTAGGTTTCTTCATCTGCCTTTTCCTATCTTCCGCAACTCTTCTCCAATCTTCTATCCCCTTTTCCTTTATGTCCGCTGCTACCGTCTCCACCCATTTCTTCCTCGGTCTTCCTCTTCGTTTTTTACCTCCTGCTCCTTCAAGGATCGCTTTACTAGTGTGTCTACCTTTAGGCATTCTACATATATGTCCCAACCACCTGGCTCTTTGTGCCTTTATATAATGAATTAAATCAGGGTATCCATACGATACCTTTATTTCTTTATTCGTTAGCCTCCTCCATGTCCCATCTTCCAATCTTTTACCTCCTAGTATCTTCCTCAGTACTTTTCTTTCCCATATTTCAATCTTGGTTTCATTTTTTTTTGGTTAGAATCCACAATTCGCATCCGCAGAGTGCCGTCGGTCGTATAATCGTTCTATATACTCTTATTTTAGCTTTTTTTGATATTTGTTTTGACTTCAATAGGTAATTTAGTGCCCCAAGTGATCTACTTCCTTTGGATAATCTTTTTTCTATTTCAAGAGTTTCATCACTTTTGTTAGTGATTAGCACTCCTAAATCGTCAAATTTATCCACTTTTTCAAAGGTATATATTCTGTGTCTTGTCCTGAACAAAGTTTCTCTGGTTAACTCATTTGGATCTTGCCTCATTTCCATATACTCCGTCTTCTCTGTATTTATATGCAGCCCGAATGCTCTAGCTGTACCCTCCAATTTTCCGAATAGCAGTTCCAACTCTTTTTTTGATCTTGCAATCAGCGTGACATCATCTGCATACGCAATTACCTGATGCTTGCAATGAAATATCATTCCTCGACTCTGAATTTGACTTTCCCTTAGGATCCATTCCAATACAAGGTTGAATAAAACTGGGCAACACATTATACAATTTCTTAAAATAATTATACACGGTTTCTTGATGGAAATAATGACGCTCATTTATGCTGTCAATTTTTGTAACAAAATATAGTATCCGAACATTTTCTCAACTTTACCTATACGAATATGTCTGTAAGTAGTAAAAAAGATGAAATTATGAGCACTCAGAAGGAAATAGATGGGCGTAGAAAAAGTATAGTACGTTACACGAGTTGTAATCCCATTACGCACTCATGAAATTTATGCTTTTTCATTTCGTGCGTAATGGGTTACTTACAACTCTTGTTACGTAATATACTATAATTTTTTAAAACGCGACAAATATGTTCTTTATGTATTTTACGCAACATATCTTTGTAACGCTAGTATACTCTTTCTAAAGTCAATTCGATAGATCGCAAACGCCGACCAATGGCGTGCATATATCATATATAAATTCCAAAGCTTAGTTTTATCTAAATAATGCTGCTCCTTTGGCCAGACAAATAAATAACTAGCCAACCTTTGGGACCACGGGCGTAGCCAAAATAATATGTTTTCTCCACGACTAAATAATACATATTTAGCTGCATAATGATATAAATTCTTCACACCAGTGAATAATAAAAAGAATTCACTCTCGTTAGCCAATCACATTCTATTATTATCAGAATTCACGCTAAAATGAATTAAAATGAATAAATCAAATCGTCTCTTTAAAACGTCAAACACCTAAGAACAGCGCGTCGTTTGAAACGTCAAACTAATTATAAAATCATTATTTTACGTATTATAAGAGAAAAAAATGGACAACAGTAGCGATAGTGAATATGTACGCCTCCCGGAATTAATTTTATTTATAAATGTAAGGGCTCCGATAAAAAATATGAGTTACAGTGCTTTTCAGATAAAAGTATCCACCTTTAATAACTTCTGTAATACTGGTATTTAGAAAAAATCCAAAAACACGTCAATTTATGTTGGAAGGGGCAAGCATTATTGCTTATTTAAACTTACTGGAAAAGCCACCCCCTCACCCCTAGCAGCA
>CAJUYI010000116.1:133026-151729 GCA_910591695.1 Galerucella pusilla
TCCCCAGTTTGCAATCCAACGAAGACAGCATAAGATCCCCAACTCCTCACAGTTAGCTCTCGGTGACCAAATTAACGATTCCTTGGAATTCTTCAAAGCCATCAACATGTACAATTTATAATCATAATGTAACTGATATAATATATGTAACTGTAAATGTAACTAGTATATGTACTGAACTGCCAATAACCCTAGTGGTTGACGCAGTATGTTAAATAAAAAAAAAAAAAAAAAAAAAAAAAATCACGTGCAACTAAATAAAATACAGGGTGTCCCAAATAAGAGTGACTGATTTTAAACATAAATGCCCAGCTTATTAATTGCTCCAAAGAGATGGGGTTTTCACTAGTTTCACTAGTTTATCAAGGAGATTTTTTTAGGCTTGGCTGGCGTCTCATCTCATCAACACAGGGTGCTTTACTAATGTTGGTCACATTCAAAGGGAGGAATATGTATTATTTTAAATGAAACATCCTATAATTTTTGATCCCATTCGAAAGAGCAATTATTCTCCTTTCTAAAAATGTATAGTTTTCTATCTTTAGTTTCATTAACAACAAAAATATTCGAAGTTTCATGTAGTAGTACATTTTTAATAAGTAGTTTCATATGAACGTATTTTGATGCCTAAAATCAACTCATGCATACCAACGCATAACAACAAAATCAGCAATTTTGACAATAGTAATTTTGTTAAGTCATATAAGTCGGTTTCGGAATGATCTATACAGTGAGTGAAAAAGCTCAAACTGCAATAATTTATGCAAAGACGAAATCAATAATTCAAACAAGGAGGATATCCACAAGGAAATTTATGAAAAATCCGCCGTCAGTAAATATAATTAAAAAATTGTATGTAAAATTTATCGAAACTGGTTGCATTGCACTCTTAAAAAAAACAAGAAATAATGATGGTCTTTTAAACAAGTTGATGTCAATTATTGAAGTGCCACATGATAACGATCATAAAATTTCAATTAGAAACCTTGCTGGAATTTTAGAGTTTACCCAGAGTGACGTTCAAAGATGTCTAAGAATTTTAAAACTAACTCCATACAAAATTCAGACTTATCAAAAATAGTACGAGTCAGATTATGAAAAACGAGTAATGGTATGTGAGACTTTACTACTACTACTACCAAATGTGCAGGCGAGCCTTGTCCTGGACAACTCAAGCCAAGGTTCCGACACTGAGGCCACTGGCGGGACCATTGTGCCATTCCTGCTACCTAGACATCCATGAAACCGATCCCCTTAATAAAGGCCACAACCTTTTTCAATGGATGTCTGCTTGTGTCTCCAGGGGCCATAACAGGGACTCCGAAGATTCGCCTACGTAGTACAGCCCAGTGTGGATACTCTAAGAGAACATGGACTGACGTTCCGTCAGTCATGCCGCAACCCCTACATAGGGAACTTTCCTCTACTCCTAAGTTGTGGAGGTGTTTCCTCATACAGCAGTGCCCTGTTAGGAGTCCTGCTATCTTCCTTAGCCTACTCCTTGGTAGTTCAGTGGCTGCCCTGGCGTGTCCATCAGTCCATCCCTTCAGTAGAAGTTTGGATTGTCTAGGACCCTGCAGAGCATTAGAATGAGCGAAGTGCTGATTCCTCAGCCACTTCTTCGTCTCCTTGCGTATTTTTTGTTTTGTTAGGCGTTTGAAGGCGTTTGAAGGCGTGCCAGTTGTGATCTATCCGTGACCAAGGTTACCCTCGGCCACCAGTCCAGAGCCGCATATGTGAGCATAGGCAGCATAATCACTCTATAGAACCATATGATCGTTTTGGGGGTTAGTCCCCACCTCGGACCAATGGCTCTCCTACAGGCCCAATACGTTTCACCTTGCTTAGGCTACTATCAAGATGAGCCTTCCATGTCAGTGATTTATCAAGGATCACTCCTACATACTTCACCTGTTCAACCACCGGCAGTGGTACTTCATTAAGATTTAGACCCTCAGGTCTTATACCTCTCTTTTTGGTGAAAGCAACTATCTCAGCCTTGGCAGGACTAACTGCAAGTCCGTGTTCGTTACACCACCCATGTACCCTATTCAGAACCCTTTGCATGAGGTCCCTGAGAACGGTAATGTGCCTTCCAACAACAAGGACAACGATATCATGGGCATACCCAATCGTTAAAAAGCCCTCACCGTTTCTGTGAGACTTTACTTGACTTATTAAGAAACGAACCCAATTCATTATGAATTATGTCTGATGAAGCAACTGTATAGATAATTCCGAAACCGACTTATATGACTTAACAAAATTACTATTGTCAAAATTGCTGATTTTGTTGTTATGCGTTGGTATGCATGAGTTGATTTTAGGCATCAAAATACGTTCATATGAAACTACTTATTAAAAATGTACTACTACATGAAACTTCGAATATCTTTGTTGTTAATGAAACAAAAGATAGAAAACTATACATTTTTGGAAAGGAGAATGATTGCTCTTTCGAATGAGATCAAAAATTATAGGATATTTCATTTAAAATAATACATATTTTCCCCTTTGAATTTGACCAACATTAGTAAAACACCCTGTGTTGATGAGATGAAATGCCAGCCAAGCCTAAAAAAATCTCTTCAATAAACTAGTGAAAATAGTGAAAACCCCATCTCTTTGGAGCAATTAATAAGCTGGGCATTTATGTTTAAAATCAGTCACTCTTATTTGGGACACCCTGTATTGAACTGTGTCTCATGAGAACTTTCAAATACATAGTTTTTATTTTTGAACTCAGTTTGCAATTAGGCGTGACAACCAACTTCTTTTTTTCGTAGAATATACCCTGTTCCTTGTACTAATGATAGCGTAATAACGCAGAAGCCATTCTATAAATTAATGATAAATCTCTTGTAACGGGTTAGCTGAAAACCGTTTCGCATCAGGCAGTGTCGTTAATATTATAATTATAGCTCCAATTACTTGCTTTTCTAATTATTAATAACCACTCATTACTTATATGATTTTTTTTAGAGGAAATTAAACCACAATGTATTTTTAACTTTCCTGACCTTACAAAAAAATCGACGCAAACGAGTGTTCGAATGAATTATCATGAGACACACCGTAAAATCATAAAATATTACTGGTGATTATAACATAAAAAATGAGGTGAAAGGTCGCACATACACACATGTAGAACATTTAAATGTGGGAAAAATTTAAAAATTCATACCCTTTAAATTAAGGAAGCAAGTTAATCCTCAACAAAATACTATCCATGCTTTCAAACCCTATAAAAATTAAAATAAAAAGAGATGAATCAATACGGAAAAAGTGTTATTTTGAACATTTTATAACTTATAGTTTTGGTCTCGATAAAATTTCTGAGAGTTAAAAATAGAGATTAATAGTGTTACAAAATTTATATTATACAACTTCAATAACGATGGAATTTGAAAGAGCACTTTTAAAGTAATCGTGATGTAAACTAATTCCACAACGTAACTTTATTTATTTAATTGCTAATTCAAGATATAGTAGCAGAGAAATTAGAGCAAGAAAACCTTTGTGTCACTAGACCAGCCAAATGTGATTCGATTTTTAAAATCCATAACCTGTAAACTCTTCTAGTGGAAATTTTGATAGGGCGTAAAATGTATACCAGAAAATTGGCAATATATAAACAATACATAAAAATTAAGTTCAATAACTCAAACTCGATTGATCAAAAAATCACAAACTATTCAATACTTATCGTATATTAAATAAACAACTAACATATAATCTATTTCAACCTGGAATAATAGGTCAAAATATAAAAGGAGAGAGGGGCAACAATTATGAAAAAAGTCTTCCTATATTGGAATGTAGAAGGTAGCTTATATATTTTTTCAAATACCAAAGATAAAATTGTATTTTCCAAATCGTTTTTCTGTTTAAAAGATATTATTTGATTAATTTTTTCAATTTAAAATTGATAGAAATTATTATTATAAAGTTTGATGCCCGACTAACGACTTCCAGTTTTACTCTTTTTCCCTTCTATTATAACTTTGACGATGACGTCCAAACTTTTTGGAATCATAATTCAAGATTGAAAACAAAAGCGATATGACGGATGTTATGAAACCAACATTATGGATTATTTTCGTAAACTGATTTTATAAAACAAATTTTCGGAATTACTACATTACGAATATGACTGGAGTGAAACAGGAGATAAACTCATTAATTTTATCCATTACGATCGAAATTTGAGGTTTAAATGAAAAAATCCAATTTTCCAATGTTCATTAGAAGTTTTTAAAATGTACCAGAAGAGTAACATTACAAATTGTATACAGGCTATTTGAATACGTTTTAATTTAACTTCAAGAAAACAAATTTGTATTCTGTGTAAATATTAATTTATTAAAATCGCAGAGCGCTTTCGGCTGTTAAGCCATCTTCAGTGCTTACTCGTCAGGTAATTTATAAATTATATATATATAAATTACCTGACGAGTAAGCACTGAAGATGGCTTTACAGCCGAAAGCGCTCTGCGATTTTAATAAATTAATATTTACACAGAATACAAATTTGTTTTCTTGACTTCAAGTCATGTGTACTCAGCTATAAAGTATTCACCTTAATTTAACTTGACCAAAGTGAAGTTTTGAATGGGTTTGATGAATGAATTTGTAGCTTTCATATGTAAAATAGTGGAGCAAATAATTCTGGAATATAAACTATATCAACAAAATTCCCGATATACTACTGCCAGGATAATAGAGTGCAAATGAATCTGTTCGTTGCATTGCTTTCTAAAAATATTTTCATATTATTGATGGCAACTAGTTTGTAACAAAAATATCCAATTCTTTTAACAAAAAAATATATTTGCATATATTCATATATCCAATTGAAAATGAAATCAGGATTTATGAATTTGGCTGGTTGGCTTCAAAATCTAGAAAATTGGACATTATATTATTTTTTTGAAGTATTGCGTATAAAATAAAACAATATTACAGCTCCAATAAGCATTATAATCATATTCACCTCTGCAGAAAACCATTATAGTTTTGTTTTCAAATAAAAGTATGGTCGAAAATTATTATATCATCCTCGTATTGAAAACGAAAGGGAATCAATATTTCACCACCAAATTGATGTTTGAGCATTTAGGTCAGTCTTCGATTATAACACAATGGCAACAGGCACTTGGATATGATTCCACATTAAACCTTTCTTGAAACAATAATTATTTATTATGAACATCAACGATTAATATTATTAATTGATGATGAATTGAAAATTTTTTAACTTACAGAACTCATGTGAACTATTTTCGTCGAACAAACCAAAAAATTATTAAAACAATATCTCATACTTACGTGATTGGTCTCAAAGTGCCATGATCGAGTTTCCACCACCTCTGTCGTTTATATTATTTGTCGATGCAGTTTTCTCAGTAGCTTCAACTTCAGCTTTTATACATCCCTGAAATCGCATTTTTGCATCATCACCTACCACCACTGTACGTTGACACAAAATAAGTGTAAGGCAAGAGACAACGAATAATACCGCGGGCAGGACCGAAGCAATTAAAAATTGTTTAGTTGTTGTGGCTAAATCAAAGCGTGCTACCACTATACCAGGATTGTCCAGTGAATAAAAACAAGGAAAACGCGCTCTGGCAAAATGATCAGTCCCGTCTTTTCCATATACTTTCAGAAAGTCTCTACATTCGTCTCTTAAAGTGTTAACACAGCCTTCGAGGTTAATGAGAAGCTTGCTTTCATTCGCAATCAATAAATCAGGTTCTGGAGGAGCTACTATTTGACGTTCATCCAATGTTACCGTATTAAAAATACTTAAATAACTTATGTACGTGAAATTTGTAACATTCGGTAGCATATTATTAGCGAGTAACGAACCATTTACGCAATCTACTGCTTCTAGTCCCTTAGATGTATTTAATATCGAATGACAGGAAGCCATCATAATGTTGTCCTGAGATTCATTCCAAATTTCTTGACCTGTATCACTATCGATGCATCGTTGACATTGTGATAAATAGACTTCGTCTCCACTTAGGACTATGACATTTTTATTACGTGTTACGATATCCGCACCTCCGCAATGACGATCACAATTATAAGGAGTGCGAATTCGCTCACATGTCCCTCTGTTACAACTATATAATCCATTTAAATCGATACAAGTTATTTTTCCTCGTCTCCCTGAGCATTTTAGAGGCGGATCTGTATATTTATAAATACATTCAAAAGAATCTGTTAAATCTAAGCACATACCCATCGAGCAGTTGAATGTTCCTGTCAAGTTTTTACATTCATCCGCAATGCACCTACTCCTTTTTGCATTTTCTTGATCTTTGCCGTAGCAAATTTTTTGAGCTATACTTGTACAATTCACTAAAAGTAAATTGGAGCCATTCCGTCTAAGGTTTACATAAATTTGCATACAAGAACCTGATGTTTTGCTTAAGCACCATTCACCACATGATCCCCAATCACAAGATTCCACTTGAACTGCCCGAGTAGTTGTACACATAACTGGAGTTTCTGATATACCTGATTGCATTGCACGAGTTGAAGGAACATAAATTGCAACTGTTAAATAAACTATAGCTACACTGCTTAGAATTAAAGTTAACTGACAGAGACAGATCGTTCCGCAAATTTTTGTATTTTGAGGAGGTATAATGAGATCCTCAACGGGTGTCGGCTTCTTTTTGGGCATTTTGGACGGCTACTTCGCATACTGATGTCAGCGAAATTTCGGGGTGATTTGTGTAGCCGCCATTCAATACTCGTGTATATAGGGGTACTGAACAGCTAAAATCGGCTAGTGATTGCCAGATGCAAACGCGCACGTCTCTTGATCAATATTCTACTGCGGCGAGGCTAATAATAGCACGCGCACTGCCTGCCCGCGAATTATTATTTACCAAAACAAAATAATACTCAATTTAAGCTAAGATTTCTATAATAATTTTTTTAATAACATTTTAAATAGTCCATATGTGCGATAAATTACTTACTTAGGTCACCGGAATAAAATTTCTGCAATGAAAACCGATAGAACGAGCACGGCAAGTGGCTTCTCATGGAAAACGGTATGACAGTGTTAATCCAGTCATCTGACGGAATCGGCGCCAAAATCGATACCATAAACACGGACTGCAGTGCTCACAACACAATGCCCGCCGTCGAAGGCACACTATACACGAAATTTGTTCTAACTGTGCGAAGTAATTTCTAAACTGTAACGTCTGTGATTAATTCTAAGTGTTTCCTTAAACTATTTTAAAATTTAAATGTATTCTTATTTAGCGTAAAAATGTAAAAAAGCTCGCATCGTGTTCGTAGGTATATTTAAAATAAAGATATGTGTTGGTTGAGAAAATGGACCCAAAGATTGTTGGATTTATATAAAAGTTTATAACCAAGTCGCGGAGGAGATACATGGTGTGAGCTGGCCAAAGCCGCTCGCGCTAGTCTGTGGACGCAGATGTTGGGGTCCAAGCTCCAAATTGTCCATACTTTGCGACCATGGAGAACGAGGAAATTCAACAAACGTGGCAACAAAAATTACTATTTTATACTACAGCTTTCTTCGTGCTGCTTGGTATTTTTAGCTTATTTTCATTTTTATTCCTTGTGCCTTTTGTCATCGACCCGGCTTTTACAACGATTTTCATGGAGTTCGACGAAGAACCCGCTCATTGTGTGACCTTAAGGACCGATAGACGCTTAGGTGCATCAAATTGTAGTTGGACGTCTTGTAGAGAAGGTTGCACAAAAGATATTTATACTTGCACACAAATTTTTGTAAACTATAAAGCTGCAAACCGTTCCAACATATCGGTCTCATCAACCGAACCACCACCAGCTCTTCTGCGCGAAAAAAGAACTATCTTAGAAGATTACGATTATGAAGATGCATCAACTGGTTTAAATGATGATCAAGGCTGGTCCTTCCAGGAAGCAAAATTATTTCCTAACGTGAAGGGTTGTGGTTATCCTCCTATGCTCAACTGTTCAATTTTTTTAAAAACATACCAAGAAATCGGATCAAATTTTTCATGCTATTATAGTAGAGTAGATCCCAGTTTGGTGATAAGTAACTTGGATATGTGGCAAGTTTATATGAACTTAGTGTACGCCATGGCAATACCTATTCCTTCGTTTATTATATCTGTAATATATTTGGCGATAGCTTATTTCAAAATTTATAACGAAGATGAAGAAGAAGCTCCTTTAAAGAAAAATGCAGAGGATATTGACATGGAAGGAGAGAGTGGACCTGATGGAACACCAATACCACCAGCTAGTGGGGGATTGACACCAGCTAGCGAAGCCTTTAGGGAAGATTTAGCGAGTTTTGGACACCACCTTAAAGTTGCAATGGTAGATGATATAAGTCGGGAGAATTTGGCTGATGGCGTCATTAATTCTGTTTCAATTGGAGGGTAATATATTTCATTTCATTAATTTGTATGTTTCTAAACGAAAATATATTTCAGAAACATTGGGAAAACAATGACAACCAGCATTTCAACCACAGGAGGTCCAGTCGCTGATATATAAAGTTTATGTCCATGACGCCACATCTTGACTGTTCTCAGGCTTGTGTTTTTCGTTATCTTGTAAAGCTTAGGATAAATTCAAAATCAGTTTGACTTGAAAATATTTGATTTACGTTCCTCTCAAATAAGATAGTACGTATACATTTTTTTATATATATTATTCCGAGATTGAAATTTTTGTTTTCAAACATTTCAAACTTCATTATATACTCGTATGTATTATTATTTCAAAATAGTTCCAATAATCATCTATTTTGCTTGTTTTACATTCTATCAAATTTTTCTTCAATTTCTTAGTATCAATGTTTTCTAAATTAATTAAAGATGATGGGGACACACGCACATTGTAGAACTGGCAGTTGACCTTATCAATAGAATTACGTCTAAGACGCATTGAATAATTTAACCAAAAAATAAAACAGGGATATCTATGAGATCACTATTTGATATATTAATGAAAAATTTCGTTACGAAAATATTGCACACGTTACAATTATTCGAGGTTTCTATATAATTAATATTTAAAATATCAAAAACGAAAAATATACCTAAATATAATTGAAGGAGAAATATTTGCCACCTGTTTGTACAATAATAATACCAAAGTGTACTCTGATTTTAATTCCAAGATTTCTAAGAACTTCGTGTTCATTTTCAGGGACTAAACAATGTAAAATAAATTATACCTATAGCATATAAAATGAATAATAATAATACTTACATATATCTTAGTGAGATTAAAGGTAAAATATTAATATTAATATAAATTAAGCATATAATATAAAATTTTTGAAATACATTTGATCGATGTATAAATTGAATTGTCTAAAAATTCTCCATGGTTATTCGTTTTTTCAAATTATGAATATGCCAAAATTTTATCAAGAGAAATTAATTACAAAAAACAGATCTTTTTAGAAACAGCTTATATATCACAAGAAGATAAATGTATCAACAAAAAAACTGATCTGAATAATCTGAGTAATATATGCATATCTTTTGGATTTTGAAAAACAAAATTTGGATAATATAAAAAAAAACGAATCACTATGGTTCCTTCTATACAGGGTTTTTCATTAATGATTTAAAGTACAGCCCTGAGCTCAAAATATTAAGGTTTAACCCAAACCACTTAAATAAAATTTGTCTCTTTACTAAGATACAGGGTCTTTTATTTAAAAATTATTTGTACCTTAAAACGATTTGACATATCCTTGTCATACTTGACAGGAAGTGAAAGTACTGTACAACCTACTAAATCAGAGTTTTCAAGCAATTCAATTTATACATCACTCAAATATATTCCAAAAAAATGTATACTACATTGTTCTTTTTGAGTTTTTTATATAATCGATGTTTAATTTATTACATTTAAAAAAATATTTTACCTTTAATCCCACTTAAATATATGTAAGTATTAGTATTATTTATTTTATCCCCTATGTAATTTATAATTTATTATCTATTATTTTTAGTCCTTGAAAATGAACACGAAATTGTTCGAAAGCTCAGAAAAAAATTCTTAATTATGTATAATATATTTTATTGCAAACCGTCAGTAAAGCCGCCAACTATCAGATTG
The DNA here is from genome assembly GCA_910591695.1 of Galerucella pusilla. Lineage (NCBI taxonomy): Eukaryota > Metazoa > Arthropoda > Insecta > Coleoptera > Chrysomelidae > Galerucella > Galerucella pusilla. Next base: position 143,155 of record CAJUYI010000116.1, read on the forward strand.
ATTTCCGGAAGTAAACAAACAGTTTACTTTCCTTTACTTTATCTGTTTTGCTGTTTACTTTATCATTATGAAATGCAATGAAATATACCTCAGTTTCTTATAATTCTGAATTCCGAGCAGTTGGCGATAAAATGTCTTTATCGTGTCAAGTGTCTTTATCGGCCTGTTATTCGCCTCGCTTCGCTCGTCCCATAATTTCAGACTCGTCCGATAAAGAATCACTTTACCCCCTTGGTACATAAATAACTAATATTGTTCATCTCTAGTCATATAATTATATAGTCTATTATTATATTTTGTGGTGTTTTTAGAGAAAAATACTTATTTTAAAGTAGGTACATACTTTATATTGTTAAGCTTTAGTTGCACTTCGTTAACTTCATCATTACCAACCCAAATATATAAACATTTTATTTGTCACTCACAATTTTGACATTAGTTTGATACAAGAAACACAATTTAAACGTGTTTTCATGAAAGTATTCTGTATTATGTTTTATATAATAGAGACTTTAGATATTATTTTTTAAACACAAGTTTTGTTCTGATTAAGTTGACGAAGTGCAACGAAAGCTTAACAAAATAAAGCGTGTACCTACTCTAAAATATGTATGTTTCTCTAAAAAACCACAAAATATTATCAGAGTTATAATATAGGAATTTTTGAGAGGATGTGACAATAATACCAAAGTGTACACTTTTAAGAATTTAATTCCAAGCTTTCGTACAGCTACGTGTTTATTTTCAAGGACTAAAAAATGCTAAATAAATTATATAGCAGATAAAATAAATAATAGTAATACTTACATAATATATCTTATTGACATTAAAGGTGAAACATATGAAGGTATGAAGGTATATAAAAACCTCAAAAAACAATTTAATATAAAATAGAAGAAACCAAAATACACAATTGTAGTTCATTTTTGTGCTATAATCCTATTAACATCCACAATTAATCAAAATTAATATCGATTTTCTATGGGTTCTATGAAACAACATTTCAATAAAATAATTTTCTTCCAAACTCTTGTCTTGACGCCCACATCCGATCGTATTACAAAGAACTAGTTCTCATTGCAATGGGTTAATTAATAATAAATCATCACTATACGAAAATTACAGGTCACGGGTGGTCTAAAAAATTTCATTTGGTCTGTATAGATATATTTGAAATGCTATTGTTTTTATGGTTCCTAGTGAACAACAAGATACTACTCTTCTTTTGAATCGTTCCTTCGGAAATTATTTATCGACATACATTAATACAGTTGAGAGTAAAAATAATTGATATTGTTAAACTTAAACGGGGGCTACGGAGGTGAACAATCCGTGGAATATAACTCAAATATAAATCCGCAATCAATTCATTACATTTGCTCTAAAATAATTATTGAGATATTAACTTTTGCGGCTAAAGAGATATATAACCAAATTTTCAGCTATTATATTGACTCAGACTCCATGTCTCTCGGTTCTACTTTCTGGCAGTGTTTTACCTTATCTTGGTTTGTTATCGATGCGAATTCCTTTTTGTTCACAAATTCAAATTCCTCATTTCTTATGGTAACATTATCACATTGCGCATATCTCAGGCACTATTTGTATTTGGCACTGAGTTTGTTTTTTTGCTCAAACCATGAGAGCGAAGGTTTGAAGGCTTTCTTTCAAAACCCTTTTGTAGAATCGTCGTTAAACAGTTTTTGAGGTTATTTTTCACTTAATTACATTGTGATATTTTTGATTATATATCAATTTAATTTTAAATATCAATAAAAAAGACACCATATTCTACTTAAAAACAGTAGCTGCGTTCGTTATTTGCATCTGATTAATCTTTTCAGTCTGAATCGTTCGTTTATTACATCCAAAGGTAGGGGAGGTAAATCTGAACTGTTCGGTCATTCCGCTCAGATCAGTCGGATGTAAATCTGTTTGCTCGGAATATTTTGACCGACGAGAAAGATTAATCTGTTTATCTGTCAGGTTATGAGGTTATGTTGTAGTTACTTCTGTCATTAGATAAATCTCGTACTGTTTGTGGACCATGAATAGCTACCAAAATTACCTCAGGGAAAGACATAGTCGTAGTCTCTAAAATGAAAGACACAGACAAAAATGAGGTTAGAAATGGTTAGAAGTTCGTTTGGTCGGGCCGTTCGTTAATAACAATTTGCTCAGATTAATCTGTGATCACGTGACCAAAAATTCGTCTCCTCTGCGATGCAAATAACGAACTCAGCCAATAATATCCTAATATTTCTGAAGATAACTAAACTCAGGAAGGTTATCTAATGCTTTTTTTATTATTAAGCATCGATTAATGTTTTATAAATTACAAGCTGACTCAAATTGCTTCAGAGTGGACAAGTTGTTTATGACAATTTATTATTTACACCATAAATGTACACTCTGATAAAAAAAAACTAAAGAAAATCTACAGTAAATAATTAATTGTTCCCTATTGACTACTAAACAATTACTTGACCTGGTAATAAATTCGTATTTAACATTTTGTAGCATAGTGGGTGTTACGTTCTGCATTTCCTGCCAGATCCGGGCTTTTAGGTCATGGATATTCAGTGCTATTCTGCTTGCATATTGCTAAAGATATTGTTGTATAAACAATATTGTTATGGTCATAATATACACCAATTTGGTCTGGTAATTGTGTATTGTGTATTCTGTTCATAGCAAGAATGGTTCATGGTTTTGTCAATAGCAATGTTATTGCCAGTAGCTTGAATGATTCAATGTACATTGTTTTTGTTGAATGACAACCATATGACAATATATTTTTTTGATCTTAGATTGATTGTATTAACGTCAGAAAATAACCTCCAGGCCTTTTCTCAAACTCGAGCCCTTCTGGCTCTCATAACTCGTTTTTTAAGATCTGTCGAAATATTATCAATTTATTCTAACTCTTTTTTAAAATTAATACAGAAAATAGTATAATATTAATTACTCGGAAAAGTCGCCCCTTAAATTTAGGGGAACTAGATTTTAAAGGGGAAGAACTTACTAATATGTTAAATATGGTGGAAAATGGAGCATGATAAAATTAATGGCACTTTTCATTTGGGCAGAAACAATCAGAAAATTTTCCAATGTGTTAAAAGATCACCTTTATATCTAAGGGTGTTATACCATCCAAATAAAATTCATTCACAACTCATCTATTTTCAAATTCCCCAAACAATGGATTTATTCATTTGAAAAAAACTTTAGCAAGTACAAAAATGAGGTTGCTGAGATAACAAGGTTGTTTAACAATTGTTTATTTATTGTTTATATCTAATTACGAGCCTATTACCACACAACCAAAACTTTTATTATCGAGCAATGAACAACTTTCTTAACAATTTGCCAGAAGTTTTAAGTCGATCCTAGCATTTTCGATATCATGAAGAATTTTTACTTCATTGAATGGATTATCAGTAAATATTGAAACCAAGTTTTGTGTACCTACCCACAATAGATATACTCTTGTCTTATTAAAAATATGGAAACCTTGTGACACTTGTAATGTTTGTGGTTTTCGTTTATATTAATATGGGAACGTGTTGTGGTTATGTAGGTCAAAAAAAGTTTAAAAGGGCTATTAGCAAATTTTCTATTAAAAGATATTATGTAAGTTTAGATGTAAATCTTTTCTCGAAATTGTATTTTTTATTATAAGGCTTAATAAAATTGTTAATAACCGTTAGATATTGTGGCATTATTTCAAACAATTCTTTACACACAAAACATATAAAATTTTTAATTTACGAAGATAACAAATGAGAAGAGAGGGATCTTATGTATTAAAAGAGGTTAATGATACTGGGACCAAGAATGTACAAGGGATAAGGTTGGAGAATGTATGTAGCTTGATGGTGTATACCATAGATAACTAACTAAGGGCCCACTAGATATTTGAAGAGCAAAAGAAAATATATGCTTCATAGAAAGATTCAAGATCGCAGAACGCTTTAAATATTGGACGAAGAAACCCAGAAGAAAAAAACGAGTCAGTTTAAGTAAAATATGGAGTGAAGTAGTTATTAATATGCAATCCAATCTATAAATAAAATTCTTACGTTGGTAACAGTGGTAGAATTTGAGCTTTTCTAACTTTTCTAATTATTGATAAAAGACCTTTCATGCTATTTACCCACATTTTCTAACCAATTTAATTATAACGATTGGATAAATAATGTTATCTCGTATTAATATTGATAGAAAGTAAGTTGTTGCTACTTGGAGTTCATGTAATAAAATAATGTTCAATCCTCATCAATTAATTTCCAAACCGTATTGAAAATGCTGAAAATTTGGTTCGACATTAATAATCCTCTACAATAGTGTGATTACACAAATTGTTGATAATTCATTAGAGCATTATGTCCATTACTTGAATCCTTTGTGAAGGCTAACATTATTAGCTTTGATGTTGAGCATCAGTAATTCATGATATTTGCTCTAATAACGATGGTTTACTGGCAATATTTCACTGCAATATCAACTAATTAAAATTCCGAACACGGTTATATTAAACTAAATACTGGTTTCAACATTTCATACAATATAATGTGGCATAAATTAAATGAATATTTGTGGTGGATCATAATTAAATACCAGCTAGAATGTGAAGCTAGTTAAATCTGCAAGTCAACACAATGTTTAATGTACGTGCAGACAAGTACGACAAATTTTGCTAAAAGTCACGCTTAGAATATAGCCGATGAATACGACCACAGTTAATTTAAATGAAGCATGCTTGCATATTATGATAATAATAATTATCAGGTATAACGTTTTCCTAGTAGGTAGGTTCGTTTTTCAGAAAACGTTAAAAGATTGTTTTGAAACATTTTTCTAAATTTGTTCCCAATTTGTAAAAGTGAAATTGAAAACAGAAATGCTAATTTCATCTTAAATCTATGGAATAATGCAAGCAAGTTTTTTATTACTTTAGATTGGTTTCCATTCACTATTTATTTCTTAAAGGTATTCTCGAAAGGATTTAGAAAATATGCCTGTTGGAAAAATTGGGAAATTTTTATAGTTCAATTCAATTCACTTCACAATATAATATATATAATGGCTTGATACCCCTGCTGGGGTTTCGCCGCTTCACGCTTTCTAGATCCATTTTTTTGGGGTGAATCAATCCCCATTTTTCCTTTTAAAGTTTCTCTGTCAATGCTCGCCATAGTTTCCTATCCTTAACTTTGTCCTTCCATCCTCCAATTCCTGCTCTTGTCATATCTTCCTTCACCTGTTACAGCCATTTTATTCTAGGTCTACTCCTACGTTTTCTTCCCCCAGGATCCCATTGTGTCATTTGCAGTGTTATTTCTTGTTCTTCTGCTCTATATATGTGTCCCAGCCATTTCATTCTTTGTCTTTTTATTTTCCTTACTATGTCCTCTCCTTCCAGTTCTTGCTCAATTTCATAGTTCATTCTTTGTCTGAACTCGTTATCTCTCAATTTGATTGGTCCCAATATTGTTCTCATTATCTTTCTTTCTATTATTCTCAAGTCTTCTTCCTTTTTAGTCAGTGTCATTGTTTCAGCAGCATACAACATGACGGGTCTTATTATCACTTTATAAATATTGATTTTGGTTTGTCTTGAGAGTAATTTGCTTTTTAAAAGTTTTTTATTGGCATGGCAAGCCCTATTTGCATAAATGATTTTTTCTTCTATTTCCTTTTTCCTGTTTCCAGTGTTTGTTACTGTGACACCTAAGTATTTGAATTTCTCCACTTTTTCAAATTCGAAATCTCCGATCTTTATTGCATTGGTTTGATTTATTTTACCAAAAATCATTATTATTGGTTTATCTGCATTTATTTCAAATCCCATTCTATTTCCTTCACTTGTGATTTCCTTTATTGTGTTTTCCAGAATCTCTCTTGTCTTTGATATGATTACTATATCGTCCGTATAAGCAATTATCTGTCTTCCGCTCGTCATGAGATAGCTTTTTTGTATTCGTCTCATTGCATATTCAAGTGTTAGGTGGAATAATGTTGCAGATAGCGAATCACCTTGTCTTACACCCTTATTTATGTTTATTTCCTCAGTTTCTCTTCTTTGTGTTTTTATCGTAGCTCTTGAGTTTTCCATAGTCATCTTGATTAACCTTCTTAAATTTATCATTAATGCCTAGTTCTTTCAACGCAGACAAAAGTTTTCCTCTATGTATTGAATCGAAAGCTTGCCGAAAGTCTACAAATAACATTTCCAGTTCTATTTGATGTTCATATGCTTTTTCCATTATCTGCTTCAGTGTATATATGGCATCTACCGCTGATTTTCCTTTCACGAATCCACACTGATATCGTCCTATAGTATTTCCTGTAGTGTCTCTAAGCCTTGTGTTTATTGTAGCTGATAGTATTTTATAAGCAGTATTCAGTAATGTTATACCTCTATAGTTTTGGCAATCATGCTGGTCACCTTTTTTGTGGATTGTAATTATCTGGCCTATTTCCCATTCTATAGGCATTTTTTCCTCTCTCCATATTTTTATTATAAGTTGGTATACTATATCATGGAGCTTCTCACCTCCGTACTTTATCAGTTCCATATTTATGTTATCTTTTCCAGGAGCTTTTCGGTTTCGGCTGTTGTTAATAATCTCCATAATCTCTGCTCTTGTAGGTTCTTCCAATGTTTTTTCTTGTGATATTTCTTCAATGTCTACTTCAATATCTGAATCTTCTACTAGTAAAGTCCTAAAGTGATCCATCCATATTTGTTTGTATTCATTTTCTTCTTCAATGACTTTGCCATATTGGTTTTTTATACCTTTCGTTTTGCCCTTATAGGTTCGGCTTTGTTCATTTATTTTTTTCTAAAATTTCTTGGTATTACAATTCTTTCTTTCTTGTTCTATTTCTTTTAAATATTGTTATCCTTCCATTCTCGCTTTGATTTTCTTATCATTTTGTTACATTCATTTCTGCTTTTTATGTATTCTTGCTTGTGCTTTATTTCGTTTGTTCTTATCCATTTTTGTCTTTTTTCCTTTTTTTTCTACTGCTACACGGCAACTATCATTGTACCACTCTTTTCTTTTATCTCTATCCATTTTGCCTATATGCTTTTCCGTTCTTATTTGAATGGATTTTTTTATAGCTTCCCATTGTGCGTTAACGTTGTCTTCCTTTTTCACTATTTTGCTTAGTAATTCTTCTCTCTGTGTTTCATTTCCTTTTTCACTATTTTTCTTAGTAATTCTTCTATCTGTGTTTCAAATTCTTTCCTTACTTTCTCTTCACTTAGCTTTGTTATTTTCCATCTAATGCATTTCTGTCCCTTGTTGTTTTTTTTTAATCTTTTGTTTTATTTTGGCAATAACAAAAAAGTGATCGGAATCTGCACATGCTCCTCTGTATGTTCTCACGTCCTTTATTGATGTTTGTTTTCTCCTATTAATTAATATAATATATGGTCTATTTGAGATGTTGCTTTGTTATCAGGCGACATCCATGTTATTTTATGTTCTTTTGGGTGTGGACTTTTTGTGCTACTTATGTACATATTCGTGCTTGCTGCGAGGTTACACAGTCGCTGCCCATTGTCATTTGTTTTTGGAACGAAGTTCCTTATCGCGCGTTGTGAAAGGAGGCTAGACGGATAAAATTCTTACCAAAAGCTGTCACGACACTTTTTGATATAGGAAGCTATTGTAAGCTGTGCGGCGTCGCGTGTTTCTCTGTCTGCATCTTTCCCTCTTATAGAAAGCAATTGAAAAAATTTTCACCATAGTCCGGGCGCGAACCGTCAACCTACGCGTCTATATCAAAGCATTCAACACATGTGTATTAGATGCGAAGAAAGGTATTACATGCTGCAATGTGCGATTATATACAGATAATAATAATAAATGCTTCTGTATTTTTAGCAAGTACGCACTACAACCTCTCTTTATTATTGTGCTAACCAAGTCATACGCATTATAATCTCCACATTTTGTGTGTTTAGCAAGTGTACGCGTCATAATTTTAATAAATTCAAAAACAAATCATATTTTAATATTACAATTTCAGGACGTATGTATTTAGCAAGCCGTGCGTGTTCTAACCTATACGCTGTTGTGTTTACGAAGTCGAGAGAGTATATATATATATACACTCTGTTGTTGTGTTTACAAAGTCCCGCGCATCTATGACGTGTATGAAAGAATAGACAGACAGAGGAATATTGGGGAAGCGGAAAAATTGTAAAAAGAGTACTCTTTACACTAATTTCCAAGCTTTCGGAATATCTTTATTTCCATTTTCAAGGATAGTAATTTGAGATTGTATTACAAAAGTTGTTTTATATGGTAAATACATCTAACAATAATGTTGATTTGAATTTTTCAAAAAAATAAAAGTCTAAATGATGTCAAACAAAATCGTTTGCTTATAGCATAAGAACTAGTATAAAATTATAACTATCCTATATCTAAAAATAACAAGATTGGTTAGATTATCTTCTTTTTTAAAATTTGTTTGATGTTTTTTGTTAACCTCAAATGTTTGAAACAGACGAATTTGAAATTTTATGACACTCAGGCTCCCTATCAATAGACAA
>CAJUYI010000116.1:156729-183081 GCA_910591695.1 Galerucella pusilla
TTGTTTTTTGAGTTTAATTTATAATGCACTTTTGTGTCAATTTTTTTTATATATTTTACAATTATACCGACATTCTCACTTAAATAACGTAAGTGAATGTATACATTAATTTCTTTTATAATTTGACCATATATCTTAATAATTTTTAGTCCTTGAAAATGAATATGTTATATTCGAAAGCTCGGAATATATTTTAAAAAGAGTACTCTCTGGTATTTCCTTGCCACATCCCCACATAAATCGTCTCCTATATATATATATATATATATACATATGAATGTTTCGGTGTGTGTATGTATATGTACAATTCCTTCACTAATTAATCGAAAGGAACTTCGTTCCATCCGGGTGTCCCTTGACATCTCTCAAGTTTTTTTCGTGTATAGTTTCCTTTCCTGCTACGCATTTTATGTAGTCTTCTTTACCTATTTGGGCATTAAAATCTCCTAATATTATTATAGTATCCTCCTTTGGTATTATTTATATTTCTTCTTCTTCTACCTTTTCGTAAAATTGGATAAAAAAGGATAACCTTTTCTTCATTGCTGTCCTTCCCTGTTGGAGCGTAAATATTTCACAATATAAGGCTTTGGAAAATAAAAAACGTAGGACTTTTCAACATAAATTTTTCTGCTCTTTCAGATATCTCAAATAGTTTTTGAGATTTTTGCCGGCTCCAATATTTCTGTCAAACGTTTTTTTAGATGCCATCTCCAATACATACAAACCATAATATTTGTCATATTTTTATTCCAACGTTTCGGTAGCGTTCAAGCTACGATATAAGGAATAATCGAGTTTTTAAAATTTTTGGACCCCATCTGACACTACTGAAAAACCGACAACTAGACGTTGGAATAAGAAATATTGTGGTTTAATTTACAAATAAATTAACGAAAAATAATAGTTTTTCAATGAAATTAACATTTTATTAATGTTAATGAGTACAAAATTAAATGTATTTGCAAGTTTTGTCGCTGACGCGACCTACAGAAACTTTGTTTCTATTATTTTATGGCTACAATTCATACGCGACACACATATAGAAAGTTCAATTATAATCGCGAATATATTTGCATGACAATACTTTGTAACTGCAGTTGATGTTCCAGTTATCGAAATTCTATAAAACTATTTAATATTGATGCATCATACTCATTATTTAATTATATTCAAATATGCTGCATATGAAATTCTCTTCATACAGCATTTGAATAGGTACTTATTGACAATTTATTCGACTTAGTATTTTTAATTTAGATTTGTTCCTATTTATTTTTATTAAATGAAGCACTAGTATTTTCATTTTTTATATTTTCATTCAGGGGCTGTCATCCTTGCCAACATTTTGGAAGTTTAACCATTAAGACTACCTTTACATCCCTGGCTCTAAGGTTATATTTCAGATATTCTATTATTATCTCGAATTTGTTCCTATTAAGCTGGGGCCAACCTATCTGTATCTGTATCTGTAGAGTAGGGAGGGTGAGTGTAGGCTCACAGCACTTAGGCCCCATGTGACCCATTGTACATCCTCCCGAGGAGTTGTCCTCCTGGGTCATCGTCCATCCTGTCCTTCTCAGGAAGGTGGACAGGTCACTAGGAGACATCTCCTTTATATCGGCAGGTGTAGGCCAAGACTCACCGAACACACACTCTCTTATTGACGATAACTCCGGACACTCGCATAAGACATGCCTGACAGTTTCATCTTCCTGTTCACATATCCTGCATAGAGGTGTGTCAACTAGCCCCATAGTCTGGAGGTGTTTCCTTAGTTGACAGTGGTCAGTCAAAAATCCTACTGTTAAACGAAGGTTTTTCCTGGTCATCGCCAAATATTTCTTCGGCACCAGCTTCCCAGGGTCGCCCAGGGTGATCCTGGCAAGACTGCATTCTTTGATTCCATCCCATCTCTTAAGGGATTGAGCATGGGTGTAACGTTTGGCTAGTTCCGCAATTGTCGAAGTCGTTAGACCGTAGGTGTCACTGAGTCCTAGAATTTTTAGTCCAGCGGCTTCCCTTTCTAAAGAATCGGCAGGATAATATTGTTATCTGCCGAGGCGTTAGCTAAATCTTGGTGGCACTCAGTACTAGCCTCGATATAACACGTTGTCTGTTCAAGGCTAATAGGGCTTGTCTACTATCAGTGCAGATTGTTATGTTTTTGCCAGAAATTCTTCTTTTGGTTACTTCTTTTGGTTACTTCTTTTGTGGTAATTGAGATACAAGCCAGTTCTGTTTGAACCACGCTGGTATTGTTTCCCATTCCCCACTTAATCTTTAGGCTTAGTGCTCTCCACATCCTGAGCCTTCTTTCATTTTTGAACCATCTGTTCATATGCGTATTGCATTTGCAGCATCTGGCTCTGTGTTCTGTTTTATTTGTATTCTGTAGGGTTTGTTAAACAAAAACCTGGGTTCAATTGCATCATTGGCTGCCTGCAGCAGAGGTAGCGCAGTAAGCGCTTCCTGCCATAGGCTTAACCTCAATTGGCCCACTCCTACTTCGGGGTTTATACCAGCCGTGCGCAATCGTACCATGGCCATTAACGCAACCTCCTTGACGTACAGGTCCAGAGGGGTCAAACCAGTAATTAGTTCCATTTCTGCGGTTGGTGTGTGATGTTCAAACAAGCCATTCGCTGTATTTGATATAATTTTTGGATAGCCGTTGCTTGTAGAACCTTCGGTCCCCATGCAATTGCTCCATACGTTAACATGCGTCTTATTATTGCAGTGTAGATCCAAGTGACCACACGGGGTGACAGACCCCATGTGCGTCCCACTGTCCTCCGACACTGCTCATAAGCCACATATGCTCTTTTTGCTCTGCTGTGTAGATGAGAGTTCCATGTTAGTTCCCTGTCGAGGGTAATACCGAGGTATTTCACCTCTTCCGAAAAGTTTTGTTTTCTTTTGAAGATTTCGGGAGGTTTTAAGCCCGATAAACTTCTTTTCCTGGTGAAAAAGACCATCTCAGTCTTTCTGGGATTGATCGACAGTGAGTGTTCCTTACACCATGTTTCAATTAATTTAAGCCAATCCTGCGTTCTATCGCACAGTGTGTTCACAAATTTGCCAGTCTGCTAGATAACTATGTCATCTGCGAATGCAATTGTGTAGAATCCATTGTTGTTGAAGTGATTAATCAGGGTGTCTAGGACTATGTTCCACAGAAGGGGTGTTCCAACTATGGGCCAACCTATTTAACTGAAAATTTTTTGACAATTCCAAGAACCAATCAAATTTCTTCATTTTATATCATATGAACAATCTCAGCCAATCATGTCAACATTACACTGAAAACAGACCATGGGCTGTTTTCACGTTGCTATGGACACATACCTATTGATTTATTTCGATTTTGAAGTTTCAAATATTTAATATTTGGAAATGTCACGATTTGGTTGTCATTCTATGATTGGTAAAAAATTTTCTATCCGAATAACCCTCGGACATTGATAAATGCTCAAAAATTTTATGACAACTTTCTCAAGCTTGTTGCTTGTAGGAAACAAGCTTTCGAAATCTGTCATAAAATTTTTTCGAACAATTATCAATGTCCTTGGGTTATTACTACTGATAATAAACTTTGTTTATTTTTTAAAGTTAGAACATATCTATCAATAATAAAAAAGGTATTCATTTCATGCCGAATGCAGCTATCATTGTATATACAGAGATTGTTTTTAATTTCCTATTATTAATTTTATATATTATGCTCTCTTTACCTTGACATTATTAATTAATATCTTACAAATTAAAAACTGTGTTAACGGTAAAAGTAAAACAGTCATTTCACTTAAATAATAAAAAAACACCAATCGTTCGAAGTGAAGTTTATAAATAAGTTATCTAAATTATTCTCAACTTAATATGTAATTGCTCATGCCACTTATGCCTACTATAATGTTCGTTATTTATATTATATATACATACAGCGTTGCTGAAAAGTCTCGCACCAAGGGATTATCTTTGAAACGGATAAAGGGAAAGATATGAAATTCTAGGACGATGAATGAGACTCTATTCTGCATATTTGAGAGCAAATGTCAAATGTTTTTGACATCAGCGCTTAGCGTATACGGCTGCTATCTTGAATTTTTTAAAATGACAACCTAGGTCGTGTGACCCATCCCAAAAAAGCTTATTTTTTTCTCCTTCCAAAAATAGTCCCAATGTACAACTTGACTCGGATATTATGATAGAAATTTAACAAAAATATTAAAATTATAATTTCAATCAAAACTACGTGTCACAGAAATTTATAAACTAAACAATTATTTAAGTTCCAAATACTTCATTACAATAAGTGCTCAAAATGTTGGCCATTTGTTTGTTGACAATAATACAATCTCTCTTCGAAGCTACGAATAGAATCGTTGATCATTTGTGGAGTAATTACCTGCATTTCGAGACGTATGCGATCCTTTAAATCGTTTAAGTTAGTTGGTCTGTTGACATAAACGCGGTCTTTCAGGTAGCCCCCAGAGAAAAAACGAGTGGTGTCAAGTCGGGTGATCTTGCCAATCCATCTCTGAGGGAAAGTTGTATTTAAATATTGCCTAACGTCTCTTTGATAATATGGAGGTGTGCTTCTTGTTGAAAGTATACTTTCATATTAGGAAATTATCGATTTATTTCAGGTATAATTTCATTTTGGAGTAAGTAAAAATTAATGCGAATAAAACAAAAATAATGGTGATCGGTAGAATCGATGTCCAAACAGTTGTTAGTTTAAGCGATAAATAATTAGAACAAACGGATAACTTCAAGTATCTAGGTGTCTTGATAAACAAAGACGGGAAGAACGAAGCGGAAATTAACAACATGATAGAAAGCGCAACCAAGTTGTACTATTCATTAAGTAAAACGCTTGTAAGGAAGAAAGAAGTGTCGACGAAGACAAAGCTGATAGTCTACAAAACCATATTCAAACCGATCCTGATCTATGGTTGTGAAAGCTGGGTACTCACGGAACAACAGAAGAGCAAAATACAAGCCATAGGAATGAAATTTCTAAGGGGCATAAAGGGCATCACAAAAAAAGACCGAGTGAGAAATGAAGTTATTAGAAAGGAATTGGAGGTCAAGCCGATCATAAACAGTATAGAACGACAACAACTGAAGTGGTTTGGACATATGGTGAGAATGGACAACTCGAGACAAGTTAAGTTGATATGGCAAACCAAACCAAAAAATAGAAGATCTAGAGGCAGGCCTAGGAGGAAATGGGATAATGTAATAGCTGGTATCCTGGGAAAAAATAACAAGAGCTGGAAGGAAGGGAAAGAACTTGCGCGAAATAGAAGAAGCTGGGTGAAATTTGTGTATAAAAACGACTGAAACACTTAAGTACAAACCTTGTATGGACAAAACACCTTAACACCTTCGGGTATATTAAGGTTTATGATTATGATGATGATGATGATAATTTCATTTTGGAGTAAATCAAGAGTGTCCTGGTCAGGATAAATTCGAAAATTTATCGTTATAACTGAACAAGACAATTTTCGAAGATTTTGTTATCATTTAGCCAATTCTTTGCAAAAACTTCCGTTTCACTGTTCACAGCTTCGCACTGGTTCACAATCACAAATATGATTTTTTTTCGAAAGATTCAGGAGCTATTACGATACCTTACCGGCATTTACCTAACTGGTCAGACATTCTTTCCGTCGTCGTTTCTACGGCGGAAAGCTAGAAATTTAGATTATAGGTGAGAACATTATTTCACTTTACTTTATAAAACGATTGCTATCAGTACAAATGTTGAATTGCATTCAAGATAATGTTTTGTAAGTTGATATCAAATATTCAATGAACTCTTCAAACCCAACAGTTGTTATTATACGGAGGAGGGCTGCTTAGGAATCTCGCAACAAGGTATAATCTTTGAAATGGATAATGATATGAAATTGTTTGTCGATTGATAAAACTCAATTATGCATATTTCAAAGCCCAAAATGGTTTTGACGTGAGCGCTTGGCGTACCGCCGGTACCTGGAATTTTTTCAGATAACCAATGTCGAGTGATGATTCACAAAAAGCCTATTTTTTCCTGTGTCTTATGAAATATCAGTTTTATTTTTTTTAATAAATTGTACTGTACTGATTATTTGATCTTGGTAGATTCTTGAAAAAAAACAATAGTAGGCATTGAAAACTTCAACCACATAATTATTTATGTGGAAATTGTCAAAACTATTACTAATTTCAAATTAACACAAATAAATTGAGAGGTACATTATTATTCGACGTAGCAAGTCTTGCGTTAGTGTGGAGTGAGTTCAGTTTATTGTTCTTTTTCAATTATTTTTTAAAAGAGAAAGAAATAAGCAATTATGTGATACTTAGGTTGCCTTTTGGAAAAATCGAGATGTCGGCAGCATGCTGAACGCTGACGGCAAAAACATTTGACATTTGCTCCAAAATATGCTTGATGAAGTCCCATTCATTGTGCTAAAATTTCATATCTTTCCCTTTATCCTTTTCAACGATAATCTCTTGAAGCCAGACTTTTTAGCAGCCCTGTATAAAACCATTAATCTTACAACTGACGTTAAAATGGGATTGATCAAATTTTGTACTAGGCTACTCTGGTATTGTTTTACAGATCAAATTCATCAAACATGTCTAAAGTACTAACAGTAATGGCGATACTCTCTCAATATAATTAATAGCAACTAACAAGCAATTTTCGGACTTTGTTCAGAAGCGTTTATGAAAATAATTCATTTTTAAGGTAGTGAGACGAACAACTTCTGTCATTCAATGAAAAAACATTTAGAACGTAAAAGGATATTATTTTCATGGAAATTATGTATACAGCACACAAAGCTAGGACCAGCCTTGTTGTCAGATCTCTGGTCCTCACTCGGTGCGCTGGACGCCATACCATGAAGCTCAGAATATACACGGTCGAAATATATACTCAACGAAAAGCGCCGACTGTGGCGAAATTTAGAATCACAGTATACGTGATTTGACGTTAAGCCTACAAAATGAGGTCAATTTTTTTTTCATCGTTAAAGTGATTTAACTTGGTAGAGATTGATATTTGTGAAGATTGAAGGCATGAACAAAGTGAGGACCGTATATTGGTCCTCACTTTGTCGCGGTCCTCACTTCTTCCGCAATTTTCCTGTAGCCGGGCCTCACTTAGTACTATAGACGTAAAGATATATATATATATATAATTAATTCGTTCCATCCGGGTGTCCCTTGACACCTCTCAAGTTTTTTTTAAAGTCACAATATTTTAATGACAAAAGATCACAAAATGGTGAAATAAACTTAATACCGATATACTAAATAGTATAACACTTACGTAAACAAACATAACAGCTGGTAATACTCGTTTATTACTTATCTTTAAAATTTTCTGCACGACAACAAAACAAAACACGCCTGCCACACGTGAAGCATTCGCGCAACTGACTCGATGGTGTGGGTGCGATAGTTAGTAGACCGAATGAAACAGAAGATGGTCGAGTGTTGCGTTTCATACTTATAGTCTTAAAGAAATTAAGGCATTTCATATTAGGATACTATTCCATATTTGGTGACTTTCCTCTACCAAAAAAATCTAAGAAATGGTTTTGCATCCTTATTTTCTCTGTAACTATTTCACAAAATTGTAATCGCCTATCAAATTCATCCTCGTCCAATTGTTGAAGATTTTGAACCTTATAAGGATGAACGTTATTTTTATGCAGAATAGTTTGTATAGACTCTCTAGATTTACCGTGATTTCTTGCCAATATACTTGTAGATGTTTTAGGGTTTTCTTGAACATCTAATAGAACATCTAAAGTTTTAGCTTCATTAGTTGCACTTTTCGGTCTACCAGAACTAGGAATATCTTTTACACTACCAGTTTCATTAAATATATTTAAGTACTAATCTCGTCACTGTAGATCTACTTATAGGAGGGCATTCAGGATTTAAATCGTTAAAAAGATGAGTTACTTCGTCATAGGTACGTTTGCGATTACCATATCCAACTAACATAAAGATTTGGATGCGTTTTTTCTGATAAATGTGCCATTAATCTTAATTTACTTTTAAATTTCGTGCCAATTTGAAATTAGTATTAGTTTTGACAATTTGCACATAAATAATGAACTAATGATGTGGTTGACGTTTTTAATGCCTACTATTGTTTTTTGTTTTATTTTAAAAACGTACAAGTCCAAATAATTAGTAGGTAAGGTACACTTTAATTTAGAAAAATGAAAACGATATTTTATAGGACATGTTGTAGTAAAGTGATACATCGAGATTATTTTTAGAAAGAGAAAAAAATATGCTTTTTTGTGATGGGTCAGACGACCTAGGTTGTCATTTAAAAAAATTCAAGATGGAGGCCGTACGCTAAACGCTACTTTATATTAAATCGTTAGTCCTAACTTAGCCTAGTTCTATCCAGGGGGAATTGGAATTTATGTCATATTTCCTAATTTGATCAGCTGTACGTCGTCAAACTGTTGGGTCAATACATTGTCAGCTTCAATGTTCAGCTCAGTACAAAATAAGACAAAGTGTCAAACATAACCTGGTTGAATGACAACTGACAACATATTCGATCATCAATGGCACTTGCGCTTCCTAGTCGAATAAGTTAGGAACTTTCAAGGTCAGAGCTACATAACGTAATCTGTATAGGTTAGGACTGAGATTAGAACCAAGGATTATTACTAAACTCCATAACACTCCTGTTTTTTACCATGGAAAATCTCATTTCTTCGATGTAGCTAAGAATGAATAATAACCTGAAATCTGATTTGTACCAGTCCAGAAACCAGAATACTATACGGCACTATTAACTTACGTACTACTTTGTCAACAATTTTTTCATTGCTTAGGAAGGGAACATCTTGTGTTGTCATTTTGGGAATTCCTATATACAGTTTTAATAAAAACTAACTATGGTTAATTCATAATATCTTGTTACTTGATTTAATTTGAAAATATTATATGTATTGTACATTCTATGAAATATAAGCTGTCTACTTATCTAGTTATCGTTTGATACTTTGCTTTTGTAACCAAATACTACTACTTCTTAACGATCTATTCCTTGTATAAAAATAGACTTCGTTCACTGCGAACGCTGTAATACGAGTTATAGATTCCACTTAACAGAATACCGTGAAATCGCCATTGAGAGAGTCCTTTATAACTTTAGTTTCAACATTACGAAGTCTGCTCTTTAACACTAAAAGCCGAGCTCTTGTCGATATTCCCTTTTATCATTACATTCACGTATTGCCATTTTGTCCTTTTTTTTGACTAACATTCTATTTCCTTTTAATGCCCAACATAAATTTTTTTCATTTTATATTTCTTGTCATTTTCTAAAGGCTTAATACTGTTACGCGAGCTGCTGCATTAATGTGCTCAATTAGTGCCCCCAGTGAAATTCCCATATGATACGACTATGGCTCCTCCGCCGTATTTTCAAGAATGATCTGGAAAACGTAACATCTAGAAAAACCCGGCGCATCCACCAAAACTTCGAGTTCGAGAGTTTACTAGAACTACATACGTGCGAGTATAAATAGGCGACGAGCATCGCAGCGGAGTTAGTTAGTCAGTTAGTGTTGACACTGAAAGAAAGCAATCGCGCCTCGATAAAGTGACTCTCATATAAATTATAGTTAGTGTGTGTTTAGTGTGATATATAAATTATTAAATAAGGACTGTATTTGAATATAAATCTGTAAATATGAATTAATTGTAAATATAAATTAGAATAAACGTTACATTGGTGTCAGGTGTGGGGTAATATAAATAAATAATTACGTAAATATGGCTAAGAGACTATGTGACCTGAAAGTGACGGAACTAAAAGCAGAATTAGAAAATCGCGAGCTGGAAACGTCCGGAAAGAAGAGTGAGTTAGTTGAAAGACTGAAAATAGCACTGGAAAGTGGAGACTTGGATCCAGAAACATTCTTATTCAATGACGAGTCCTCCACCCTAATCTCGTCAATTTCTGCTAATATTTCTGCTAATATGGACGAGAAGATTTCTACCATGAAGGACGATATTTCTGCTAATATGGACGAGAAGATTTCTACCATGAAGGACGATATTTCTGCTAATATGGACGAGAAGATTTCTTCCATGAAGGACGATATTTCTGCTAACATCTCTTCCATGGACGAGAAGATTTCTACCATGAAGAATGATATTTCTGATATGAAGAACGATATTTCGGCCGATATTTTGTCAATGAAAAAGGACATTGCCGCTGAAGTCGAAAATAAAATTTCGTCCCTAAAATCTGATATGGAGAATGAAATTTCTGCCGTGGAAGAAAAGATTAAAAGAATGGGGCAAGAAATGGAACAAAAAATCAAAGAAATCGAAAGGAAGACTAGTCATCACCCGGATATTACAACTAGGCAAGCCCCGAACAACGACGAACTGGCAGAGAAAGTAGAGTTGAAGCCGAAAAGGGAAAACGATATTAACAGCCGAGTGAAACTGCCAACATTCGATGGTAAAACGTCATGGCCGAACTATCTTAAGCAATTCGAGGCGGCATCAAAGGCAAACAACTGGAGTGAGAAAGAAAAAGCGTTGAATTTAACTCTTGCCCTCAGAGGAGACGCCATGGATATCCTCCAGACCATTCCAGTGGAAGAGACCGAAGATTTTGAACAGCTCAAAAAGCGATTGAACATGAGATATGGCCTGGAACACTTGGAGCATCTGTACCAGTCGCAGCTGAAAAACCGCAAACAAAAACGCGACGAAACTCTGCAGGAATTCGAAGCAGACATTGCGAGGTTGGTGCGGTTTGCCTATCCATCGGCACCGGAGAATGTCATGGAATGTTTAGGGGTACAGACATTCATCGACGGAGTTCGTGACCATGAAATGCAGAGAACTCTACGCTTGGCTCGGCACAAGACACTGGTCGACGTACTCTCTGCAGCCTTGGAGTACGAAGCAGCTACACAGGCTTCCGGAGTATACGGCAAGGTGAGGGCTGTAGCAGACGAAGAAGTGGAGAACAAGCTTGACCAGCTTGTCAACATGATGAAAAGCATCTCAAATGGAAAATCGAAAGCTGTGAGATGCTGGGATTGTGGAGAAATGGGACATGTACGCAGTTCGTGCAAGCGACCGAGAACTGCTACAAACAAAGACGCCCAGCAGGAAAACTAGGAAGGGTCGACCTTCAGAGGGCAGCTTCGACCCGAAGACCTTCCAAAGACCCTCTCATTCTAATAGCCTCTCTGAAATGTCGCGATGATAGTGTATACGTGGATGGTGAAGTTAATGGTAGGAAGGATACACTATTGGTGGACACTGGAGCAACGAGGACTATTATTCGCCCCGAGACTGTCAACACCCGGAAAAGACTTTTACCGACGAGACTGCGACTCAGGACATAATACTCGGAATGGACATTATGAACCTACATGGCTTCCAGCTAGATTTCAAGAACCGAGTGATTAGAGTAGGTTCTGAGGAAGTATTCCTTCACCCACACGAGGATAAGACTGTTCAGGTAGCCGTACAGGAGGATACAGTTGTACCCGCAAGGAGTGAATTTTTCACTGTGGCAAGGCTACAAGGAACCGTCGAAGAAAGAACACCGGTCATGATGGAACCATGGAATCATGATAAAGAGGTTGGTCGAGGAATCCTGATAGGAAAAGGGTTAGTCATGACTGCCGAAGAAATACCTGTACGCATTATAAATGTAAATGACCATCCCATAACTATAAAGAAGGAGACCAAAATTGGAACTTGCATACCAGTGGCGTCAATAATTCATCAAACAACAACTTCCAATGATGCCAACAATAAATTTGAACAAATGATGGCAGTGGCTGGACAATCCCTTAGCCTGCAAGAGAAGAAAAAAATCAGAGAACTCTTGCTACAATACCGATCTCTTTTTGTACCAAAAGAAGGAAAGACAGGAAGAACATCTGCTGTCAAACACAAAATTGACACCGGCGACGCTAAACCGATAAGACAATCGGCTCGACGACTACCACAGGCCAAAAGAGAGGAAGCGGAGAGAATTGTTCGCGAGATGGAAGAGGACAAGGTAATAGAACCTTCTACCAGCCCTTGGGTCTCTCCGGTAGTTCTGGTGAAGAAGAAGGATGGAACCACGAGGTTTTGCGTGGACTACCGGCAATTGAACAATGTTACAAAGAAAGATAGCTATTCTCTACCGAGAATCGACGATACTCTGGATACGCTGGCCGGTAGCAAATTGTTTTCTACCTTGGACCTGAAGTCTGGATATTGGCAGGTAGAAATGGATCCAGCCGATAAAGAAAAGACAGCGTTTACCACCGGATCTGGACTATGGCATTTCACCGTTATGCCATTTGGGCTGTGCAATGCCCCCGCCACGTTCGAAAGACTGATGGAAAACGTATTGCGAGGGTTGTTCTGGAAGACATGCTTAGTGTACCTTGATGACATCATAGTCTTGGAAAGGACATTCGAAGAACATCGAAAGAATTTGGAAGGTGTCTTCAAAAGGTTGCAAGCTGCCCAACTGATGCTCAACCCCAAGAAATGTCAACTATTTCAAAACAAAGTCAATTATCTAGGCCATGTAGTCAGCAAGGATGGTGTAGCTGTAGACGAAGAAAAAGCTGCTACCGTACGAAAGTGGCCAAGACCCACCGACAAGCACCAAGTTAGAAGCTTCCTTGGACTCTGTACATACTACAGGCGATTTATAAAGAAGTTTGCAGATATCGCTAAACCCTTGACACGACTTACAGAGGAAGCAAGGGAGTTTCTCTGGGACGAAGACTGTCAAACTTCGTTCGAAACCTTGAAAAAGCACTTGACTACTGCACCTTTACTCGGCTATCCACTACCAGAGGGAGAATTTATACTAGATACTGATGCTAGCAATGTTGGAATTGGAGGAGTGCTATCACAGGTTCAAGGAGGACAAGAGAAAGTTCTGGGATATTTTAGTAAAGTTTTTTCCAAACCAGAACAAAACTACTGCGTCACAAGAAGAGAGCTCCTAGCAGTAGTGAAGTCCGTGGAGCACTTCTATCATTATCTGTATGGGAAGAGATTTGTGATTAGAACCGATCATGCCGCACTTAAGTGACTTATGCAATTTAAGAACCCTGAAGGTCAAATCGCCAGATGGATCGAGCGGCTCCAAGAATATAATTTCACCATTGAGCATAGAGCCGGAATAAGCCACAGAAATGCAGACTCACTCTCTAGAAGACCATGCCCAGCAGAGTGCTCTCACTGTACCAAAACAGAAGCTAAGGAAGCTGCCATTCGAAGAACCACGGTGACCAGCGACGAATGGACACCGGAAAAGTTGGAAGAGGAACAAGAGAACGATCCCGACTTGAAGAAAATCCGACATTGGAAAAAGGAAAACTGTCGACCTACTTGGCAGGAGATTTCAAGGTACTCGCCAACGATGAAATCGTATTGGGCCCAGTGGGACTCGCTGGTTCTGGAAAACGGTTTGCTACAGCGAGTAATCGAGAACGATGAAGGTTCCGAAAGTAGAAGACAGTTGGTGATTCCAAGAACAAGGGTAGCAGCAGTACTGCGGAAATTACACGACAGTCCGTCAGGAGGACATCTAGGTGTGAAGAAGACCCTCCAGAAAGTGCGAGAACGGTTTTATTGGATGCACAGTTCCGAAGATGTGAAAGACTGGTGTAAGAAGTGCACTACCTGTGCTACGACCAATGGACCACAAGGAAGAAGAAAGGCTCCTATGAAGCAATACAATATCGGAAGCCCTTTTGAACGCATTGCCCTGGACATTGCCGGACCGTTTCCACCGACAGCAAATGGCAGCAGGTACATTTTGGTGGTGATGGATTATTTCACAAAATGGGTAGAAGCGTATGCCATTCCAAACCAAGAAGCCGCAACTGTTGCCGACGTGCTTTTGAATGAGTTCATTTGCCGATATGGAGTGCCCCTGGAAATACACAGCGACCAGGGCAGAAACTTCGAAAGCCAGCTGTTCCAGGAAGTTTGTGAAAAGCTCGGCATGAAGAAAACGAGAACTACGGCTTTGCATCCACAGTCGGACGGAATGGTAGAGCGAATGAACAGAACTCTTGGCAAATACCTGTCTAAAGTAGTATCTAACCATCAGCGAGATTGGGACCAATATCTCTCGCTATTTGCGTTGGCCTACAGATCCGCCATCAATGAGTCTACCGGCCAAACACCAGCGAAAGTTCTGTTCGGACGCGAAATGAGATTACCCTGCGACCTTGAATTTGGATGCCGACCCGGAGAAGACATAGCTGGTGGAGATTACGTGACCCAGCTGAGAAAAAGAATGGACGACGTACACGAGCTGGTTCGATCGAATCTCCAGATCGCTAGCGATAGGATGAAGAAAAGGTACGATACGCAAGCTACAGAAGGAGGTTTCCACGAAGGAGACAAAGTCTGGCTGCATAACCCAAGAAGACAAAAGGGTTTTTCTCCAAAGTTGCAGAAAGCTTGGGACGGTCCGTACCTCGTGAAGAAACGAATCAACGATGTCATCTATCGTATCAGCAAGATTCCAAACGGAAAGCCAAAGGTGGTACACTGTAACCGATTAGCGCCATTCGAGGGTGACCACGATGAGGAAGTAAACCAGCTTCAGGAAGTAGCCGATCCTGCTTTTGTAGAGTTCATGGGTGCTTATGGTGGTACCGGAAAAGCAAGATTCGGCGTCACCACTGAGAGACGACAAGACATGCTTACCGTTCCAGAGGAATACTCACTGGCCATAAACATCCCTGCCAGCGTAACCGATGCACGCGGACTGGCATCTCTGTTCATAAAGAAGAGTGGCGCCCGACGTTTGCAAGACCAGTTACCAGTACCAGGTAAAGCTCTGAAGCTGCAAGAGGGCTCCCGCTACAATTTCCACCTAGTGACGAGAAACACCTTCGACGAAAGACCAACCTACGAGGATGTCTGGGAAGCATTACGAAGCTTGAGGGAGCATGTGCTTGAATTGGACGTGCATAGGCTAGCCATGCCCAAGATTGAATGTAGGCATTTAGATTGGCGAATAATCCGTAACATGGTAGAAGTAATCTTCCGAGACACCGAAGTGCAGGTACTAGTCTGCGGCCAAGCACGGGAGACACAGCCAACAGAGAAGACGGTCGCATGTTACTTCCATGCAACTGGAAAATGTAACAAGGGAACCAGTTGTCGATACAGCCATCTCGTTTCAGTTTCCTAGTTAGTTCCAGGAGGAACTGTCTCTTAAGGAGGGGGCAATGTTACGCGAGCTGCTGCATTAATGTGCTCAATTAGTGCCCCCAGTGAAATTCCCATATGATACGACTATGGCTCCTCCGCCGTATTTTCAAGAATGATCTGGAAAACGTAACATCTAGAAAAACCCGGCGCATCCACCAAAACTTCGAGTTCGAGAGTTTACTAGAACTACATACGTGCGAGTATAAATAGGCGACGAGCATCGCAGCGGAGTTAGTTAGTCAGTTAGTGTTGACACTGAAAGAAAGCAATCGCGCCTCGATAAAGTGACTCTCATATAAATTATAGTTAGTGTGTGTTTAGTGTGATATATAAATTATTAAATAAGGACTGTATTTGAATATAAATCTGTAAATATAAATTAATTGTAAATATAAATTAGAATAAACGTTACAATACATGTTATATATCTTTGGGAATATACTAGAAAATATTTATCTTCTGTAAGTTCGTTGTGGCATTATTTATTATTTTTTCTCTTATTTTTTGGGAATTAAACCACAATAATGTTTTTTATTTTATTTTTTTTATTTCGACGTTTCTGTAGCGTTCCATCTACCTTTGTCAAGAATAACTTAAATAATAAAATTATTTTTGGTCCCTATCTGACAACGAAAAAAATATGACAACTAGAAAATCAATAATATTTTGAAGTTTAAGACTACAAAACTTTGTTGTCAAATTTTATTAAGGTCCATTCATAGTAGATCACATCTCTGGTAAAATGTGGAATAAAATATTTTATTTTATGACATTCCAAAGATATGATAGTCTACTAGAAATGGAATCCAGTGAAGTGCACGTTCCAGGAACGGTTTTTATTGGGATAGCGCTTTTTTTTGCTTATTTTGGAAATGTTGTTAATAAAACGCGTTTGTTTGTTGTTTCTTTTTTGTGTATGATTATTTTGGTTTTCAAAATATGTATGACTCAGTTTGGTGATTAACAACTATTCCAATGATAAATCATGAGAAAACCTGGATAAAAACTTATGATGCTATCCTGATAACGCAGGTAATTGATTATTGGAAATTTCTCTTTCTAACATTGGTAACCAAATTTGACTACATTCGGCTGAAATACTAGCTACACATTTATCTGCATTTAGTTGTATTAAAGCACTTTCTTTGATTTTTCGTCTTTTATTATTGGGCTCTTTCAATATTATTTTTGTCGAATCCCATTGAATTTTATGCCCCTCTTCCCAAGCATGTTTACAAATACCTGACTTAAAGAACTCCTTATCTTTGATATATTTTTTATATTCACTTATTCGGACTTTCAATGGTCTAGATGTTTCACTTAAATAGAATTTGTCGCATTCATAAGATATCTGATATATGCAATTTTTTGATGATTGTTCTTCATTTTTTGGTTTTGTTTTTGTTAGTATAGATCTCAACGTATTGTTAGATTTGAAACTAGTTTGAATATTGAATTGATTACCAATTTTCCTAATTTTTTCTGATAACCCCTTAACATACGGTATTGTCAAGTTTTAAAAAATTATGTTAGCTGAATTATTAATATTATTGTTATTATTATGTGGTATTATCAATGAGCCCTTCTCTATATTCTTAATTTCTTTATTTACAAATTCTGCCGGGTAATTATTAGCATTTAAAACATTTTTTAGTAGAGTTTTCTCCTTTGTGAAATAATTATCATTAGAACAAATGATTCTGGCCCTATCGTATAAAGATTTTTTATACTACCCCTTTTTTAACGCTTATAGCATGATTTGATTCAAAATTCAAATACCTATTAGTGATAACAAAATTTTGCAGTCTTAAACTTCAAAATAATGTTTGATTGTCTAGTTGTCAAATTTTTTCTGTTGTGTCAGTTAGGGATAAAAATTAATTTCTACTTATTTTTTCTTGACAACGGTAGCTGGAACGCTACACTTGTTTCATACCCTGTAGGTGTTTTATTGATATGAATATTATCTAAAAATGGCAAAAAATTGTTATTTTCAATTTCAATTTAAAATTTTATAGATTTTTCTCCTTCATTTATATACGTTAAGAAATCATTCAGAGATACTAAGTCATAAGGCCATATTGCAAAAATGTCGTCTACATATCTCTACCAGACAATTGGTTTTAATTTTTGATTATTTACTATTTTGGCTTCAAAATATTCCATGTAAATATTCGATAGAATTGGTGAGAGGCAAGAGCCCATGGCAAGACCAAAATTCTGTTCATAAAAATCATTATTGAACTGAAAATTTCTTTTTGTTATACTTAATTTTAATAATTCTATTATTGCTGCTACGCTCAATTTGGTCTTTTCTGTAAGAGTCTGATCTATTTCTAATTTCGACTCGACAAGTTCTATTGTTTTCTGTACCGGTACATTTGTGAAGAAACTAACTACATCAAAACTGACCAAATAATGGCTTTTGTTGAACTTTAAATCCGATAGTTTTTCTAAAAAATGATTGCTATTTTTGATGCATGAATCTGTCTGTCCTGCGAGGGGTTCAATGATTTTTAATATATAATTTGATAGTTTGCTGCATGGGGAATTAATAGTGCTACAAATTGGTCGTAATGGTATGTTTTGTTTATGAATTTTTGGTTAACCATAAAAATTCGGTGGTTTACTGTATTTAGGTGTTAACATTGTTTTTTCACGATAAGGCAAATTCGTTCTTGAATTTGAAAAGTGTCTTATAAATTTTGTTTTCAATTGATTTGGTAGGATCATTTGGTAGCTTAGTATAAGGGCCATTTATTAATGAATCCATTACTTTTGAATCATAATCAACTTTACCTACGACCCTCCCTGTAATCAGTCAAAAAACTTGAGAGGTGTCAAGGGACACCCGGATGGAACGAAGTTCCTTTCGATTGATTAGTGAAGGAATTGTACATATACATACACACACCGAAACATTTATATATATACATATATATATAAATATATAAACAAAATCGAAAAGGGTGATCGAGTCGATATTTGATTCATTCAGTTCGCATCCTGGGACAGCTGTTTCGACCTTTAGGTCTCATCAGCAGGCTTTCGAACTGAATGAACCAAAAATCAACTCGAGTCTCATGATCAAAGATCATAGCGATACACTTAGGGTATAAGTGTCGCCATCTACAAAACTGCAAATGGGTGTGGAGAAGGTATCGGTATTTCAACCACTACGCAAGAGGTTTGTCTTGTTATACATAGATGGTCGACCAAGCTATGTTGGTCTTTCTACCACCAACTCCAACTCATGTCTTGAGACAACTAAATATAAACAAAATCAATATGTGATATCGATCAAACCGCTGAAAGTGATAAAAATCTGTAGCATATTTTATAAAAACGAAGAACTATTTCAATGTTTAAAACTTGAAAATTACATGCAACACACGCAAGTAGATTCTGGAATTGATTACATGTACGTTACCTGTTTCTGTGAAAGTAGTTTACAATATATTTTGCATTCAATTATATATATATATAATCAAAATCCCTTTTACCATATGATGGTGTAGGGTATAAGTTAATTTGCATTCAATTATCTGTAATTTATTTCTTATAAATTCATGATCTAATATACAAGTAACATGCTAATCATTTTTATAGAGACATACTCTCTTTCTTCACCTGGGAACAATGAAAACAGGGGGGCAAATAACATGACCCAATTCAGGCGTTATTAAGTTATGTCGTTTTGGAGAATTTGCTTTACTTCAACACAAATATAACATTTTTCTAAGTGAATATTTTGCTCCATTATTTTTATTTTTAACTTTGGTTGTATTCGAACCAGCCCACCTACAACTGCAATGTAAGTTTATGTGATGCGATAGCAAACAGCAGACCTTTTAAACATAACACTTTTGTTAAAAAGAATCTGTCACTCATATTATGCTTCGTTATTTTGAATTTTTCACAAAAATGACTGTTTACATCCGGCTCAACGAGAGGTTTATATGAATGAGATTTTTCGTATATTTATTTATGTTCAAGCAATTAACACTGATTTCGATTTGTTGAATGAAGAGCGTTTTAATTAAACTTTCAATGATATTAAACATTGCGTGTCAACTATAATATTTAAGCAAATATTAATTTGGAGGTATTGAGTTGTCGTGTATGTAGCCTATATTTATATGTGATTTGGAATTGTATGCACCGATTTTGCTTGAGAGTAAATATATACATCAGCTTTTTCAATTTGAACCGTTCAGCTTAAAAATTTCATTTTCAAGTTTTCAGTTTTTATTTCGTTTCTGTTTTGTTTCAAAATTTTCGTGGCTAGCGCGAAGGACAAAAATATTTTTCCTACGATCACATAGGAAAGTGACATATATCGCACTGTCTAGTTCTATAGAAAGTGGCTTTTATTCTTACGCGTACGGAAAAAAAACTTATCCGTACGTGTACGGATAAAAAAGCTGTCAAATGAATTTTTATTAAGATTGACCACTGGCAAGCTGTCAAATATATAATTTTTAATTAGATTCACCTATGTAATATCTAAATTTGAAGCGACTATTTGAAAAGTGAAATTTTTGTCATTTTTTTGATAAAAAAAATTTAGGGCGCGGTCGAGGATCGAACCCGCGTACTCTTCGTCAGAAGTCCCCTATGTTGTACCAACTAATCCAAATCACCTGTTATAATAGTAGGAAAATGTAATCATCTTGAAAGGTTTTCATGATAAGTATGTACGAAGTATGATGAACAATAATAATTTCACTTCAAATTTTTATAATTATTATCCAACCAATTAATAATTGTAATAACCTACCTATATTATATAGTTAAACTACTTGAATTTTTGTCACTATTGATAGTTATTGTAAATTTAGAAATCAATAATGATGACTTTAATTGTAACATTTTGTGTATTAATATGTCAGATGTTGATTACACATTATTTGGTGAAATTATCACGTGATCGTTGGAAAAATACTGTACATTACTCGTGCGAAAGTGATTTTTCACACTCGTGTGATTGTCGCAGTCGGCTCCTGCCTCGTGCTACAATGTTTCCCATTGGTGTGAAAAATGTCACTTTCCGCACACGTTATGTAATATACTATTTTATTACTTTTATTGCCTCATTATTACAAGGTTTCTTTTCTGTCAATTTGTTGCAGTCTAGTTTAGTTTCCTGTTCTAGGAGTGCATTTTCTTTAAAACCAGCTTTAAAACTGATATTGCAGATTCTCATTTAGAGGATCAATAAAGAATGCCCCTCTAAAAATTATAATAGATTTCAAGATATAATTTTGGAGTAATATTAAAATATACTAGTCTAGTTAATGTGCAATTTATACGAATTTTCGCCACCGTCTCAGAAAATTATGAACAGCTTGTCATTCCATCCGAAGTAGCATTTAGAAACATTTTGAAAAATTGAATACTATCAATTTCTTTTTTTTTAATTTTTTTTAATTCACTGAATAAAGGAATCATTTGACGGACGGTCGCGGTAGGGACAGCTGTGGCTGGACACCCAAAGGATGGCCATTTGGGGTTAATTTCCGCAATGTATCACTGTTTCGCTGTTCCGAACGTTGCGAAAATTAAGATGCAGGAAAAAACCACAGAAAGCCTGCATCCGCATCCCGGATAGGATTTTATTGTTTTTCATAAGTAAAATTATGTGTGATGCACTAATAAGTGCGGTTGTGTTGTGCCTCGCGGCGGCTGGTCGTCTTGGTGTCCGGTTGCCTTCCGATTGATACATTTTGATATAAATTTGACAGGCCCCTAGAAAAATATCAGTTGTTATAATAATATGGCCTCGTCAACAATTTTTGTGGGTAATGATAAGTAGGTACTATAAATGTATAGTACGTTATTTCATGCATCTGCAATATTTTTCCAGACCAGGAAAAATAATGATTTTTATTAGAAAACTTTTGATATCTTAGCTTTCTATAAGTTTTTCAAATGCGCTAAGTAGTTTTTAAATTTATCCATCACAAATAAACAATATAAACATACTCAACTAATTATAGTACTGTATAGATTAATGATAAGGAGAATTTTAGAAAGGGTATTATTTTATCGATTGAAGTTTGAAAACAGCTCACGTAACAATGATAAATAAATAGGAAATTAATTTTAATTGAGCTCAATTTTTCAGGTCTATTGAACGAAATGTCAGATCGAATTTGCTGCAGACCTGAGAGGAACGTGGAATCAATCAATCATATGGAAGTTTTATGGGAGTTCTGAATATTTTAGAACGAGCACCGACTAAAATGTTCAGTGGCGTAGGCATAAGAAGTAATTAAAAATCATTTAAGTTCCTAAGATACAATGAGGAGTCACATTACACTACGAATATTAGAGAGAGATTTTATAATATATTTTAGTATTTCACAGGACTGAATCTTAATAAAAAATCTCTCTTTAATCTTAAAATGTTTTTAACGCCTATAATGTATGAGATATAAAAAAATCTAATTTATAGATATTTATGCAACAAGTAAGAGTTTATTGCATGCGACGTGAAAATGTCAACGCGTTGAGTGCCATAAAAACTTTTTGCACGAGCTGTATACAATATTTTTCCTACGTTCATGCAAAAACCAATAAATGGACAAAAACTGGAGTCGATTTGAATGTTTATATTTGTCATTATGACAAAACGCTGTAGTAAAATGACAGATGAGTGCAATAAAATCTGTATTGCACTAGAGATATAAAGAACTCTATAAATAGACTAAATAGAGTTCAATAAAGTTTTGTTTTTTGCGTGAACAAGGAAAAAATTATAAAATGCGAGTATACGGAACTAAAACTTTTGCCTCCACCGCTAAACAGACTTACATAGTTGCTTTTGAACAAAAGCTAGCGATTAGCAGCAAATGAACATGTTTTTTAAAGTTATAATTATAAGTTGGTTTAGAAAAGCTAAAATACAATTACTGTTGTATTTTTCCAAGCTAGACATAAAATCTCTAAAGATTATTTTGATATACAGGGTGTCAATTTTAAAACTTTAATGGTCTGTTGTACCTCGTGAATGGAGAGAGATATAAAAAAAATAAATCCGTCTTTAGTGTAGAGAGGGGAAACTAAAATGACATTTTGATTGGGTTAATATATGCAGGATACTTTAGCTTTCTCTAAACCTAATATTTGTTGATTTATTGATGTAGTTTTGGTAGTTTTCATACATGTTTGCAATATCAATTTTTGAATAGAAATGGATTTATTCAATGCCATTTTATGTAGAGGTCGCGAAGCACAAACACAATTTAGATCGGGTTATTCACATTTTAAAAAATTTTGTACAATTGAAAACTGCGCGCAATTTTAGTTAAATAAATAGAAAAAGTGTAATATTTTTTGAATAAAATGGATCGTATATCGTTGATTATTTATATTTTATTTAAATACAAACACAACTCACGATTTTAAGCCACTAACGAATGCTCGATCACATTTATTTTGTAAAAAAATAGCACTAATTTAATCTTATTTTTTCCATTTTGGTGCATTTGTTGATGATGTAGTCAAAGTCTATATATAGACTTTGATGTAGTTCCAATTTTTAGCGTTGTTCAACAATTTGCGCTATGAAAAACTTTAGCAACCGTCACCAAACGCTTTTTAAAGTGATTGATGTAGAAGGCATATTTTTTTAGAAAGTGTTCGGTTCCAATTATCTCAAATAATATAATATTAAGGACTGAAAAATGAGCTGTCCCCGCTTTCCGACAAAGCAAAGTTTTCTAAATAAATATAAAGAGGCTGAATTACTAAAACAGAAAAACTCAATAAAAATAGTTATATAAAAGATATTGTTCTGATTTAATAAAAATTTTGTTTCCATTATTACGCTCAATGAAAATTATTGCTAGTAGATTCTGAACATTTTATTCTCAAGAGTCTAAGGGTCGCTATTCTAGACATCCTTCGCAATTGTACGAATGCTTTCTGAAAATGGTATTCTTGACATGAATTTGACAACATCGCAATTTCTAGATTACTTAGTAGTTCTGTGTCATCAGATTATGGTTAGATCATGGATGTGACAACTCTTTAGAAACTCTAAAAGTTTGCACAATTGATATTCCCTCAAAATATAAAAACGGTCAATAGGATTGAAACGATTATATTGGATAATTGGTTCATATTTAGGATCTTCTAAATTTGCAATATATGGAAAATGATTCATTTCGTAGTAAGAATTTATAACAGTGATTATGATACCAAAGTATAACCTATAAATTTTGTAAAACGCATACGCAAGGCATTTGCAATCAACAAATATCCCTCGCTGTAAAACAGGCATGATCGCTGGTGGTTAGATTGGTCAGGAATACCAAAAGCAAATGACATTCGCAAAATTATGAGATGCGCACTACCTTGACAAATACGAACGGTCAAGAATAGCGTTCCAGGTACTTTTTAAATCAGAACAAACCTACCTTGTAAAAGTAAATCATTACACTATTGATTGACATTCGAATACAAATTAGTCAACGCTAACAGCAAGTTACCATATGTGTTTTTTTAAATAAAGTCGGATTCCATTTCAGTTTTACTTTTACAAAATGTATGGATATCAAAATTAATATAGCTAACGAGTGTGAAAAAGCTGCTAAACGGGCGATAGGGAACTTATTGGGACTAAATCCACGGATCGTACACTGGATTTACACTGAAATCCTTAGCATGTCCCCAAATCAGATCTAGGAACTGCTTCAAAAAACTATTAATTCTGCCAAACCATAGAGTAACTCTTAAGTGGGCAATGGAAAAGCATACTCCCAAGCAAAGCTACGATCTGTAACTGTATTAACTGGTCCTGAACCAAAATTTGGATTATCAAAAACTGCTGCACGTGGCTGTACATCTTGTTTGATTCAAATTAAACAGCCAAAACAGGAACACAGCAAGCTCCTGGTCAAAAACCCTCGAAGTTGCTGACTAACAAAATATCAATCCTCATTAGAGGTCAGATAAGAATGCTTATCAATCAATAGTGTATATTATACGGGTGTCCCAGGAGCTCGTACCAAAAACTTGGGAGGTGATAGAAAGACTAAAAATTATGATGGTTTTTCATATAAAATTTTTACTTTACGCCCTTTGTTAACGAACTATAGGGATCTAAACTTGGGAATGAAAAATGGTTTTTTATTTTCAATTATCGAATGGCCGATGGGATATTGGTAATATTTTAACCGTTAATAAACACCATAATTGCACACTTTTTGGCGTGATATACAAGTCTACAACATACTTGTGAACACAGGTACCGACTAAGTTAAATGGTGGATGCGCCATTTTTTTGTAAGTAATACTTTTTCCAGTTATAAATGCAATAATTGGATTTTGTGAACATTTTTAGGGATATCAAGTCCTCTTGTGACATCTCGATAACATAAACGGTTTAAGAGATACGGGCAATTTTATGTCGCACTGCACACCTATTTGCGCATTCACATTTATTTTGAATGTACGATTACAGGGAGCATCCTGTATTATTAGCAAATTATTAAGAAATTGGTGTAATTTTTATAAACCCTTTTGACTTTTTTGATGTTAATTACTTGGTTACTCGTTTTTTCTAATCTGCTAATGTAATGTAGTTATTCATTTTTCAGGGTTTTGTTGATATTTTTACTTTTATTAAAGTAATGTTCGTTTTCAATAAAGTTCTTTATAGTTGAACAAAGTAAAAGTTTATATTTATAAATGTAGACTGCACCAATTTATCAATAATGAAAATGAAAAAATACCGGACGAATGGGGAATAGCATTAATAACACCGATACACAAGAAAGGAGACTCAAAAAATTGTAATAACTATAGAGGAATAACGTTACTGAACACTATTGTGAAAATATTTGAACAAATAATAAACAATAGACTTAAACCGATACTAGAACCACATTTATCAGAAGCACAAAGCGGGTTTAGACCTGAGAGGAGCTCTCAGGATCATATTTTCACGATCAAGCGATTAATAGAAAAACGTTAATTGCGAAATAAAAATCTATATCTAGCATTCATAGATCTTGAAAAAGCTTTCCACACAGAACACAGAGTAAAAGTTTGGAGCGGCCTGACAGAAAGAGGAGTACACAACAAAATAATAAGAATTATTCATACCTATATAAAACAAATATCAATTATGTAATACGAAATAACACTAAATCAGAGAAATTCAAAACAGAGATGGGATTAAGACAAGGTGGAGGACTAAGCCCAACACTATTCAACGTACGTATGTACAATATAATCAAAAAATGTGAAAGTGAAGTAAAAAAGATGTTTGTAGGATATAAAAATTTAGAAAAAGTCGAAATATCGTACGGAGTTTTTGCAGACGACGTCGTAATAATAGCAGGTACTGAGGGACAACTTCAAAACAATCTTAATATATGGAAAAAACAATGGAAGAAGAAGGCATGAAAATAAATACCACTAAAACAAAAATATTGATAATAGGAAATCAAAATACGAAAACTGATATTAAAATAGACAATATAAAAATCGAACAAGTCGAAGAATTCAAATACCTTGGAGTACCACTAGAATAAACTGGAAAACAGGAAGCTGAAATCAACGAGAGAATAAGCAAGACAATAAAACTGTATTATGCCTTGAATCGAAAATTCATCAATAGAAAAGAGATTTAAAATCAAACAAAAATCAAAGTATTTAAAACCGTATACAGACCAGTACTAACGAATTTATGCGAATCGTGGAATCTCTCAAATGCACAGAAAAGTAAGATATAAGCCGTTAAAATTAAAGATTTGAGTCGTATAATAGGAGCTACTAGGAAAGACAGAATTAGAAACACACATATTAGAGAAGATTTAGGGGTAGAACCTATAGTACAATTTATAGAACAGAGACAATTAAGTTGGTGGGGACATATACAACGAATGAATAATAACAGACAAGTGAAACGTGTATACGAAGCGAAATCGCAGATTAAAAGGAAGAGAGGCAGACCAAGACAGACATGGGATACAGTGATGGGTGACATATTACAACGTAGAAGCACGACATGGAGAGAAGCATCAACTTTAGCAAAATATTGGGAAAAGTAGAATTCGATAGATGGCGCTCTGAAATGTCAAT
>CAJUYI010000116.1:183481-204992 GCA_910591695.1 Galerucella pusilla
CTTTAAAGTTTAAACTATAGTTGTTACTTTAATAAAATGGCAAAATAAGTAATGATAATGAAGGGAAAATTTTGTTGAATTTATAACTTCAAATTTCTTTTCTTTCCATACCACATTTATTAATGTCATGTTGTAGTACCATACCTTTGAGTAATTTTTGGATTACAACTTACCGTTTTGCAGTTGTAAATGTTTCATTAAGGTAACTATTTTTATTTTATTACATCACTCTATCTTATCAATATTGTTAACATATCATAATTTATAATCACTTGTATTTTCATATCTTTTTCAAAGCAAAAACTTTTTATCATTTTTGGATATTTAAATGTAATTTGAGTTATCTTGTATTCTCAATTTGAATTTATTAACTATGAACTTTGTATTACATTACTTAGTAGTATTCTGTATGAGATTTAACATGTCTTCTATAAGATCTTATTTTTCTGAATTGTACCTATTATCTTTCTTTTTATAGCCTGATGATGGTAATGATTTACCGAAACTAGTAGCAAGTTACTTGTCCTTCTTTGTTCGGACAATATTAAAAGATTGTGGTTTGGACTTAGTGTTTTATTGAACCTCGTTTGTTTGAAAAAAACCACATTTGAGATATGGATGAACTCTTAGAGATAAAAATATGATTCTGAAAATTTCATGTCAATAGAATATGTCGTTCTCCTAATATAACCAATTAAACAAGCATACCGTAGCGGGGCGAAGACTATGCATGTGACGTCACCGCTTATGAAAGTTAATGTGGACAAACATTACGCTTCTGACTGTAACGTGCCTCGCGTAGAATTTATTTATTTTGAATTACTCGCAAAGTTTTGTGTGAATAAAATAAAATGTGTGGACCTAATTTTAAAAAAGCAGACTCATTTAATCTTCCAGAAATGGACTTGCTAATGATTATGGAGCTTTTTAATCAAAAACACGAGTTTAGTAAATTATTATTTTATACTATGTGACACATCGTTTTTGGCTGTTTTCCGGCAATAATGATTGAAAATGTCAATATTTTCATAAATACATGCTCTCTCAAATGATATACAGGGTGATTCCCAGATGTTTTATTTTATTCCTGTTCTGGTGGACAAAGTTACGGAGATAACGCTATAGGTTACTCAGTAACAAATTGTTTATGATGAATTATAGTGGAAATTAAATCACCAATGTTGAAAAGGACAAGAAAAGCTTATTTTGATGAAGCAGGTAATATTAGTTGCAAATGTTTACTTCAGATTCAAATGCACATGCACCTCACTGGTACAAAAGCGATATTTGTTAGAGCTGATCCGGACTTTAAATCAAATAAAATAATTTCTTTTAAAACATAATATACGCCAGTTTTGTTGATGATTTACTGAAAAAGATTACCTGTTTTTTGGAAAAAAAGCAGTACCTATTTAATAAAATTTAATTTGTGGAGAACTGATCCATTATTTTATTGAATAATTTTGAACATTAATAACACCACAAGCTATAAGAACAATTTAATCTACGTATTTAAAGAAATTTAGATTAATACAAGCGTGTGGTTTTCAATAACCCTCTCAATATGGATTCACAACGTATTTTATAAGGTAATTCATAACGATTCTTATTGAAGAAAAATATATATATATATATATATATATATATATATATTTATAAATATATATATTTATATATATATAATCTTAACCCTGGTTTACCCTACGGGTGTCAGGGTGGCTTTTTACTTTTCGTAGATAAATTTAGTCCATTCCTTTTTGTTACGAGCCTTTGAACTTGCTTCAATCCATGTAATACTCCTCTTCTCTAGAATTTCTGCAACTGCTTTGTTCCATGATTGTCTTGGTCGTCCTCTCTGTCTTCTCTTTGGTGTTCTAGAATACCATATACTCTTGACAGGTATATCATTTTCCATTCTGGTGACATGTCCAAACCACTTCAACTGTTGTCTCTGTATTTTGTCTATTATTGGTTCAACATTTAACTCTTGCCTTATGATTTCATTTCTTATTTTATCCCTTCTGGTCACTCCTTTTACTTTACGTAAGTATTTCATTTCCGCTTCTTGTAGCTTGCTCTTGAGTGATTTGGTGAGAGCCCAGCTTTCACAGCCATATGTGAGAATTGGACAATATATTGCTCTATAGACCTTTAGTTTTGTTTGTTTTTCTGCCTAGGAAATTTTTATTCAAGCTATAGTCTTGAATATTGTCTTAAGCTTTGCCCAACTAAATTTCTTGGGATGCTGTCAAATGCCTTCTGTATATCCATAAATCCTAAGTATACTTTTTCACCTTGCGAATACTTTTTCTCTATAATTTGCCGAATTGTGAATATATGGTCATTAATACTTCTTCCTTTTCTGAAACCACTTTGTGAGTGTTCCCACTGAATCTCTATTATGTTCCGCTTCTCTAAAATTCTTTCATAAACTTTTAGTACCATACTTAGTATTGTTATTCCGCGATAATTGTTACAGTCACTGCCTTCCACTTTTTTAAATAATGGCATTATTATTCCTAGTTCCCAATCCGGTATTTTCTCTTCTTCCCATATTTTATTAAACATGTTTGTTATTAATTGAAGTCCTTTTTCTCCCATATTCTGTAGCATTTCGGTCGTGATATTGTCGTGTCCTGCTGCCTTCCCCCTTTTTAATGTCTGTATGGCATCTTTGACTTCCTCCAGTATTATCAATTCTTTGTTTATATCATTCTTTTCTTGATTGGTGATTACTTTTTCATCATTCAGTATCTCATGCTCGTTTTCTACGTTTAATAATTCTCCAAAATATTCTCTCCACCTATCCATAATTTCCGCTTCTACTGTTTGTATAACTCCTTGTTTGTTCTTGATATATTTTGTATTATTCTTTCTACCGTTTCTCAGCGTCTTCAATACTTTGAAAAATAATTTCTGATTCCCTTTACTGTCTCGTTCTATTTTTTCGCCAAATTCGTCCCAGGCTTCTCTTTTAGCATTGATTACCATCTCTTTGGTTTTAGTTCTTTGCGTTTTGTAAATTTCATAGCTTTCATTTGTTTTTTTGTGTAAATACTCTCTCCATTTTTGTTTCTTTATTTTCACCTGTGTTTGTATTTGTGCATTCCACCATTTCGTTAACTTTTTATTGCTTCCTGTGATAGTAACCCCGCAAACGGTTTTAGCAGTTTCTATCAGTACTGACTTAAATTTTCCCCATATTTGTTCTACTTCTTTATTTGCCACTTCAATTTCTTCGAATTCTTTTTCCGTCAATTCTTTATATTTTTTCGCTATTTTCATTTCGGTTAATTTGTATGACATGATTGCTGTTTTTAATTTTTGTTCTTTCTGTGTTCGGTTATTTTCTTTTTTTATTGACATTTTAATTTTTGCGTTCAATAAATAGTGGTCGCTATATATTTCTGCTACTCTCTTTACTTTGACATCCCTAATATCCGTTCTGTTGCATCTATTGATAATTACGTAGTCAATAATAGACTTTTCGTTTCGGCTTTTTACTTCCCTTGTATACTTCTGACTGTCTCTATGCTGGTAAAACGAATTGGCAATTATTAAATCATTGAGTAAACAAAAAGTTATTAACCTTTCTCCATTATTATTTCTTTCAATTTCCCCATGCATTCCAATTACATCATTACTTTCTTCATCTCTCTTTCCGACTCTTCCATTCAGATCGCCGATTATTATTAATCTCCCCTTTGCCTCGTCAATAGCTTCGTTTAGCGTTTCCCAGAACTTATCTTTTTCTAATACCTTTTCATCTTCGTTTGGACCATACACACTGAATATGGTTGTCTCTGTGTTTAAATGTAAGTGTAACTTGAGGATTATTTCTGATACCCCTTCCCAGTTTTTAATAGCTGCTATATGTCTCTTATTTATGATACAACCTACTCCTTCTTTAGCTCTACTATTTACTGAAACTCCATTATAAATGAATAAATGTCCTTCTAATTCGATTTCTCCCTTTCCTTTTTTTTTGGTTTCAGTGATTCCTAGTATATCTAATAAAATCCTAAAAATACACAAACATAACACTGTTTAGAGTTTGCTAGAACGTATAATAAATAATAAGCATATAAGCTAGCAAAATACTGATACTAGCTAAGTAGTCATCTAACCGAGAACCGATCGGCGCGGTATCCGCTTTCTCAACGAGAGATTTCATATGGGATGACGTCACGCCTGAAATTCGGAGAGGAGCGCTGTTTAATGTTTATAATTTTTTTTAGGTGACCTAGGAGTCTCGCTGACGTCTAATTTTTTGCACAGAGCCTCAAAATGATGTGCTCTTCCCAATAATAAAATAAAATAGAATATGTAAATGAGCCCATTATTGTTGGAAAGCAATGGTTAAGAAGCCTTCGCTTCGTTACGCTCGCCCCTGCATCTGATAGTCTTGGGCTGCTAAAGCTCATTATCCGCTCTTGTGACACAATATACTATTATTTAATTTGCACATGAAACACCAGACAATGAAACCGAAACGTCTTACCCAAGAAACACATTTCATTTACCAAGCAAATAATGCTAGATCGAAGCATATAATTCGGAAAAAATGATAAAGTTTAGCATATTCTGAGCATTATTTTATAGAATAATTTCAGCCTTCCTTAAAATACATCTTATCTTGTTTAAGACTAAATATTGCAACCAAGTAGCAATGATTGCTAGTAAGTCATGAAAAGTAGCCAAAAAATAGAGATAATGACTTTAAAAAATGCCAAAAAAATGAATAGTCAAATTGGAATTTAGTGTGGTCATGAAATGCCTTTAAGTGCTTCATTTAGTGCCATTTATAAGCAATACTATAAAGTTTTATATTAGAATTAATTTGGATTTTAAATGGAAATTAATTCCAAAAAAAAAACACAGTATTGCTAACCTTAATGTGATTGTAAGGCTCAATTCAGTTGAAAGGTTTCATGACATTTCAGAAATTATTATAGATCATGGAGAAAAAGATTGGAATGAAAATAAATGAAAAATTACAAAACTACGGAAATTTGGACGAACATTGGCATAGAAAAATGCTTATTAAATACAATAAAGACATGGCCGAACCGTTTGCTCACGATAATGAGCAATGTTGCCATAGTTTTTTATCTATATATTGAAAGGTACATATATGATACTATTTTTATATAAGTATAGAATATGCAAATAATCTGGTTCAGAATATTATTTGATTTCAAACTGGGAAACAAATTTCAGAAAATCTGGGAAAGATAAATCAATTTAATCCATCACATATAATATTATCAATCAATCCAACTAAAAATATTATAAAAAACTTTAATTTCAATTGGATGTATATAATTCATTGATAGGTATCAAAATTGAATATGACAACACCGTAATTCATAATAAAATAATTTAATTTATAAAGTATATTTTGCTCACAGTTATCACTGGCCCCTCTGTTTTCAGGAAGTATTTAATTGACATTTTACAGAAAATTAAGGTTTGCAGAGATTTCTGATGGTTCACAATGATATTTTCCAGTTTCAAAAACAATAATAATTGTTATAATATATAGAAGGAAAGATCTCTGCCATAACAGTTGACGATGTTTGTTTTTGTGAACACCTACATAACTGTTGGCATAAATTTCCAATATCAATCTAATATTTATCCAAAACAAAACTTCATTACATTCTCACGAGAAATATTTAACTGCGCATTCATTCATTCAAATCATTGAAAGCCATATCTGGACTAAACGACTGCTTCTTTTTATCGCTTTGACAGCCAATGTTGGCTATCAAATCTAATAAAATGCTCTTTTGGTGCCAATTTATGGCTATTCAGGCCTACATGTTGAATTGCTAATAAGCTATCAAATCTACTTCAAGGTCAAACCGCGCGCTACCTTTAGGCAGCGATTAGGTAATTAATGCTACATGTAGAAGCTTTAGTGGACGGTTTCAATCGCCTATTAGCTTCAAGAGTGACACAAAAGTCGATTTTAAATCTACTTCGATGCTTATTGTGTTACTTGGGTAACCACGAAATTCCAGTTCTTAGTTTTTTCTTACAATACGATTCTTATAATTTTACAGGAGAAACGGTGATTCCATTTGCCAAAGAAACAAAGTAAACCCGAGAGTTTATTTTGATCAAAAGCTTTCTTGGAACACTCACCTCTGAAAGATCAGATTATGCTTGGCAGATGCAGAAGAATGTATGGAAAAACTAAAAGTAGGACAAACCATTGACGCAACAATCAAGACTTAGCTTCAATAATACGTTCCAAATAAGTATACCAGGTAGGGAAGACTATACAGGCTGAAGCACTCAGGTATACGGACGGATTCATGCAAAGGTAGATGTAGAGGCCGGAGCTGTAAGTCCAAATCGAAGGATAACTATTCCAATAAGTCTATAGGACGTCAGTACGTTCCAAGTGAAAGTGAAGCCGATTCACCACAGCAGAAAAGAACATACCTTCCAGTTATCTCATTCAGACACCTAAGGGAATTAAAGACAGCCAAGCTGCGCTGAACGCACTCCATAGAGGTCAATTCTAAGCTGCTATGGGGTTTCAGTTTAAGGTCACGGAAGCCTCAGTACCATGGCACGAGGATTACACCAGAACACAGTGTCAGAAGAAGCTGTTCCTTATAGAATTTTCGCAAAACCTAATAAAACGTAGGATAACTGTCAAAGCTATAGTAGGTACGCTGACGGGGCAGCAGCAGGCAGCCAACCATGCAATTGAACCCAGGTTTTTGTTCAACAAACCCTACAAAATTCAAATAAAACAGAACACAGAGCCAGGTGATGCAAATGCAATACGCATATATACAGATGGTTCAAAAATGGAAGAGGGCTCAGGATGTGGAGTTTTCTCGAGAGCACTAAGCCTAAAGATTAAGTGGGGAATGGGAAACAATACCAGCGTGATTCAAACAGAACTGGCTGGTATCTCAATTGCCACAAAAGAACTAACCAGAAGAGGAATTTCTGGCAAAAACATAATAATCTACACTGATAGTAGACAAGCCCTAGTAGCCTTGAACAGACAACGTGTTATATCGAGGCTAGTACTAGAGTGCCACCAAGATTTAGCTGACGCCTCGGCAGATAACAATATTATCCTTAGGTGGGTTAAAGGGCACGACAGGAGTAAAGGACATCGCATTGCTGATTCTTTAGCCAGGGAAGCCGCTGGACTAAAAATTCTAGGACCCAGTGACACCTAGGGCCTAACGACTTCGACAATTGCAGAACTAGCCAAACGTTACACCCATGCTCAATCCCTTAAGAGATGGGATGGAATCAAAGGATGCATTCTTGCCAGGATCACCCTGGGCGACCCTGGGAAGCTGGCGCCGAAGAAATATTTGGCGATGACCAGGAAAAACCTACGTTTAACAGTAGGATTTCTGACTGGTCATTGTCAACTAAGGAAACACCTTCATACTATGGGGCTAGTGGACACACCTCTAGCAGGATGTGTGAACAGGAAGATGAAACTGTCAGGCACGTCTTATGTGAGTGTCCGGAGTTATCGTCAATAAGAGAGTGTGTGTTCGGTGAGTCTTGTCCTACACCTGCCGATATAAAGGAGATGTCTCCTAGTGACCTGTCCACCTTCCTGAGAAGGACAGGATGGACAATGTCCTATGAGGTCAACCCCTCGGGAGAATGTACAATGGGTCACATGTGTCCTAAGTGCTGTGAGCCTACACACTCACCCTCCCTACTCTACAGATACAGATAACGGGGCACTGTAATATGCAATATGCAATATGTACATATAGCTAATGGGGTTGACAGACGCAGCCATGTGTAAATTGTATCACCTAGATTAGCTGCAGAGCACGTCATATGCCACTGCAAATGCCTGTGAATGTGCGGTTTACTAAGCGACGAGCATTCACCGGATTCGAGTGGATACATGAAAAGGGTCGGGCTGATTCCTCAATCAAATCAATTAGCCTCATCAAATCTAATATTGTGTTTGTGTGTTAATTACTTGTCACCAAAGTAAGGAAATTAATATTTCAGTTACAGTTTTTTCAAACATAATATGAATCATTGTATTGGTTTGCTTAACATAACATTCACTTATTATGTTGATAAATGAAAGTAGAACGATTATGCCCATAAAAAAACGGTTTTGATTAAAAATATTTTATACTGGTAACTATTTCCACATCGTATTTCTACATTATCACACAGAAGTCACAAGTTAATGCCTTTTAATAAATGATCTATTGCATTAGATTAAAGATAAAATTCAGAAAGTTTTCAAGTATAATAAATTAAAAAAATATTTATACAAAGTGCTTATTTGATGAGAAAAAAAAATGAGTTTGTTGTTATCAACAATCATATAAACCACAAGCACTTTTAAGACTTCGAAGCAAGAAAAATGAGAGAATAACAGTAATTACCTGTATGTAAACAATGTTTAAAAAACACTATGAACAGATTACTTTGTCTAATCATTGTTATCATATTTGTAAACTTACTAAAATATATTTTAAATTTGTTGGATCTTTCATATTTTTACGTCAAAGTCATTTGACATTGTTATTCTTATACAGAGTGTACCTATAAAAACATAACTCCACAAAAACTTGAAATAAAAAAAGGTTTTTAGAGCTAATTTTGGTAAAAAAATCGAGCTTGTAATAATAATTTTACAATGTAAAGCCCATTTTTCAAAGAAATTATACTCAATTGTGTTATTTTTTTAAATATTAAAACCTTTATTTATGCAAGTATTCTTTCAAGTATTTTTTTGTTTTTCAGTTTCTTTGGGAGTATGCTTTTTTATTGGTACGCCCTGTATGTATAGTTTGTTGTTAAATAATATTGCAGTGAATAAGGAGTCTTTATGTATACACTTTTTTCCCATCTACTGTTGAATGGACCTCTTATTAACTTTGCTCTCGTTGATGTATGCATAAAAATTGAAGGCTTTAAATCATCGTACTGACCTATTGCTATAAATATTTTAGTCGAATCTTTTATATATTCGCAACCTTAGACTAATTTGTGATACACTGCTCATGTAGGAGTTGAAAAACATTAATAAAACACATTAAAATCTTAATTGTCTATTATTGAACTTGGAATTCTTTTGAGAAATGAGTTTTCCTAAGAACATTTCCGTTCCATCCTTTTTCAATCCGACATAGGTATATCTGCAGCCACTCAGAATGTAACAAAAAAATTTGACAATCTTCTCTTAAGCTTTATTTCTAGGGATGAGCAGAATTGCTCTTGGTCTTGTTTTTTCGAAAGATCAAGATCATCCTTAGACTAGCAAGACCAAGACCATCCTTAGTCTATCAAGATCAAGAATATCCTTAGACTAGCAAGACCATGACCAAATACGCAAGACTCAACGCAATAAAAAATGCTGATGTATTCCTAATATTATTTAAACAGTAATAAAATAAATAATTCTGTTAGTTGATAATTGATTATAAATTATTGATAATTTATAACCATGATGATCTTTGAAAGTAAAAAAAATAAGTAACAGGTAAAATGAACCAAGACCAAGACCAAATAAGCAGGACCAAAACCAATACTGGACGATTTGAGGAAGACCAAGACCAATACCGTATAAGCAAGAACAAGACCAAGACTATCAGAGTCTTGTTATTGCTTTACTCACCACTAATAATTTCCATTGAGCAATATAGAGAATATATTTTGTATTAAATGTAACTAAAAATTGCTACCAAGAAACAAGATCTTTTTAAAATAATGCAGACAATGTGATGTTTAATGGGTTCAATCAAATGGTTGCTCCTGAATTGGTCGATTCTGGAACACACAGTTTCAGTAAAGAGCTTTGACAAAAAAATTGAACAGAATTGAAAGTGTGTTTGCTACCGTTGTCTTTTATACCTTGACAGCATGTCTAGATCGG
Organism: Galerucella pusilla; assembly: GCA_910591695.1. Classification (NCBI taxonomy): domain Eukaryota; kingdom Metazoa; phylum Arthropoda; class Insecta; order Coleoptera; family Chrysomelidae; genus Galerucella; species Galerucella pusilla. Next base: position 193,383 of record CAJUYI010000116.1, read on the forward strand.
TAGGAGGTAATTAGAATGGTTGTTAATCGTCTTGATATTCATACTTAGAAGAGTCGTCGTTCGCCGTCGATTGTAAACTTGAATACTGGGCTGCATATGCTCATGGGGTCAACATGTTATTTGGTATCATTGTCTATAAAAATAAATATAGACAATGGCGGTATTATGAGCTTTTTATCTTTCCACAGTGCTGTTACACTGTTTTTTTATCCAAACCGCACAATGTCAGCGTATGTATGTATGTATGTATTTTGGGGTGCCCCCTTACTTCTACTCAGTTTCTGAGGAGAGTCTCAGAAACTAGTAGTTCCTTTAGTCCTATTTCTCGGAGGAATTTTAGGATGTCTGCAGGCTTCAACCTAGGTAAATGTTCCTCTTCTATCCAGTAATCTCCCAGGTGCTGTGCTCTAGGATTCTGAAGTGCTGTGCAGTTGGAAAGTATGTGGATGGAGGTTTATTTTTCCATTCCACAAAATCTGCATTCTTCTTCCTCCACTATTTTGAGCTTTTTCAGGTGCCCATTCAGGCGACAATGTCCCGTTAGGATCTCTGTTAAAACTCTTAGCGCAGTTTTACTTTGGCTTATGCATTCATTTGATCTCAACAGGTTGTAGTCACCCAGAAGAGTCTTTGATTGTATAAGCCCTACTAGATCTTTCCAATGGCCAGATATTCTCTTTTTCTCAGCTTCACCTATTTCTTCCAATATTACATTGGGGCTGATTCCGCAAAAGGGTTCAGGCCCCCAGAAAGGTTTTTCAATCCCCCTCTTTGCTAGTTCATCTGCTATTTCATTTCCTTCTATTCCAGTGTGTCCTGGAATCCATAGTAAGGACTATATAGACATGTAGCCTTAATGGACGACACAGGACAACAACCTGCAGAGTCAACAATTAAATGTTATAAATTCAAGTACAACATGTGTTGTCATGCTTTTTTACAATTAGATCTTCATAACATCAGTTTGTTTATAAAATCATTTTTTGTATTAATTCCAAAATTAGTTTCTTTTGTGTATTTTGAAAATAAAGTTCTCTTTTAAAAGTTACAAAGTGAAACGATTAACATTTCTGGCGCTGCGAACAGGATCCTCGTACAGAAACCACCCGTTTCCTGGTCAATTTCAAGTGTTTGACGAGAGTCCTACGAACCTGGGAATAGAAGAAAAAGCATGCTGAGGAAATCATCAGTGATCATCCTTCTGTAAGTAATTTTTCCTTTCTTTCCTTTATGAGCATTTTTAGCGACATTTCTAGAGAAAATTTGCATTTAGTTTTTGAAAATCTTTCCATAAATATTTCTCGTAGCAATAGTACTTCAGATTTATTAGATAATTCAATAACCAATATGCCTATGAGTAACAGTGATATTTCTAGCATTTGTGCTACCTTGCCCGAATTTACTACCGGAGACAATCTCTCCACTTTCATAAAATCAGCTGATAATTTAATAACATTTCTTGCGACTCAGGAGCTTACTCCAGGTCAAGAATTTATTTTGAATGCCAATATTTTATCTCGTATCAAAGGGGAACCAAGAGATTTTTTAAATTACTCTAATAAAACAATTTGGACAGACGTACGACCGGCCTTATTAGCTAAGTACGGCGACCGACGTTCAGAAGACATTTTAGTTACACAGTTATCAACTACAGTTCAAAAATTTAACGAGACATATGACCAATATCATCAACGAATATCAAATAACCTAAACGACTTACTCCAACATATTACATTAAACAATAATATCGAAACTGTCAATTTCAAAACTCCCTATTTTAAAACTATGGCCCTTAAAACATTTTGCTCAGGTATCAATGAACCTTATTGTGAATATCTGTCACATTTTCAAATCACTTCCCTTGATGATGCTCTTCAAAAGTGTATAGCATACGATAATCATAAGAACCAGCAACAATACATGAATTTCTTGAAACACCAACAAAATAGAGGACCGTCTTCGGCTAGAAAAAATTCTAGCGGTCCCTCTCAAAATCGTTTTAACAGTAAATCCAGCAACTTTTCGACACAGCCCCATAACCCCACGCAACGTAATTTCAATTCAAACAACAATTTTCCGCGAAATTTTTCACAAGCAATGAATCCTTCACCGACCCCTCGTAATACTTCGCAACAAAATTATTTTCCAAGGAATAATTTCCAAAACAATAATCAAAGAAATGTGTTTTATCCTTCGAATTTTGGTAGCAATGCTCCAAACTTCAATAGATCTCCTCTACTTAGAAACACCCCTAACCAAAATACTTCCTCTCCTATGAGCGGTATACAAACAATTCAAAGCAGAAATGAGCCCATGAGTATGTCCACGAGACGGACACATAATTTCAATATAAACTCTTCAAATAATGAACAAATTGAAAATGTAGATGAAGAAAATTTTCAGGATTTTCACGAGAACCCTTCCGAAGAACAACCGCCCCCTGTATAAACATAAATAATATTCGAGAATACCCCCAATTACCCTTTTTCATAATGCCCCAATCAAAATTAAAAGTTTTAATAGATTCAGGTGGATCTAATACTATTCTCTCTCCAAAAGCCGCAAAATATTTTGACAAATCCCATATTTATGAGAAACCTTTTACATTAACCTCTATGAAATTAACTCATAAATGCAATCTAAATATTAAGACACCCATTTTTAAAGAATACAATATAAACGAATTTTTTGATGCTCGAATTGCTGAATGGAGTGAAGATTTCGATATTTTACTTGGTAATTCTGATTTAGAAAGATTTAACGCAATTTTAGATTACTCCACAAAAACTCTAACCTTAAGAAATTTAAATATAACGATTCCATTTAAAACCTTATATAATAAAATTCCTGTTAGCATAAGCAGTGGCGAAATATTATTCCCGGAAACAGTAATTAATAACATAAGAATTCCAGAGTCTCTTCACACGGTGAAACATGGTTTTATAGACGATATTACATTTCAAACACCCGTTAACATAGAAACAGTAGTAGTAGACAACTTAGAAAATTATGAGATAAAAAATCCCACGTGCAATTTTGATGAGTCTGCTATTCGGACAGACCATTTAAATACGGAAGAAAAAGAAAAAATTAAAAATTTGTGTAAAAAATTTAAAGATTTATTTTATAACGACAAATCGAAACTTACTTTTACTTCTGCTATTAAACATGAAATTAAAACACGAAACGAAAACCCTATTTATGTCAGAAGTTACAGACACCCCAAAATAATGCAAGAAGAAATTGTTAAACAAGTAAATAAGCTTTTAGATAACAATATTATAAGACCCTCTACATCCCCGTATTCCGCCCCCGTGTGGATTGTCCCAAAAAAGGCCGACGCGTCCGGTCAGAAAAAATTTCGAATGGTAATTGATTACCGAAAACTTAACGAAAATACTATAGACGATAGATATCCGATACCCAAAATTGATGAAATTTTAGACAATTTAGGTAAAGCCACTTACTTTACAACTCTAGATTTAGCCCAGGGATTTCATCAAATCGAACTTCATCCAAATTCTATTGAAAAAACAGCTTTTAGTGTACCACATGGTCATTTTGAATATACGAAACTTCCTATGGGACTATAAAATAGCCCAGCAACATTTGAAAGATTAATGGATAACATTTTAAGGCCCTTCTTATATAAATCCTGTTTTGTGTATATGGACGATGTAATCATCTTCTCAAAATCTCTTCATGAACACCTTGTTCATATTGCCGCTATCTTTGATGTTTTTAGAAAAAATAATCTTAAAATTCAATTAGACAAATCTGAGTTTCTTAAAAAAGAAGTCTCTTTTCTTGGCCACGTAGTGACCGTCGATGGTATCAAACCGAATCCTTGTAAGATAGAAGCTATCCAAAAATTTCCTTTGCCGAAAACATTAAAAGAAATTAAATCATTTCTAGGACTTATAGGATACTATCGAAGATTCATCCCAAATTTCGCCAAAGTCACATCCCCATTTTCTAGATGCACTCGAAAAGGAACAATAATCGACCCCACTAATCCTAAATATTTAGAATGTTTCGAAAAATGCAAACAATTATTGATTAACGCCCCCATCCTTCAATATCCCGATTTTTCAAAACCGTTTGTACTAACCACAGATGCCTCAAATGTAGCTATTGGTTCTGTACTTTCTCAAAATAATCACCCCATTGCTTATTATTCTAGGACCTTGAATTCCGCAGAGCAAAATTACTCCACAATTGAAAAAGAATTATTAGCTATTGTCGACTCTTGTAAACATTTTCATCCCTATTTATACGGACAAAAATTTCTTATAGAAACAGATCACAACCCCCCTGTTTGGATATATAAAATAAAAGACCCCACTTCCAGGTTAGCACGCTGGAGACTTAAATTAGATGATTATAATTTTGAGGTGAAATATAAGGTAGGTAAAGAAAACCAAGTAGCCGACTGTCTTTCTAGAGTTAACATAAATGCCCTTACGAACAATTCAAATTGTGCTGAACCTCCAGATTTAAATGATGTATTTGACGTGAACGAATTTCTCGAAAATTTCGATGAAAATCAATCATCTGGCAATACTCAACACACTGCAGTTGAAAACCCAATCACAGGAATTCTTATCTCCGAAGAACCCATTAATCTATCGACAAATCAATGGATATTTATTACTGAATCGGAAAATTATGATTTAACTTATAAGAAAATTTTCAATAAACATAGATACACGATACATTTAACTTATGAAAATTGGAAATCTGGAATACTAGACGTTTTCAAAGAAATTCTACGACCAAATCAAAAGTTTTCGATGAAAATAGACCAAGAATACAGACCTTACATTTGCAATTACTTTAGAGAAAACTTAGACTCGACTGTTAAAGCTATATTGTGTACAACAATGTTACAGGACATTGAAGACGAACAAAGACAAACAGAATGCGTTAAAAAATACCATTCCGAAAATCATAATGGAATAGTAGAAACCTACAAACATTTAAGACATCAATTTTACTGGCCTTCTATGCAAACAACTATTTCTAACTTTATTTATAAATGTGAAATTTGCCTAAAAAACAAATACGAAAGACACCCCTATAAACTTCCCCAACTAGGACCACTCCTTGGTCAAAAACCTTTTGATATTTTGCACATAGATTTATTTCATTGTAATAAAAACTTATATTTGACAATTTTGGACTCATTTTCGAAATATGGACAATGTTATAAAATACCCGATAAAACTTCAATCTCAATATTAAGTAAATTACGACATTATTTTGCACATCATAATTATCCCAAGAAAATTGTATCCGACAGTGGTACTGAGTTTAACTCATCCATAATTAAAGAATTCATGAAAATGCATAAAATTGAAATGCATTATACAACAGTAAACAATTCTTCTTCAAACTCCCCAGTTGAAAGATTTCATTCAACTCTTTCCGAAAAAGTTAGAACCTTGAAAGAACAAAATCCAAATGACCCTATAGACGATCTTTTTACTCATGCCATATTAATTTACAATCAATCAATTCATTCTGCAACCAATTATTCTCCTTTTTCAATTTTGTACGGCCCATACGCCGAAGAAATTCATTTTGACTTTGACCTTCCGGTATACGAAACGTACAATCAAAGACATAAAGACGAATTACAACCATTTATCAAAGACTTATATAATAAACAAAAAGAAAAAAGAGAGAAAATTTTAAATGAACAAAATAAAAATGCCGAAATTATACCAGATATAAACATTGCACAAACTCTGTATGTATCCAAGAAAAAGCATAGACCTAAATTACAAGCACCCTATACAACTATTCGTCCTGAAAAACAGAACAAAACAAAAATTATCGGAAAAACTAACAATCAAAAAACAACTAGCACTCATTTGAAATTTGTTAAAAGAATTCGAAAACTGACTGATAAAAAAGCTCAAGACAAAACTTCTTTACAGGATAACCCTATCCCAGGGACATCTTCTCAAGATCCGGAGCATTCCAAATAATGGTTATTATGCCGAGGAATTGGGAAAATCCAGAGAAATTTCACATTATCATAGACACATCCTACACATAGATTTAGATTTATTAGCCGAAACTTTAAATACTAATCTAAATAATTTCTTTAATATGCCTATTCAAAACGGACCCCTTTCACTCCTATATGCTCAATACAATCACTTACGCGAACAAGCTAACGATGACCTTCATAAGATAACAAGAAAACAAAAGAAAGCACTTTTCAATTTCCTTGGTACAGCTATAAAATACATAACAGGTAACCCCGACGACTCAGACTTAGACTTGTTAAAAACCCACATAACAGCCATAGAATTAAAAGAAAATGAAATCATTAAGAAATTTAATAATCAAATCTCATTTGGACAATCTTTAGATACTAGATTTAATAGATTATTAATGAAAATAAATAATAATAGTATGACACTTTTAGCTGCAGTTAATAAACTATCCGCTGATTTAAATGGTTATAATGCCCTACATAATGAAATACTTAACCTCCAAAATATAAATGAATTTATTATGAAACTAATTAGAACAATTACTCTTTCACATTTAGATATAACTAACATATAATTATTTACTTTAAAGGAACTAAAAACCCTTAAAAATAATCTTCTTCATATTTACTCTAGAGAAGCCCTTCTTGTCAATGACGAACATCCATATGAACTCATTGAATCTTCAAAATCTCTTATTTGCGTTACTTCCAAAACAATGCTCATAATAGTCAAAATCCCAATCCTTCGCACCAGCTCTTATCCTACATTCCGAATTTATCCCATACCTAACAAGGATCACATAATTATGTTGCCACCTGCCCATTTCTACGCCAACAACAAATGGTACGAACATTGTATTGGCCGAGACGATAACATTATTTGTACAAATCATGTAGCATCCAAATGCTTAATTCCCAATATTCACAACTGCACAAAATGTAAAGCAACAGAAAATTTCGTGCAAGAAACTTCGCAAGTCATTTTGATAGGAATAGTTCACCCTATCAAGATTGGAGGTCAATGGATCCAATCAACCAGCATCCTGCTAATAGAGGAACCTATTTCTATCGAAGGTATCCTCTACACAAAGAAAACTGTTCAAGAAATTTCATTCCCGGAAGTCGTACCAATGGAGCTCACACCTGACCATGAAATCAAGCTAGAAAAGTTGAAAATTCCCGAAACTCACGGCCAAGTTCAACCCATAGAGCCATTAGAAAATTTACCTGAAATTTCTACCGGACTTAGTGCTGTATCTATTATTTTACTAATGTCTGTTTTAGCATTTTTGTTAATCATAATTTTAAAGAAGAAAAAAAGAATTTCGAAAATTCTTTTTGGTCAAAAATTGCAACCAGCCCAAATTCAAATTTTAGAAGATTTACTTCGAGATGGTCCCAAGACTTCGAGGACGAAGTCTGAACCAGAGGAGGGAGGAGACATGTAGCCTTAATGGACGACACAGGACAACAACCTGCAGAGTCAACAATTAAATGTTATAAATTCAAGTACAACATGTGTTGTCATGCTTTTTTACAATTAGATCTTTATAACATCAGTTTGTTTATAAAATCATTTTTTGTATTAATTCCAAAATTAGTTTCTTTTGTGTATTTTGAAAATAAAGTTCTTTTTTAAAAGTTACAAAGTGAAACGATTAACATTTCTATATTGTTCTCACTTAGGTCATTGAGTTTGTCTAGGCATTCCCACACCATTTCGGAACTGGTTACACAAGAGCTCAGTGCTTTAATGGCTGCTTTACTATCAGACAATATGATAATCCTTTGTCTTCTGTATCCTTTATCAATATTGAACTGGGCGCACTTTATTATAGCGTGGATTTCCACTTGAAGGATACTTGAGGTTTTTCCCAAGCTTTCAGAGTGTTTGGCTCCTGGCCCGAACACTCCTATCCCAGTTCCTTCTATTGCTTTTGAGCCGTCTGTGTAACATTGAATGGCATTCTTTCCAAGTCTGGTAATGGTTTTTGGATCCCATTCCTTCTTCTTGCTCAATTGCGTAACGAATTTCTTTGAAAAGTTATACTTTTTCATCATACCGTCTTGTGGCATGTCCCAGGTTGTCTGATTTCTAAGAAGTGAGGAGGTGGTTTTTTTTAATGATTCCATCTCTACTTAGTCTGTATCTTGTTCTTTCTGCAACGCTTTCCACCACCATATGTAGAGGGGTGAGGTTGAGAATCACTTCCATGGCTGCCGTTGGGCATGTTCTCATTGCTCCTGTAATGCATATACAGGCTAGTCTTTGAATTTTGGAGATGTTTTCTCTCGTCGCCAATAGGCTAGTTCTACTACTCCAGGCAATGGCTCCATGAGTGATGATTGGTCTCACTATGGCAGTGTACATCCAGCTTAGGATTTTTGGGTTACAACCCCAGTTTCTTTCTGCCAGATTTCTGCACACCATTATAACCATTTTTGCCTTGAATGTAATATCCTGTTCGTGTTTGTTCCACAGGAGTTTACTGTCTAGAGTTAAACCTAGATACTTGACTTCTTGTCTCCATTCAATCTCGTTCCCATCAAGTTTTATGGTTTTGAGGTTGAGTTTTCTTTTCTTAGTGAAGGCTATCAAGATGGTTTTAGTGGGGTTGATGCCAAGTCCCACTTGCCTACACCAGCTATTTGTATAGTTCAGACCCTTTTGTACAATATCACAAAGGGTGTTTTCGAATTTCCCCCTGGCTGTTATGACAATATCGTCGGCATATCCTTGGCAGGATATTCCGAGATCCGTCAAACCACACAGGAGTTCGTCAACCGTCAGACTCCACATTAATGGGGATGCTACTCCTCCATGTGGGCATCCTCTGTTAGTATTAGATGGAGACAATGTCTTTGCTCGTCCTCGTCTCTACTACTCTTGTGGTGAGCAGTTCCGATATCCATTTGGATGTTGTGCAGTCTACACCTCTTCTGTTTAATGCTCTTTTGACAGCCTCATGTGGAGTATTGTTAAAAGCTCCTCCTATGTCCAAAAATGCACATACCTACTACAGTTTCTTGGTTGTCTAGAGCACCTCGGATATCCTCCGTCAGTTGTACCAGTGCAGTCTCCGTAGATCTGCCTGCCCGGTAAGCATGCAATGTCAGCGTAAACTGCATTATATGTGTATAGGTACCTATAGTTAATAAAAAATTTAGTGTAAGCCGGTTTTTGCGAAATATTCTGCAAGTTTCGGTACCTGCAGTTTATGTTGAAAAACATCATCGTTTATTTCACCATTTTATAATTCTTTATTGCATTCAAGAGACATATATTCATATTGACCGATTGGCATTTGAAAATGAGAAGTGAGTTTGACTAAATTCAATAATCCAATCTAAGTGTCGATTATAGACAGGAAGGAATGGACAGACATTGTACTGATGGATCTAATAACAGTCTTACATTACAGCATTTTTGAAGAAATCAGTGGCTTTTTTTAAAATAATAATTGCGCATGCGTTTCGGGCATTTTCACTGCAACTTTCAGGCTTGAAAAATATAATCTTTAAGGTAACTTTACATATTTTTAGTGATTTTAGATAACATTACTATTATGTTGGTCGTTCTGTATGCAGTATTAATGATTGCCAGAAGTAATTTATATTGCCTTCAATAAAGTTGCTGCAAAAAGGCTGTAATGTAAGATGAGTTTAAAGCTAATATATAGTCAATATTTGGTAAACCACAAGGCAACGCAGAACTATGTAGAAACACTGGGAACTTATACAGCTGGTACAGGGAACAGAAATAAAATGCATTAGACTGGGTGATATGAAAAAGCACGAGAACAAATGATAATACAATAAACTGTTTTGGCTGCACATCAGTAGATGTATATTGGGTTTGATAGGTTTTTTTGAGATGAATATTTTCATTCATACAGTATGTGAATACATCTCTGTACTCTATAAATAGCGGAACAAAAGTTGAATGAATCAGAAATAACAAATGATTCAGAAAAAAACTATCACATAAATATATTTTGAAATTGTCCACTGGTAGGAATGTATCGAACTGTGTTAAATTCACTACATTTTCTCCATTTCTGATAAAGATTTATTAAGAAGACTATCCAAAAAATATCAAATCTGTGAATAATCGCTGGTGAACAAGAAATGAAGTAAATGACAATCAAAGGAATATGCAATACTCTTCTGATATTACCTGATATTACCGGTCTGATACCGGATTTTCTTAGCTACTGAAAATAAAGGAAATAAAAATAGTGAAAAAATTATAGGCTTGAATTCCATCATTTCTACTAATTTTTATTAATTAACATACAAAATAACGTCGATAAAGCAGTTAGACTAGTTTATCAATTATTATGTTTTAATTATTCTAAGTGTCCTTCGTACTCTAATAGTAATGGGCTCCAAAAATTATATTTTATCAAGGATCAACTGATCATTATTTTCAACAGAAGGCAATTCCAAAACCATAGCCGAATGGTGTATACTGTTATCAAACAATGAATCAATTGGAACAAATACATCAACATGATTTAAATTTGTAAATGGCAAGTCTAGAAAAACATTCCGACTGTTGGGTATATTATTAATTTGATACATATTAAAATAACCGAAAGAATTAGATAAATACACTGCAGGATAGTCATCTGGGCATTCCACTATTAAACCCAAGTCATCATTGCTCCAAGTAGCGTTTGGTAGATTATAATCACCACACAGTATCAAGTTTCCTAATTCTTCCATAACATATTGAACTGAATTACAATGATCCATGTATGTATTTAAGTTTGATGTTGGAGGAATATAAACTCCACCCAATACAACGCATTTATTATTCATCTTCACTGATACAAAAATTTGTTCAACTTCACAATCAGGAATTGTTAACTTCTGCACATTTAAGTAACGCTTAATGGCACTTAAAACACCTCCACCTCTAGTTTTCCCAGTAGAGGCAGAATTGCGATCACTTCTAAATAAAACATACTCAGTAAGTCCTAATTCTGCATCACTATAATCACATGTTAACCAAGTTTTCACAAGAATGTTTATCTGATAATCACATTGAGCTACGGCCATCTCTAATTCATTAGGGATGACGCTGGCTTACAACTAGAGGGTAATTTTACTTTATTATCCAATAACACCAGTGTATTCTGAAGTAGTTCAGCTCCGAAAATTCACGAAAGATCATTCAGCCATTGTCTAATTTATTAATAACCAGTCGTAGAATCCTACAAACTTATTTTTCATATGTGTTGTATTCCTAATTAATAGACTCATGTGGCTTCCTCTGTGAAATTTTAAACAAATTAAGTGTAGTAAGGGCAAAATAAAGTTCCTGAAAATCCACCAGTGAGTAGTGGTGTTCGCTCAGTTTTAGGCCCAATTATTTTTTTGTAATTCATTAAGAGATATCGCTGGTTTGCAAATGAAGGGTAAATCTACTTTATTTTCCGATTACACCAGTGTATTCTAGAGTAGTTCAGCTCCGAAAATTCACGAAAGATCATTTAACCATTGTCTAATTTATTTATAACCAGTGGTAGAATTCTATAAACTTATTTTTCCATAAAATGTTCATAAATATCCCATGAAAATACAGCTTATTTCCCTCG
>CAJUYI010000116.1:210938-264051 GCA_910591695.1 Galerucella pusilla
TTTTTGTCAAAAATCACTATACTCGCATGCTCTATTGCTTGGCCTAAGTTAGTAGTATTTACGTTATTGCCAGATATTCTTTTTATCTTTAAAATGGATCAGCTTATATACTTTTTGAATCTCTAGAGAATACTGAATATTTTCATGTAATTCTCGATTTATATTTGACGTGAACCAAATCAACAAAATTATCCTTTTTAGCACAAGGGAAAAACAAGTAATAGAGTCCCTAGAGTCCTAAATTGTTCTGTGGGCTATTTTCACAATCCTCATCTCAACAAAGTCAAATAAGATAAACAGCCATTATTCTAATAACATTATATGCGTTCGTTTACTCCAATTGAAGGTTCTCTAATTCTGGCAGTTATTTATTCTCCTTACAAATAAGTTCAAAAAAATCTATTTATCTATATATTATCTATATATTTTTTTTCACGTTAATTTTGTTTTTATATGAAACTAAAATCGCCCGACACTGGCTATAATACTTTTCTGCTTTGAAACAGTTATACCGTTTGCGAATATGAACATCTTTCTCTGTTGTGACCGCAGTGAGTTGTCTTTAGTGTTTCAGGAGTGGATATATACTGCGTAACACTTTTTTTTATTACCGCTTGCTGTACAATATTTATAACTTGCCTCTGTTGTATCTGTAATCAAAAATTAGCTTTGATTCTTTGTACAATATAGAACTGCTTACTTCTAAATTTTAAACCTTTAGTATTTAGGAGTAATAAGTTGTTACGGACAGCACTAGGTATAGAAAAGTATTCTTCACTTATTACTGAGGATCGCTTAGATATTCTTGATGTCATAAATGTTATATTAAAAGTACCTCTTTTCTTCGTGTAATAGATCTTACCTGAGAGTGCATAGACACCAGAGTGCAGCGGTAGCAAGTCCACCAAGTCAGTCGCGATCGCGACCACATCCCCGGGCCCCTATGCGTCCCTCTCCATGACGATGACCATCATCAAGCTTTACTTCAAAGTACCCAACAAACCGACTAGCATTGGTAGTCGAATGGAGGGAGTCTACCTGTTGTGTCGAATGTGCACGAGTGCATCGGAAAAATTGGGTTCTCGCCGGACCGGTCCGACAATGGTACCATGTGGGTGACCATAAGATTGCGCGAACTGCATAACTCGAAAGGATGATTCTCGAGTACCAGCGACTGACAGCGCAAACTGCATTCTCGAAAAATGGGAACTTTATTTTGGTTCTTTTGAGAAACAATAACAGTTTAAAAGGACTCAACTCGTTCGATGGGTGTTTGTTGTGGTTGTGCTTTTGCAAGTGTGAATGAAAAAAAAAAATTTGAAGCTTTTGATACAATATTGTCAAAAATTATGTTGCAGCTTATTTAATGATCGGCATGTCAAAGTGGCACGACGATTGTCTCGGTCATGGGGGGAAATCTGCTATTTGCGCGCATCAGCAACACCCCAATGAAGATATCTATAAAAGGTAGGTTAGTTTTATTTATAAAACTCGTTTTCTTCATGTGATAGTTAACCAAGTAGTTAACGTTCTTATTACCCACAACTTTCAGTTTCATAGGCGTTCAAAAATACAATTAAACATAACTTAATAATAAATTATACTTCAAAATATGTATAACTACATTACTTTGAGTATATTTTTGGGGAAAACATTTTCAAATGATTTGATATTTATGTTTATCTATTATTTACATATATTATTCCCTTCCCCTTCTTGAAAAAATACCAAATAATTTGTATTCTACATGATGCTTTTCCCATGGAAGTTTTTTGTATGGAATATATTGGCATGGGATATTAATCATCGGGATGTATTACAAAAATGTTTGAATACATTATTAGTTATACAGTATTAGGTATATGCATATATTGTTTTTGTTTTTCCCAATTCCGTACCACTGGAAAAGCCAAGTGGCCAATCATACAGTCTAATAATTTTTTAACACATTTCAAAATACTTTTGACATTTTTTCTGAATAGTAATTTTTTCACAATTTATTGATTATAAGGCTATTAGTACTAGTCCAAAAAAGAGAAATGCTATACTTTTAATATTCAATTTATTTCAGGAATTAGATAGTTGAGGATGTGTTCTGTAAATATAGTAGAATTTTAGTTTATGTGTTGTTTCATAAATTTTAGTGACAGCTTAAAATGAAAAAAAAACGTTCTATTTTCCAGTTAAGGCAGTGTAATAGTAGTAAATTATACCGTGAAAAGATACATCAAATTAAAATTGATTACTTTAATTCTTTTTTTTAAGAAAATAATTTGTGCTGTATTATATTATTGCGAAATAAAAAGTTAGCAAACATTTTTATTTCTAAATCGGTTTGAACTGTGTTTCAAAAATTTAGGCGTAATTTTACCATAGTCAGCTGCATCTGTTGCACAGGGTGTCAATCTCTCTACATCCAACTAACATTAATTTTGTTTTGTTTGTTGGTTAGAATATGTAGGTAACAGTTTTTGGTATTTCTGCATCTAATTTTAAGATTCATAGAGCTAATGCTCTCCTTATAGGGATGTATTCGTTTGCTTAAATAAATATAAACTGATTTATCTGATGAAACACCGCTATACAATTAATCGCTAAATTTTACAGAAATATCACTGGCTACACAGAACGTAAGATTGAACTGAGAAGTAATAATTTATAAATGAACATTGTTGAATTTAATGAATCTTGAAGAGAAAAATATATGATATGTTAGCGCTCTCGTATTATACCGTAAAATTAAAATTTCACATAGAAACGAATGATATCTTTAAAATTCGAAGCCATTCACAAACGATTAAAAATTATACTGAAACTATATATGAAATATTAATAATCACAGATCTCATGTCAAATCAAAAATAGCGCCTTCTTGATTAATTTATAACGTCACCAGTCAAATATATTTTGTGAATGTTGATCTTAACTTCGTGAGTATAGTCTATTAATTTCTTAAGACAGATTTAAACTTGTTTACATATTTCCAACATTTAGAAGTCTCTTCCAGATCATACAAAGGTTTCCTTCAAATAGGGCAAAAGGAACTATCTGAGATCAGATGAACTGCAAAGCAAGGGTGTACTGGAAGATATTCTTAAGGCAAGCCAAGGGCAGGTTTCACACACACCCGGTTGCCGTTTACACGGTTAAAGGATGTACATTTTAATGAAAGCTTTCACACTTACCATCACCATCCATTAACCGTGTGAACGGTGCCGTGTAAACGGCAACCGGGTGTGTGTGAAGCCTGCCAAGGCCTTTATCAAAGAGCCTTCAAGAATGGAAATAGGAGTTTTGCTGAGTATGACCAGGGAAGAGACATATCTACAGATAACGTAATTTCTCATGGAACCTTCCTGGATTACACAAGTACGACAAGGAAAATATGAGAAAAACAGCTTGAAAGAGAGAAAAAGTATAACTGTTTGCGCGCATCGGAGGCGTGCACTCAGGTCTAGGGGATGGCCGAATGTTGATTGTCCTTTACAGAGAGAAAGAGAATTCACTAGTAGGTGGTATTCAGAACTTGAAAGAGAGATAAAGTGTAACTGTGCGCGCGCATCGGAGGCATGTACCCAGGTCTAGGGGATGACCGAATGTTTATTGTCCGTTCTGAATACCACCTACTAGTGAATTCTCTTTCTCTCTGTAAAGGACAATCAACATTCGGCCATCCCCTAGACCTGAGTGCACGCCTCCGATGCGCGCGTACAGTCATACTTTCTCTCTCTTTCAAGTGTTTTTCTCATATTTTCCTTGTCGTACTTGTGTAATCCAGGAAGGTTCCATAAAAAATTACGTTATCTGTATAGCGTGCCGTTTTGGTATTTTATAACATCGTTTTAAAAACAAAAACAAAAATATCTCTCCTTTCAAAAATGTTTATTCCCTAATTATTCTGTTAATGAATTAAAACTATGTTTTTCATAATAATAATACAGGAATTGCCATTATGAAAAACATAATATAAATTGCCGATTTAAAATTATGAAATACATAATAAAAATTAATGAATTAAAATTATGAAAAACATAATAGAAATTCAATTTCCATTATGTATTGAGATTGCCTATACTAATCTAATGCAAGTACCTGAAATCGTATAGTGAATGCATTACTGCAGAATAGGCAACCTCAATACATAATGTAAATTGAATTTCTATTATGTTTTCAATAATTTTAATTCTTGAATTTGTATAATGTTTTTCATAATTTTAATTCTTGAATTTCTATTATGTTTTTCATAATTGAAATACGTGTATTATTATTATAAGAATAATAATTGAAATTCAAGTATTAAAATTATGAAAAGCATAATAGAAATTCAAGAATTAAAATTATGAAAAACATTATACAAATTCAAGAATAAAAATTGTTGAATAAATAACGGATTTGTATTATGTTTTTCATAATTTTTTTCTTCAATTTCCATTATGTTTTAAATAATTTTAATTGTTGAATTTCCATTATGTTTTTCATAATAATAATACACGTATTTCCATTATGAAAAACATAATAGAAATTACAGATTCAAATTTATGAAAAACATACTTAATAGAAATTCAAGAATTAAAATTATGAAAAACATAATAGAAATTAAATTTCCATTATGTATTGAGGTTGCCTATCTTGCAGTAATGCATTTACTATCCGATTTCAGGTACTTGCATTAGAGTAGTATAGGCAACCTCAATACATCATGGAAATTGAATTTCTATTATGTTTTTCATAATTTAAATTCATGAATGAAATTATGTATTTCATAATTTTAAATCGGCAATTTTTATTATGTTTTTCATAGAAATTCCCGTATTATTATTATGAAAAACATAATTTTAATTCTTCAATAAAATTATTACGGAATAAAAATGTTAGAAAGAAGAGATATATATTATTTTCCTCTTTTAAAACGATGTTATTAAATACCAAAACGGCACGCCATATATATCACCAAAATTCTTGAGTAAACAGTGACACTTGAAACGTAATCTTGTTAATCTACCAGTTCTGTGGTTATGTATTATTTTAGCCATTGAGCGGTGTTTGTTGTTTGGTATGTTGTATTTTTGATACCCGTGTTTAGTTTTTGTTTAAAATTGTATTGCTCATTTTTGTGACTATTTTATTATTTGCCTGTCCTTTATTTAGTGTTTAATGTCTAGTACTTTTGTATATTTTCTCAATCTACAGCAGCTCAAGAACACTAAGTTCCAGCTTTGTATTTTTTATAAAGTACGAAACAAAACACACTTACATTGTACTCATCATTTTTTTGTGACATCCTGTATTTAGAATAGAATCACAAACTTGAGATGATCAGAATTCATTAGAAATTTGTGACAAAAAAGATGTCTTCTGTTAAAACGGTCTATTGTGCGATCTGAGAATGTAGATGGACGACTACTCCCTTCACAAATCATCAACTTTCTAGAGAAGAAGGATTTAAAGGGGTAACATAACCTGGATAGAGGAAAAAGTCAGTTTTGTCGCAGTGCACCGCTCTGAACAGGCCATTCACAGAAAGCAAAGCAAATCAAACCATCAGTCAAAAACTGTTCGCTATTTTGTGTCCAGTTATCGGGTGTTGAGTTTTATTAACGCAATATTGTTATCGTTTATTTTTTAATTTTTACCTGGCATACTCACTGTTGTATGAAATTTTCCCTTCTCTCATTGTCATAATGATGTTTTGGAGCATAATAGACTTGCCTTTCTACTTGGTTCTGTATTATTGATAATAATTGTATTATGTTCTGTTTGAAATACTGTTTTAACGACAAATAATAATTGATCGATAGATTTATTAGACTAACTACTGGTATATTATTTTAGCTGTTCCTACTGTAAACACTATTACTTCTATGCACCTATTAAAAAGTGAGTTGGTTAAACTACTGTGAAATACAAATTTATTGGCATAAATCGTTATCTTATAACTTTTAGACCAGAGCTGGACTTAACATAAGCATATCCCACATTCGAATTTTCCATTTCACAAAAAGTAGCTGATACAGTTTTCAATATTATTTCTAATATATACGGATTTTAAAGTTATTAGTTAATCTTTTATAATGGGTATTAACTGGATTTGTTTTATACTTATTGGAGATGGAACTGTATGACTTTTTGTAAAACTATTAAACCTGGAAGATTGATAGACATGTATCACATATTCCAAAATCGTGAAATGATAATTAACTTTAAAAAATTACTCTGTAGTTTTGGCCAGATTAGGAACAAAATTAATATCGGTAATGTTATATTTTTCAATTTGTTTTCGTAACTCATAATTTTTTACCCTGAAAGAACTTTGTCGTTTGATTAAGTATCTAACACGTATTAGTCAACTGAGCAGACTAATAATTATTTATCAACTGGCATTTGCATTTAAAATAATACACAACACTCCAAATGTTATTGCGTGGAATTGTAAAACATTTTACTTAAACTAATGTAATCTGAAATAATGTTTTTTATAACGTAAATTATGGTATCAGTATTTTTGTATTATTTCGAATCAAATTATTTTGAATCCATCTCCGAAATTTCCTTGCACAAACTAAATATTTTTTTTAAGAAATAAAAATAATATTTATTTATTTATAATTTTAAAATGATTGATAGTAATGTACCGTATTTAATTTTAGGTTCATGACAGTGGGGCCAATGCGTTATGGAATGAGGGTCGGAGCAGTGTCACCACCCCCGCCTGGTATAGGACCGAGATATCGTTCTCATCAAAGCTGCTGGCCTACAACTCCTTGCGGCGACAGTGGCTGTGACAACATTCCCGTCTCCCGGATCCCTCTACTCACAACACCACCTATTAATAGCTTAGATATAATTAGTTGCGCAAATAGAATGAGGATAAACGAGGATGCTACGTCAAATAAACTGCTGGCTCAGCAGGCGTCAGTGACAGTGCGCGACCATGTACTTTATACGAATAAGTGTTTGTTAAAGACCCAATTGAAACGGTGTGCCCTAGTGCGGCCTCAAGTTTATACGAGATTTGCATCTTACGGAGAAATTACCGATAAGGACGATAACACACTGGACCGTCTTCCTAGATTCCGCTTCGGCGGAAATCGTACTTCCGCCGCTGATAAAAGAAATAATGATCATAGATACAAAGAACTTAGTGACAGGTTGAAACGAGGGACTACACCAGTACCGCCGCCGAGAACAAGACATTCATCAAAAATTACTCCACCGTTATCACCTGCTTCAACAACTGATTTTCCTGATCAATTAGAAAGGCACGTACCGTTGCGAAGCGCTTCTTTTTCTCAAGTTGATTATTGTCCAGACGACAACAAATATATTAGACGACGGCCATCTACCACTCATCAGGAACTTGAAAATGAAAATTCCGTGAAAGAAGTGTCTACTTTACCGAGACCGAAAAGTGCATCACGTCCAACAACTCCAACCTCAGTTACCAAACAAGAATTGCCAGTATTTAATATAGACTGTACTTCTCAGGATATAAAAACTTTGAATATATTAACTGAAACGCCAAGAGTTCCGGAAGTTGAAGTTACACCTGGTTCTCCTGATAAACCTACGACGCGATTACAAGAAAATAATATACAAGATAAAAAGAGAGATAAATCGAGACGAAGAAAAGGAATTTACATATCTCAGTGGCCAAATACATATCAATCTACAGAAGATGTTATTCCACAATTTGTGCAAGATGGAGATTTTCCTTGTGCGGTTTCCACATCGAAATTTATACAAGAGTCTCTTGTAGAAATTTCTAAACTTAGTAACTCTGACGAAAAGAATAAGGAATTTTCTATTTGGAGTAGCCCTCAAGAAGAGCCGTTAAGTCCAGAAGAAAATAACATACCTCCTGAGTGGCCAACTCTACCCAGACCAAGATTTTTATCTCAATCTCCAGATGAAAAAGAGCCTTTAAAATTAACGCCACGTAGTATTAATCTGTTTCGATCTGATTCGTTATCAGAAGGAGAACCAGATTTTTGCAAATTGGATCAGATATCTTTGGTACCCTCCGACTTATCTGATAACGAAAGTAGACTAAGTTTAAATACAGATACGAGTCCTAACGTACCTAGAAGGTACTCAAAGCGACCTTTGAGAGGACCGTACGGTCAAATGCTAGAAGCCGAGATGAAGAAACCAGAATGTAGAAAGAATTTGAACAATGAATTAAAGTTTTTAGATGATTTATCTTCTGTGCCATGTTCTTCTTTAAATAATTTATTTAAGAGTAAACATACTAGGACTAGGGGACCATGTAACAGTTCCTTGGATGAGACTAATATCAAAGACAAAATAAATAACAATTCCAACCTCAATTCACCCAAACAACTTAATAAAAGAAAAGTTAGTGCTGATAATTTAATTGTTCCAAACGAAATTGATTCAAAGTGTATTGTTAACCATCAAAGAACAACTTCTAGTCCATCTAAACTAGAAGGTTTTGCGAACGTAGAAGTAAGTAGTGAATTGTTGGAACAACTACTACGAGGAAGCTCTGAACAACTGGCTACAAACGATGCAAATCAAAGACTGCAAAAGGTGAGTCTAATAAACTACTTAATGTATATTTACGATTTATGCATACAACACATGTTATTGTAATTGTTACAAGTTTTACGACAACCGATAAAATAGTTTGATTTATTTCTAATCATTTGCTATACTAAAAATAGATCCAAGTTGTGTTGTCAACTTTTTATTTATTTTTAATTATTTGGAGTGTAAGCTGGTGTGTGAATGATATATCTGTTTACTTTCGTATTTTTTGTCAGTTTTCTCTTTCCTTCACTTTTACCTTTTACGGCATAACTGAGTATCCCCTATTTTATTATTTTTTTAATCATCGTTTATGGGTAGATATATATTTTTAATTTTTCGTCAAAATCTGGCCCTGCTGCAAAATAACACAAATTGGATAGGGATGAGAGTTATTTTCTGATATAGTAGCACAAGGAAAGAGAGTGGACGCGTAACCCGATATGTAAAACTGTTACCACCTGCCACATCGCCGATGGTGTCAGTGGCGTAACGTAATGTTTCTAATACATTTTTTCTAATGTAATAAAATAATTGTCTTCAAAGTTTTGAGAAGTCAATAAAATTAAGCAATATTACACATATATGTTCAATAGATACCTATAATAATTATAATTACAAAAAAGTAATATTTTACATAAAATAATAACTAACTATTCAACAAAAAAATAAAAATCCAAATAAATAATAAATACTTGCTACTATTTACTGTCTTTTGAATAAAATAAGTTTGGACGATTGAGTTCGAATGGGATTTTATTTTTGGGATAGTATTTTTGTCATACGTATAATCTACACAATCGTAACAGTTGCTTATTTACACTAGGTACTCATATTTTCTGTTAAAATAGCTTTTTTATCCTGTATCAAATTCTTATTTTTTAAACTGGATATTAATTGACTAGGGTAAACTATCTTTCTTTTCAGCTGTCTTAAAAATTGCTTCCATACTCAAATTTTTCATACTTTTCTTGGCTTCTAACGGTGTCTTGAAATAGCTTTATTTTCAGTTTTTTTTTCACAAGGATAGTCAGTAGAGTTTGGATTAATGACTGTCTTGCGAAAGTACAGGACCGGGTTTTGTACATTGCATATATTTTATTGTTGCTCTCTTTTTTGTCTAAAAAAAATTATATTTTTATATAAATATTCTTAATTTACTCACGATTCTGAATTATTATCACCTTAAAACTACCAAGGTTTTTTATTATTATTTATGTAGGCCCATTCCTTCCTGGGTTGCGGATAAGTATATGGGCAGCAGGGGAAAAATTGTTGGGATAGCTTCATAGAGCAAGGGAACTATTAAAACCAAACCAAACCTAACGTTCCTTAAAGTGTTTTGAGCAAAACCTATCATTTTCAATTTGTTCACAATCCTTAACAAACAATAAAAATGTAAATAAAATAATCATAATAAATTTCCTATTCTACAGCGACAATCATTCTTTTTTTGTTTTGTTTCAAGGTGGATTCATGCAAGCAGAAATTAAAACTAAGATTAATTTAAAACTAAAACTAAGAAGATAAAACCATGCTATTTAAATCTCAATTTCTTAGTTTCTTACATGAGCATGTACGTGTTATGTAGATGTTCATGCAAGAAACTAAGAAATTGAGATTTAAATTATAAAAAACCATGGTTTTATCTTCCTAGTTTTAGTTTTAAATTAATCTTAGTTTTAATTTCTTCTTGCATGAATCCACCTTTAATCCTCTTGATTTGATCCTTATTGATCTATTATTGAAATGAATACCTAAATTTAGATGGAAAAAATTGGTTGCCCACGCCACTGAAAGAATGCCCGTTTTGAACAATTATATATGCTGATCTTGAATGAAATTATCCAAATACTATAATTATTGGGTGAATTGAAGACTGAATAGTTACATACTTACAATTCACGGTGGGTCATTAGACAGGGTAATTTTTGCCATGGGTATATAGTCTAATTTTGTTTTTGATGAAGGTCATTGTTCTGATTGATGTTTCTAACGAACAATGAATTTGTTTATAAATAACACTACGTAGAAATTTTATGTTTATACATAATAGTTATTTCAATTCATTTGAAATGCTTAAATGCAATCCAGAATAAAACATGTGTATGAGGTATTGGACAAATAAATTTTATAAACTTTTTTTGAAACCACTGAATTTCAAAGAATTTCGCAGCAGAAACAAAATGAAATACGACTGTTTTTGCCTAAGAACTAAATATCTCAATATGTACAAAATAATTTCAGAGACATTGAATGAGTAAAAAAACTCTTGAAAATCGGGAAATCGTTGATGGCGTGGCAAGCAGAAAGGGACACATTGGATGTTTACAAATAACCACAAATAACATTCCGACCAAAGGGGTTGATGGCGATAAACCTCATCAGTTTACAGATTCAGAAAAATGACGCATTCACGCAAATATTTGAAATGTTTTATTAAATGAAGCAAGTAATTGGGCTCCTGTGATTCACAATGTTTATTCTTACACCACATATTTTAAAATATTGTTAACTGTTTAACTTTGAATATTTATTCTTACTAGAGTAAATGTAGAAGCTTTACAGATCATAATACAAAAATAACTAACCTAAATGTATTTTAACATCACTTGACCTAGAAACAATGATATTGAACTACTGGGCTCACTAACAACCAACAAAAAATTCTTTTGATTAAAATGCGTCATAAGAAGAGTAAACAAAAACTTTCTAGTATTTGACTATATTTTTTGGGTATTGGTTCATGTCTCGGTTTATGTCATTCTATAATATTATCATCACAAATCTGAAATTTTAGACTACAGCTTTAACTTGGAATGTATATATTCTTTGATTGCCTATTATTATCATCAGAAAAAAGGATCCCCCACACCGGAGCGGAAATTTCGCTGTCGCGACCGATGCGAAATTGAGGCGAACCGATAGACATGGCGTATACGAAAGTGTCTACACCAAGTGGCGCAGACTTCGCAACGGTCGCGGAATAGCAGCGTTTTTCTCGTAAGATGCTGCATACGCCGTTTTTCCTCTGCGCTAGAATTTCGCTCGAAATAAATTTCAAAGAAATAGCTTCACGGCAGTTATTACCTTTTTCCGTATATCTTTCTCAATAAAATTTATTATTTTGTCGAAACAGGTAGGCATAATTCCAAGATAAATGTAGAATCGTTTTTCATCTATACGTAGTTAGGACATTAACTGTGGTACACTCCATGACTACAACCTTGATTAATTCAATGAATCCACTTTTTTTCTTTTTCTTTCTAAATAATAATAATAAAATAGCCAAATTAGGTACCTTTATCCGAAGAAAGAATATATATTTGTACCTGCCCAATTTCACTTATTTATTAATATTGTGAGCTAATTTGTCGTGTGGCGATATTCGCCATACTAGCGTTTTGGTACGTGGTAGTGTAGGGGTCCCAATTTCGCAGCATCGCCGTAAGAGAATTTACATACCTAATCCATAATTTTCTCCGTTTTAAATCATTTTTGGGGACTTGTATAAAACACTTCTCCGGGGTAGTTATTGGTTATGCACCAATTATATTATTATATTATTTTTGTGTATATTCTTATTACACTTCTTTTCCACGAAACTAAAACTACATCCGATTCCCTGTTCAACAGCATATATGTATATGCGTGTACTGCAAACTTACTGTTCTATGACGTCACCTCACTAGGTAATTTTGATTTAGCGTTTTCGCGCGCGCTTGAATATGAATTTCATGCCCTTCTAACTTCTTAAAATTTATGAAATTGGCAGATTTTTTTGGTGGTTGTTCTATTAGCTATGTCTAGATCATAATTTCAGTAGAATAAAAGATTTTGCAAGATTTCCATTGCACACATCACCCAAATTGTGCACCCAATATGCTCTTCTATTAATTGTAAATTGGTAAAGTTTATATTTCACTCTGAAATGTAGGTAGTTGTAAAAAAATTCATCTGTTATGGAGGAAAATTAAAAAATGAAAATATGTTATTTTTCGAAATATCGATGATGTCAACGCTGTTATCATTATTTCTAATTATAACGTGATATTTATAATTGAAAATAAAAATTGGCCTGTGCAAGAATATTGACTAACATTTCTTTCTAGTTTAAAAAGTATTGAATGTTTGCAAACTATTTCGTTGTTACTGTATTTATTCTACACAGTAACAACGAAATAAGTTTTACTAAATACTTACAATGTGAAATTATAAAACTCAAAAAATAAACAACAGGAAAAAATGAAATGACAAAAGATAGGAATAATGACTGAAATGCAGTTCGTTATAAATAACGTAAAAGGTTAAACTTTTCGAAAATAATAATACCCAATAATAAGACCCATGTTAATGTATGGAGCAATTGCATGGGGACCGAAGGTTCTACAAGCAACGGCCATCTAAAAATTATATCAAATGAAACAGAACACAGAGCCAGATGCTGCAAATGCAATACGCATATATACAGATGGTTCAAAAATGAAAGAAGGCTCAGGATGTGGAGTTTACTCGAGAGCACTAAGCCTAAAGATTAAGTGGGGAATGGGAAATAATACCAGCGTGGTTTAAACAGAACTGGCTGGTATCTCAATTGCCACAAAAGAACTAACCAGAAGTGGAATTTGTGGCAAAAACATAATAATCTGCACTGATAGTAGACAAGCCCTATTAGCCTTGAACAGACAACGTGTTATATCGAGGCTAGTACTAGAGTGCAACCAAGATTTAGTTGACGCCTTGGCAGATAACAATATTATCCTGATGTGGGTTGAAGGGCACGATAGGAGTAAAGGAAATCGCATTGCTGATTTTTCAGCCAGGGAAGCCGCTGGACTAAAAATTCTAGGACCCAGTGACACCTACGGCCTAACGACTTCGACAATTGCGGAACTAGCCAAACGTTACACCCATGCTCAATCCCTTAAGAGATGGGATGGAATCAAAGGATGCAGTCTTGCCAGGATCTCCCTGGGCGACCCTGAGAAGCTGGCGCCGGAGAAATATTTGGCGATGACCAGGAAAAACCTTCGTTTAACAGTAGGATTTCTGACTGGCCGCTGTCAACTAAGGAAACACCTCCATACTATGGGGCTAGGTGACACACCTCTATGGAGGTTGTGTGAACAGGAAGATGAAACTGTCAGGCATGTCTTATGTGAGTGTCTGTAGTTATCGTCAATAAGAGAGTGTGTGTTCGGTGAGTCTTGGCCTACACCTGCCGATATAAAGAAGATGTCTCCTAGTGACCTGTCCACCTTCCTGAGAAGGACAGGATGGAAAATGACCTAGGAGGATAACTCCTCGGGAGGATGTACAATGGGTCACATGTGGCCTAAGTGCTGTGAGCCTCCACACTCACCCTCCCTACTCTACAGATACAGATACAGAACGTAAAAGGTGAAAAATATATTTAATTACACCGGCACACAAAATGTTTTTGACTCGCTGAATACGAATCCGGCATCAGAATCGCTCTATCACCCTCCATTTTTTTTCAAATTGCATGTTTTGATCCGTAGGTACCTACCTACATACGAGAAATGGACTTTTTCGATAATTTATATTACACAATAATCTTGTATTGGAAATATATTTCTCTAACATATATTGATTTGCTGAATACGAATCTGCAGTTAGATTTATCCAATCAGCCTGATTTTTTAAAAAACGCAAAAATTACTTTGATAAATCGGTTTTTTATGATTTTTGTGGTATGTACCAAATTTAAAGTTCCAATTTCCCATCTGACAGGTATTATGTATGTAAGTAATTTATGTAACTGAAGACGAATCTGAAGGCCAATTTGTCCCATGACCAAGCGCTCTTTTTAAAAAACGTAAAATGAACGGAAAATCGTTCAAATAACATATTATACGCTGCTGTCTGGTTTTCCAGCGTCCGCAGCTTTCTATCGATTGGCTAATAGAGAGTATAAAAAGATACTTGAAAGTTATGGCAAGTACAACAGAAAAAATGATTCACTCACGATGCAGGGATTAGAAGACACAGTGTCGGCGGCTGAACAGGGTGAGAAAGCGGACCCACAGTCGTCGTCATCTAGTGACCGTATCGGTTGGCAACTTGTTCGCGGGGGAGTATAGAACAGATTAGCCGTTCCACATTTGTTCCAAAGATAAAGACATTTTTTGTTACGTCTGTGGAGTAAATAAATTCGCAGACAAATGAATGATAATATGTTGATAGATATATTCAGCAGATGTTTCAAAGTCGAAGAATTTAAATAGCCAGAAAAATGTATGCAATGCTTGTTATAAAATGCTGGATCGTTGAGAGACTTCGGAAAATAATACTGTAATGAAATAACTATACCAACAAAGTGGCTAATACCAGAAACTCAAGAAGACCGTTACTTTTGTAATACGATAGTATCAGGTTTCAATGTAAAAAACAAGTGCACAATACAATATGCAACTGTTTCTACAGTAATGAGAGTACATAACTTATTATGCTAATGAACAAATATGGATGCGACTTCTTCTGCGAACTGTGACCAAGTTGACTACGCATCGATAGAACAGAAATCTGATGGCGCAACCGTTATTTCGTTCATCTTACGTTTTTTAAGATGATCGTATAGGTCATGGGTCGGATTGAACTGCAGATTCGTCTTCAATAACTCAAATCACATACAGAAAACCTGTGACAGACGGAAAATTCGAGTTTTAAACTTGGTAACTACCACAAAAATCATATTATAATATTATTTTTTCGATATTTAAACTAATTGAGGCTGATAAGTTAAATCGAACTGAAGATTCGTATTCAACAAGTCAAAATACACGAGAAAAATTTATTTCTGGTACAAAATTATTCCGTAAACTTATTGAATATCGATATATTGTCAAAAAACCCATTTCTCATATTTCCTTCCAATAAAAAAATAGAGCAGGATGGAGCAGTTCTGAGGCCGGTTTCTTGTTAAGCGAGCCAAAATACATGTGCCGCTTACCTAGGTCAGACACTTCGATTGCCTAAGTTAATGGGCCTTTTCAGTAGATGCTCAAATCTCGAAACAAATATTTTATTTGAAAGCTTACTGATAATTTTTCACTTTGTGCAGCTTTGTTTTGAATATACATGTCACAAAGCTGAATAAAAAGTTAAACAATTATTAGGATAATTTGAACACGCGTTTGACCTTGGGGCAAGTGACGTCATAAGGTCTGAAGTTATATATGTTGGCAGTATTTGTCAGAATGGATGGCCAATTGCTGCTACGGCTACGGTCGAGGCCAAAACATCCAACGAAGAAGCAAATGTTCCTCGTTTTGGTCAACTTCTTTTGAGCTTTTGCTTTTTCGAACCATGACTTTCGTTTGTTTTCATCTCGAGGAATGTAAATGAATATTTTGCTTGAGCAATTTATATTGTTATTTTAACAATAACAAATAATCCCAAAAGAAAGAGAATATCAATATCAATTTCGAGGTTACATGAGATGTCAAAATCAAAAACCAGGGAAGCAAACTTTACAAATCCTATGGAAACAACGTTTGTCGTTTTCAAGGTTGTAGGCTCTTTGACGTCACGAAGGATGGAGAAGTGACGTCACGTTCAAACCGCGCGCTGCTTTCCGTACTTTTAATAAATTTTTTAGGATAGAAATCAAGCTCCAAAAAAAAAAAAAAAAATAGGGGGACAGTTTTTCATAAAATACTTTAATTTAAACCATTAAAAAAAATACTGAAAAGGCCCATTAATCTAATATCTTTCAAATTCCCAGTTTAATTATAATTATAAACTTGAAAATACAGATCTTGTGGAAATAAGTCGAGTACGTGATCTAGATTGATAAAAAGCTCATATTTAATGTGCAAATAAATGGAATTACCTCCCAAGATTATAAAATGTTGGGCTTCATTGAAAGTAATTCTCAGGACTTTTCGGTCTTCACTTGTAAATTATTATACCGCTCAATGGTATGTTCTATTCTGGAGTATTATAGTAAAATTTGGTCTTCCGCTTATACTACGTATAGTTCCCAGTTAGAAAGAATTCAGAAGAAATTTTTGAGAATATGTGGTTATAAAATGGGTTCAAAAAGGAAGGAGGATTACAGTTGAGATAACCTACTTAGTCAGCTCAATATGCCAACAATAACAACATACAATGCCCTGAACTGTTGGAATTAATTATTAGATTCAATGCTAACATTCGTAGGAAGCATAATTCTGATTTATCTTCTATCAGTTTCCCCCATACCAATTATGGTAAAAATATATTTGTAACTATAGAATTCTTCGAACAGCAAATAACGATCATCACAGCTTAGAATTGTTTGATTCTTCTGGTTCATCATTAAAAAAAAAAAAATAAGCTGCAGCAATAATTACGTTTTGTTTTTGGTTTTTTGTATTTTATTACTGTGTATCTTTGAATAACTGTATCCGTTTTACAAAAGGGTCCTAGCCCGCTAATAAATAAATAAATAATTATTATCTAAATGGAACTAATTGTGAAGAGCTATATCTAAAAAAAAGTCAGTAACAAGTAAACTAATATAAAATAGTTTTCTTAGCGCTTCATGTATTTTAACGATGACAGTCTATTTTCATCGTGCTTGCGTGGGTTAGAATGCCATTTAATTATTTTTTAATATTATGCAAAAGCAACATTAATACTGTAATATCAACATGCCTAATATAAAAGGCATTATGTCAATTAAGAAAAAATACGAACCAGCCGGATATAATCTTTTCTCAGTTAATTTAGATTCTATTCAAATAATATGCGTGTCAAAAAAATTCCCCTGTTCCTAATAACCGATGGCAGGTATTGTGACGTTAAATAATAAATGCCTTAATTATGGAT
Source organism: Galerucella pusilla (assembly GCA_910591695.1). Taxonomy (NCBI): domain Eukaryota; kingdom Metazoa; phylum Arthropoda; class Insecta; order Coleoptera; family Chrysomelidae; genus Galerucella; species Galerucella pusilla. The sequence goes on from CAJUYI010000116.1 coordinate 228,321, forward strand.
GTCTAAGCAGACATGAGAAACTTCTTTGATAATTAATTAGCAAATAAGTAAAAAAAACGCAGCATGTAGTGGGTAGTATTAGCTAGCGGGAATTCGAAGACAGAAAAAAGTATTACGCTGTTTTTTCTTAGTTTGCTATGAACTTGAGCTTGGTTCAAAGCACATGTCAGAGTGTTTCGCATATATTTGTACTGCTTACTGTACAGCTACACCAACACTACACTATTTAAGACCGATAATATTTTCATTCTGATGAAGACAATTGGTTATGGAAACGCGTGAAAGATAGTCAAAAGTGGTTGAGTTAATGATCTAGTAATGTGATTAGTATCAAGTATCATCAATTCCAAAATCCTTTATTTCTGTATTGATTAAAAATAACTTTTTATGCATAATCTTAGTAGAAAATAAATTGTTCTGTGAGCTTCTGTCCTCTTACTTATTTTCTTTTACAGTACAAAAGCACTTTAAATGTTCGAAAGGATAAGCTTATCTAAATGCCATGACATAGAACTCGATAGTCATGATTTTGAATTATATTGTTACAATCATTTAATTTAATTTAATAATAAGCATTTTTAAATTGGCAAGTTTTGTAGACCGTCTAGTATTTAAATAAAATCATGGTCTACATTTTAGGCCGAACTTGTCTGTCGTCATTGTGTCAAATTTAATAAGGATTTACTTTTCAATTCCGCTATACTGTGGGCAGTTTTTTATATCACGTTATTAATTAACTGTAAATCTGAATATAGTTTTTATGAATAGACGTTGGATGATCAATCATAACTTTTTTCTGGTACGTGAATAGTATAAAAAAAGGAAAGTGTATATCACCGGATATATAGAATTGAAATGATGACGGCGGTAAATAGATTGCATGATAAACCTAGCAATAGAATACACGAAGCTTCTGGAATGGAAGTAGATAGATAACATGGGTAATGGTGCAAGGACTCAGTACAAGTGCCTGGGCTGTTGAGCCCAATCCAAACGTATGAATGAATGAAACCTATAGCTACACCAACCAGTGGCCAAGCCAAAATTAGTCTACATCTGAATGGGAAACAATTAGAACAGAAGAAAAGCGTAAGATTCTTAGGAGTTACATTTGACTCTCAGCTGAAATGGACAATGCACATTGTTCAGTTTCCCCATCATGCCTGCCGAAAAGTGCGTATTATTATTAAACATTCGGGTGTGTGAGCATCTGCGCGAAAGAGCAGAGTTGCAAAAAGACAGTTGTTGAGCACACACGTGCATTTTTTTGTAAATTGTAATATGTTAGTAGTGATTGTAACATTAAAAAATAAAGCTGATTATTAGTGGAAGTAAATACTGGGTTTGATTCCAAATCAAAAAAGGGTATATCAAACCTAAACATTGGTAGCAGAGCGTGGTTTTCCTGCTAAAAATCCAAGCAGAATCGAAGTTAGGTGTTATAATCACCACGTGCAAGCATCGAGATTGTTCCCGGCAGCCGTTGGCGTTCTGTTGTTTTGGCCAGCTGCCCAGTGGAGTATTGGACGATATTCGAAGACAGACGAGCGACAAGAAACAAAGTGAGTTCCTTTTTAATCTTACATTCCTTTGGTTCGTTAATGCTGAATTGCTTTTACGTAGGTTTATAGTTAAGAAATTATAATTAACAAGATTATAAATTCTTATCAATCGTTACAATGTCTGAATTAGCAACTTCAATAAAAAAAAGAGGTACAATAAAGTCAAAATTAACACACTTTTCAAAAGTTTTAAGTAATTTCTTAAAATCGGAAACAGTTACAGAGGATGATGTAATGCAGATTATTGAAAGAGTCGGAAGCTTTAAAGGAAAATAAATTTGAGTTCGAAGATATACAGAATACTATAGAAAAATTAGCGGATACCGCGGACTTCAATTAGAATTACGGCATAAATTCGAGGATGAATATTTCTTTCAAACAAACAGCGTTAGCTAAACGATTTTTACGTGAACACGAATTTATTATGTCCGAGTGATTCAATAATTAGTTCAGGGGCTTGTCCCGAAAGTTGAACGAATGAGCATTCACAGTCGTTGAATAATGTTAGGTTACCAACCATAAACCTTCCAAAGTATAGTGGCGTGTATCAAAACTGGTTAGAGTTCAGAGACACTTTCAATTCGTTAATCCATGAAAATAAGTCGGTAAGCAATATTCAAAAATTCCACTACCTCAGAGCATCGATAGAAGGAGAGGCGGCTCTCGTCATAAAATCCTTAGAGATATCAGCGGCAAACTATGAGGTAGCGTGGAATGCATTATTAGAACGGTATGACAACAACAAATTGCTCATTCATAATCATGTTAAATCATTATTCAACGGTGATCCAGTAATTAAGGAATCCGCTAGCGGGCTAAAAAAACTTATAGATGATATTTCAAAAAATTTGCGGGCACTTGGTCAATTGAATCAACCAGTATCTGAGAGGGATACACTACTTGTTTTTTTGATTTCTTCGAAATTAGATAATATCACGTTGCGCGAGTGGGAGAATGCTAAATCGGATATAGAAATTCCTACTTTTAAGGATATGAAAGATTTTTTAAAGTCAAGAGCCGATATGCTAGAAATGATAGCACAGAATCAAACAGACAAGCGTAAAGTTTCCAGCTCAAATACTAGATCATTTTTAGTAACAGATAGTCAAACTCGTTCTGCATTTTGTGTTGTATGCGAAGGGAATCATTATATTCATAACTGTCAACAGTTCCTTAATCTGTCGGTAAACGAACGCGAAGGTAAGGCAAAGGCACTGAAATTATGCACCAACTGTCTAAAAAGGGGTCATTACAGTAAGGTATGCCGACGTGGCACCTGTATTAAATGTCATGGGAAACACAATACATTATTGCACAGGGAACGCAGTGCATGTTCGGGACCACAGCAATGCGATGAAAAGACGGCAAACCCGCAAAGTTCCGCAACAAATCAGCAACAAGAAAACTCGGTAGTACTGTCAGCGTGCGGTTCGGTGGACCACGTATTTCTTTCGACGGCATACGTCCAGGTTTCAGACACCGACGGTAACCTTCATATAGCGCGAGCGTTGCTAGACAGCGGCGCGCAATGAAGTTTTATGACTAAAGATTTATGTACGCGATTGAATTTAAAAACTCATGAAGCGAATATTACAGTTAAAGGTTTAAATAATAACTCGTCAAATGTTAAATTCAAATGTGAAATGGGATTGAAATCTCTATATAACGATTATTATTGCGCTAAGTGGTTTTTTGTTATCGATAAAATATCGGAAAATTTGCCAACAGTAAACGTTGATGTTTCAAAGCTTTGTGTGCCTAATCACATAAATTTAGCCGACCCAACCTTCTTCAAAATTTTAATAGAGGCAGACATATTTTGGGAGGTTATCAGTACAGTGCAGATACCTCTAGGGTGAAACAATCCCATATTGCAAAAAACTCAACTCGGTTGGATAGTGTCGGGTCCAATAAGTGTAAAATCTAATTCGGTCGTGTGCAATTTTATACATAATGACAACGTTGATACGGATATTCAAAAATGCTTAATTAAGTTTTGGGAAGTGGAAGAAACACCCTTAAAGCCACCGAGGTCGAAAGATGAAAATGCATGCGAGGAGCATTTTACGCGATACACTAAACGGAATAAGGACGGACGCTTTGTAGTAACGTTACCATTTAAGGAAAATACGGAAAAACTAGGGAGCTCGCGGGAAATAGCTACAAAACGATTCATGTCTTTAGAACGCAAATTAGAACGTGACACACATTTAAAAAAATTATACTGTGATTTTGTTCGCGAATATGAAGATTTAAACCATATGAGTCGGATACAGGACACCGAACCTGAAAAATTATCCTACTACATACCTCACCATGGAGTTCTAAAAGATGATAGCTTAACAACGAAGCTTAGAGTCGTGTTTGACGCTTCGTCACCAACTTCTTTCGGATTGTCGCTTAATAATTTGCAGTATGTCGGACAGACCCTTCAAGAAACTCTTTTTTCAATTTTATTAAGATTTAGGCAACATGAATTTGTGATAAGCGCGGACATCACGAAGATGTATCGCCAGATTTTAATCGCGCCCAAGCAACACAAGTTTCAGCGAATTTTATGGAGGGAAAACCCGAGTGACACGTTAACTACTTACGAATTAAAAACCGTAACGTATGGTACAACGGCGGCATCATATTTGGCAATCCGGTGCCTATTTGAGCTTCTAAACGAAAACGAATGTAAATATCCGAAGGCAGCAAAAATCATTAAGACAGATTTTTACGTTGACGATCTTCTAAGCGGAGCGGATGATTTAGAAGAAACTGCACAAATGTGTTTCGATATAAGCAACATACTTAAACAGGGTGGTTTTGAACTTCGAAAGTTTTATTCGAATAATCCAGACGTGTTTAAATACGTAGGTGATGGCACTGAAGATCGTCATATAATTAACTTTGGAGAGTATGAAAATGCGAAGACACTAGGTATTATGTGGCAGCCTATTGGCGATAAACTAGTGTTTAAGATATCCGATATATCTAAAGGAAGCATACTTTCCAACGTCTCACAGGTTTGGGATCCTTTGGGCCTCCTATCACCAAGTGTCATTCTAATAAAAATATTGATACAAAAATTGTGGCTCGAGAAGCTATCTTGAGACGAGAGGGTTCCAAAGAAAATCGAAGCGCTTTGGAGTGAATTTAGAGCGGATCTGTCGATACTAAATTCCTTGAGCATCGCGAGGCGCGCTATATGCCAAGGTGCAGTAAGGATTGAAATGCACGGATTTTCGGATGCCTCCAAAGATGCATTCGGATCTTGTATTTACCTAAGATCAATTGATGAGAGTGGGGCAGTGTTCACAAATCTTTTATGCGCAAAATCTAAAGTCGCTCCATTAAAGACCGTTACGTTGCCGCGACTCGAATTAATGGCAGCAGTAATATTAGTCAGACTGTCGAATGAAGTGAAAAGGTCATAACGTATCAAAATTGATCAGTGTGTTTACTGGTCAGATTCAACGGTAGTTTTGGGGTGGTTGAAACATTCACCGAATCAATTAAAGTCTTTCGTTGGTAATCGGGTAGCCGAAATCCAAGTTTTGTCAGCATCGGATAGTTGGTGTCACGTATCGTCTAAAAATAATCCTGCGGACCTCGTGTCGAGAGGTGTAAGACCCACAAATTTATTAAATAATTCCATGTGGTGGGACGGACCTCCATTCCTAAGGGAAAAATGGGCTAGTTGGCCTGAATATCATAATGAAAACGAGAACTTGCCCGATATTCGTAAACAAAAGGTTAATTTATTTATCTCGTGTTCAGAAAACGATTTTATTAAACACTTTTCAGACATCAATAAACTCAAACGAATAACCGCCTATATTAGACGTTTCTATTTTAACTGTAAGGCCAAGGGGAATCCTGAATTAAGCAAGACTGGACCGTTGGAAGTCTCTGAATTAGACGATGCATTAAACTCCCTAACAAAATTATCGCAAAGTGAGTTCTTTCAGCGTGACATTAATAAACTGACCAATGGTAAAACCGCCACTGATAGCAAAATTATTAGTCTTAATCCGTTTTTAGACCGTGATGGCGTTTTACGAGTTGGTGGACGGTTAACTAACGCCAAATTTGCGTTCGAGAAAAAACATCCGGCAATTTTATCGTCTAAAAGTTACTTGGCTGACCTACTTGTAAGGAACACGCATTTAAGATTGATGCACGCGGGGCCGCAGCACACCTTGGTCACGCTCCGTGAAAGGTTCTGGATCGTAGGGGGACGTGTATTAGTTAAAAAAATTGTACGAAAATGTATTCCATGTTTTAGATATAAGACAACTCAAATTCAACCTATAATGGCATCCTTGCCAGAAATGCGTTTAAAGTCGCGACACCCGTCCGAATTCGCCGGCGTTGATTATGCAGGCCCTATGTCGGTAAAAAGCAAAACCGGACGGGGATACGAGGTATCGAAATCATACATATGCCTCTTCATTTGTTGTGTTACAAAGGCAATTCATACAGAATTGGTGAGTGATCTCAGTGCTGATGCTTTCCTATTAGCTTTAAAACGATTTGTTTCCAGAAGGGGCAAGCCCGCTTGTATTTATAGTGATAACGGCACAAACTTTGTTGGGGCCAATAATGCCCTAAAGGACTTGGGAAAATTCATTATTAATAACGAAAACAATTTAACAAATTCCTTTCAAGCCAACGACATAGCGTGGAAGTTCATACCTCCACGATCTCCCCACTTTGGTGGACTTTGGGAATCGGGAATTAAAAGTAGGTACCGCTACCATCTTAAACGTGTTACAAAAGATTTATCATTCACTTTCGAACAATTGTATACTATCTCAACCGAAGTGGAAGCAATTCTAAATTCTCGACCACTATCACCCCTATCAGAGTCTCCCCATGACCTTCATCCTTTAACACCATCACATTTCCTAATCGGTCGCTCGTTAAACGCTTTTCCTGAGCCCGACATAACTCACTTGCTGAGAAACCGGCTATCCATGTATCAGCATTTAGTTCAAGTCAAGCAGCATCTCTGGAAGAGATGGAACAAAGAATATGTGAGCGAATTACAAAACCGAACCAAATGGAAAAACAATTATGATTCGCTTAAAATAGACACATTAATGTTACTAAAAGAGGATAACCAACCTCCAATGAAGTGGAAGCTGGGACGCGTGGAGACCGTTCATCCAGGCGCAGACGGAGTAGCAAGAGTGGCCACAATCCGTACCACAGATGGCTACCTCAAAAGGTCTTTTGCCAAGATCTGCCCGTTGCCGCTCGATGACTCAGAAGAGTGAAGGACTAATGACCAGTGTGTTTTTTTTTCTGTTCGTGGTTGTTACGTTAATTTTAATCGGTTATGTTTTTCTTTACGAAAAGTCAACTGCGAGCGAATTTATAGCGCTGCACGGTTGAAACTTCTTTCAAGGCGGGGGGCATGTTCAGTTTCCCCATCATGCCTGCCGAAAAGTGCGTAGCGGCAACGCCGCATTATTAAACATTCGGGTGTGTGAGCATCTGCGCGAAAGAGCAGAGTTGCAAAAAGACAGTTGTTGAGCACACACGTGCATTTTTTGTAAATTGTAATATGCTTATATGTTTGTGATTGTAACATTAAAATTAACGCTGCTTATTAGTGGAAGTAAATACTGGGTTTGATTCCAAATCAAAAAAGGGTATATCAAACCTAAACACACATAATAACCTCCTTAAAATTTGCCAGTCGAGAATAAACTTACTTAGAGTCCTATCAAATCATTCCTGGGGAGCCGACACCAAAATACTGATTAACCTGTATCAGTCAATTATTAGAAGTAAACTTGACTATGGCAGCATTTGCTACAGCTCAGCCAGCAGCACACTTCTACACAAATTAGATGTTATACAGACCAGTTCTCTAAGAATAGTTTCAAGAGCTTTCAGAACAAGTCCTGTTAGTAGCCTCCAAGTTATCACATCACAACCCGCTTTATATATAAGACGTCTATATCTATCTTTATGCTATGCATCTAGAGTGTCGGTTCTAAAAAACAAGAATCCTTCCTTTTTAACAATATTTCATGGTACAAATACTATCCCAGACACTCAGAAAAAATACTTACCATTTTATGAAAGGTTAAAAATATCAGATTTCAATATTGATCAATTTCAACTGTCTTTACCATTATGTCATGAAACTCGTCCTTGGATAATTCAAATACCAGCAGTCAACTTCTCATTAGCAAATAAGCCCAAACACTCTACCAGCGACCACATACACAAATTAAAATACTATGATCTCATTTCTGAATTCACTAGCTATGATCATATTTTCACGGATGCATCTAAATCAGAAAACGGAATTGCATCAGCATTCTTACAAGATACCAACAGTTATGCAATCAGGCTAAATCCTCACTGTTCAGTATATACAGGAGAGTTACTCGCTATACTTGAAGCATTGAGAAGCTACAAACAGCCAAACAAAAACTTATTATTAATATCGGACTCCTACAGTGCTCTCTTAGGAATGAAACAACTATTTCCCACTCACCAAATACTCTTAAATATTAAAGAAGAGCTTTACAGACTCCAGAAAACAAACGTTAAAGTAGAGTTCCTGTGGGTTCCTTCTCAAGAAAAAGTCGATGAAATTGAACGACATTCTGTAAGCAGCGAAAATCTACCATTTTTTGAAAAAATTTCAGTTTTCGATTTCAAACCAGTTATAAAGGATTTTGTATGGAATATCTGGCAAAAAATGGAAAGAAACCAATTTACTACTTAAAGAAATCATGCCATCGGTAAAATCCAGATTGACACTTCCACAGAACAGAAAACACCAGGTTGTTTTAAACAGGTTAAGAATAGGACATTCATCCATCACACACCAGCATTTATTCAATAAAGAACCACCAAAGCAGTGTTTAATATGTGATTTGCCTCTAACCATAAAACATATACTGTTGGATTGTGCAAGTTTTAGTTTTAGAAGAACAGTTAACAACATCCCACCTAATATGAAACGCGCGTTAAGTGAAAACTGTGAAAAATTACTCAAATTTCTGAAAGACTCCAATCTCTATTTTAAAATATAAGAACTATTGTATGTTTTTTCATGTAGTCACACTTTGTCCCCGCTCATAACCCTAGATGTTGATGCGGTAACATAAAAAAAAGTGAAAAACTTAAATAACTTCAATTTTATACCTAATTTGAATTGAATGGAAATACATTTTTAATCGTCATCAATAAATAGAAAGAAGGAGAAAATTTTGACTTCTACAGGTGAATGGGGTAGAAAAAGTATATTCAATTAGGCGAGTTTAGACGGAGCGAATATAACTGGCAAGTGTCAGTCGCGCATCACACCTTCGAGCTGGTAATAATAAAGCAAGAACGAGAAAACGTTCCACTGAAACATTTATTTATTCATCCGAATAGGACGGACATTATATTGACATTCAATTTTTATAGAAAATAATTATAATGCGTACTACAAGTATGTACTACTTCCGAATAGGACGGACATTATATTGACATTCAATTTTTATAGAAAATAATTATAATGCGTACTACAAGTATGTACTACTTTGTACCAAAAATGAAGGGGCTTAAACAGTGACATTTTTCTTAATGAATTGTTGAATGCTCCTTGCGAGGATGTACATTCCATATTAGAAGTTGCATTAATTCAATTTTCGTAAGTCGAAATATATTTACAAGGGGGAATTTATGTATACTTAACCTATTGAATGAATTGAACATAAGAGAGTTCTACGAAGCGGCAGATGTAATAATTCCGAAGATATATAAAGTTAGCGGGCCAACTACTGCAAAAATAACTTTTGACAAGCTGAAAAATTGCCGTTTTTATGACGTTTTCTTGCCGTGAAATTTTTAGAATTTGCCGTTAATTATTAAAAAAAAAATGGTATGGCCCGCTAACTGGCGTATCAAGCTAGCGGACCACCCCCTGGAATATTGCTTTCCTTTGGGTAGTAGTTTAAATTCAAGAAATAGATAATTGCCGCTCTAATTGCCGTTCAAGAAAATATCATCTACGACATTGGGGCACGATGGCATGGAGGGCAAAACGGGAAAAACTTATTTCTGCGTATCAACTTGGCAGGCCATCCCCTGAAACATGGCTTCCATTTTCACGGCATTCAATTATAAATGTACAGATAATTGCCGCTCTAATTGCCGTTCAAGAAAATATCATCTACGACATTGTGGCACGATAGAATGGAGGGCATAACGGGAAAAACTTATTTCTGCGTATCAACTTGGCGGGCCACCCCCTGAAACATGGCTTCCATTTTCACGGCATTCAATTATAAATGAACAGATAATTGCCGTTCAAGAAAATAACATCCTCAGCATCCGGGCACAATGGCAATGGGGGTAAAACAAACAAAATTTATTTTTACGTATCGGCTTGTCGGCCTGCCACTACTTTGCCTTAGCTCGATGAGCAAAGGTGGGCATCTGTTTTCATCACAGAACTTATCGGCGTTGTCTGCGACGATACTTCTGATACAAATAAACCAATAAGCGTTACACCCATTAGGGGTAAATCAAGAATATTCATTTACAAAAATAAACTTAAATAAAAATAATTCGTACAAATTAACAATTAATACTAAACACAGAATAAAATGGGTATTTAAGGGGACGTCAGATTTTATAAAATTATGTAATACATCTCACGTTATAGAAAAACAATCAGCATATTCATCGGTGGTCGAGTGGTAAACATATCAGACTCTCACGCGATAGACCAGGGTTCAATCCCCCGCGAAGCTTTTTTCAATTGTTAATTTTATTTCTAAATTATTCTGCTTGATATTGATAACGACATTAGGTAGATGCCATGATTGAAATATTTAGCAAAATATTTATCATTGATAATGGTACAGTACCCTTCGCGCGGGAGTCCGACTGGCAACATAATTATAACAGCATCGCATATTTAAAAAGGGAAACCGTAGCATTATACAAATTGTACATTTGAGAACTGTACGTTCACCACAAAAAATTAGTGGAAACATAAAATTGAAGTTACGACTTCGAAATATTTTTTTGATTGTCTTCCGTCAAATAGTATTAGAATTATTGCTGATCATTTTTACCAATAAGCGGGAACTTTTAGAATGGAAATTTTTAGAAAGTGATGAAATTTTAGATATTTTGACAATAACTGAAGCTTACAATAGTAAACTATGCGATGATACATAATTATTTGACATGTTTGCCTGATATGCGTAAACAAGACCTATTAAGTTATACGATATGCCATCAAAATTCCATACTGAATAAAATAATATGAATTACGACTCAAATAAAATCTGTATATTCATTTGAAATAATAATTTTTATTTTGACAATATTAACAAGAAAAACCAAGCGTGACATCAATTATTTAAATTGTTTTAGGATTCCTCAAATGTTTATGCTTTCACCTACTAATAAAAAATGGAAAAATAATTCCGACGGGCCCCTTTCACTGAAATCAAGTACGGACTGATCGGAATAGGGCTCGCAGAGTTATGATCGCAGTGTACAGGGCTCACAGAGTACAGGTCGCTAAGTTGATACGCAGAAAAATGTTTTTCCCGTTTTGCCTCCCATGCCATCGTGCCACAATGCCGTAGATGATATTTTCTTGAACGGCAATTATCTGTACATTTATAATTGAATGCCGTGAAAATGGAAGCCATGTTTCAGGGGGTGGCCCGCCAAGTTGATACGCAGAAATAAGTTTTTCCCGTTTTGCCCTCCATTCCATCGTGCCCCAATGTCGTAGATGATATTTTCTTGAACGGCAATTAGAGCGGCAATTATCTATTTCTTGAATTTAAATTACTAGCCAAAGAAAAGCAATATTCCAGGGGGTGGTCCGCTAGCTTGATACGCCAGTTAGCGGGCCATACCATTGCTAACTTTATATATCTTAATTCCGAGTAATCTATTTGTTTGTTGGATTTGGTTTTGTTCCCATTAGAATGCTGGAAAAATCCACGGACAAAAAATGGCGATAAATTAAAATTTCAAATCTCTGTATATCGTTGCCTCAACTATGTCTCTTGGTGATTAATAACTTTATTGTCTATGCAAATTTATGATTATTGTTATATGCTTCAATTGTCAATATAATTATTTATTTATAGTAGCCGTAAGTCTAGCCAACTGGCGTCATATTTTGTTTGAACGATAATAACTTAAACCAAAAAATTATTCAACAGTTGAACCCTACAAACGGTCTACACGTACTTAAACAGATTACCTAATAAATCAAAAGATTATGGCCATTCAAAGTATACCTATTTCTTCATTCCTATTTATATTTGTTTTAGACGTACTATGTATTTCATCACACTACGATGGTCTATTTGGCCAGTCCAGGACTAAAGGTGGGCTTTCGGGTCCCCGATGGCGTAGGGGCCACTGCTTCGTTGGGTTAAGTGTATAAATAAATGATTTTATTTTTGAATGATCATAGGGAAAATAGATCAAATTTGTAGAACTACCGACGCGACGTAAGTTTGCTTTCGTTCTGTTTTTTACAGATTCGGTAAGAGAAAATCCAGAGTGCAGAAAAATTGCCCAGACAGTTGGCAGAAACAAACGTGAGCCCTGGTGGGCGTGTTCACGTCGCTGTAGTTGTATTTTTGTAGTAACAATTCGATATGTTGAATCGATAACCAAATATCGATACCATAAATGTCAACTGTTAAGAGATATGTAAACAAAGTCAAACTTGCTAAAAATGTAACTCTAAATATTAATAAAAAATTTATATTGGACCAAAACTAAAACTACCGTTTGCCCTAAATGTCTATATTTTCACATTACATGACTGTATTAATGTCATGAAAAAGAAGGGTCAAGTTTCTATTCAAATTATCAGAATTTGTCAAAATTACCAAAAGGACACATTGGTTATCTAAATAAAGTCTTCGGTCCCAGTCAATATGGAAAATACCCAAAAAACAATAGCCATTTTATATATCCCTTCTACAAAATATTCGAAAAACTATTGGATCCAAATTAGTGAAATTGTCTAAAAATCGGATAATCATCCTCGCTCGGTCATATTATTTCGATTATATTTAACAATAATTACTAATGGACAATCGTTAACATTGGCTGCTTGCGATGACCTTATTTTAGTTTGCATATTTTCCGGGGCTCATGTTTGGTTCTGACGACTGTACTTACTAATATTTTCGGAGAAAAACCATTACGGTTGCCCTTAAGCGGCAGTAGCGATTTAACGGAGAAAAAGACACCAACAACATCATCAAGTAGTAGTGTGGTAGCAGTTCCAGGTCCCATGTTCTTTCAAAATAATAATGCTAATTTTGAGGCTTTACTTCGAAAATACCCAACTCAAAACCGTACATTATTTTCCAAATTATTTTAATGTACACTTAGCAACGGAGAATCTAGAATCAAAAAGTGGTTATTATATTCGTATTTAACAGGATCCGTTTATTGCTTTGGCAGTAAGCTTTTCAACAGCGAAAGTACAAATAAGGTATTTGTAACTGGATTTTCTGACTGGAGAAATGTAGCGGAAAAGTTAAATCTCATGAAAATAATTTAGAATACCGGAAGCACTTTTTAACTTTGAAGAGAAGGTACACTTCACGGCGAGTAGATGAAGACATTGCCAAAGCAATGGACGACGAAATTATTTATTGGAAAAACGCCCTTAAACGTGAGTACCGATTTATAGTTGGGTTTTTGAAACTACCAATACATACTTCTTATTAACAAAAAAATTGAAAGATACAATGAGTATACATTATTAGGGAAATAGGAGACCCCAAATCTTGATTAGGCCTGGGCCCTTTGAGGTCTTAGTCCGGAACTGTATTTGGCTAACTCGTCTGGAGTGTGAAATTCGTTAAAGGTTGGTCAATAATGACTGGCGTGTAACGTTAACATTTTAAATTATAAAGTATAAAAGTATACGAAATATTCACTTGAAAATATTTTTATTGATACGAAATCTCATTTTTTTTAGTCACAATATGGATTTTTACCAAAAGATTTTTTCCTCATTATGCCAATATTAGCAAAAAACAGAAACCTCTTTGAATTATCTTCTCTAAAAATTAGTGAATGTGTGGTATTACTTATACATAATTATTAAATTAATTACATGATTTCCTCAGCTTTATACTTTATACAGTGTCTTGGTTTTCAATTGAAATATACTGCAATATACTCCTCATGCATGCAATAAACACTGCACAAGTGGACAAGTGGCTTAGTGATAACGCTTCGGGCTTGCACTTTGGAAGCCGTGAATTTAATTCCCAGGACAAAGTGATCTGCTATGAGTTTTTTATACCAGCAAAATTTTATTCCCAGTAACTGCATGTTCATATGCTTTTCGGAAAACATTGTGAATTTAAATGACTCGTTTACAAACTTTGCAGCTTGATGTTTAATTTCTAGACCTAAAAATACTTCCCCAATATATATTTACTGAATTTGTTTGATAATAATAATAATAACTAACAAATGTAGTTAGCCCACAGGTAATGCTATTAATTCAGACTTCCGTTGGCCGTGTTCAGTAGCTACGTACTTATTAAAAATTTATTACAGTTTATATGACAAATTTAAAAGAAACTATTGCATTAAAGTTGTTGTTTGTCTATTTACGTAGGTACAATATTTCCTGTAAAATATTGTTTACACATTTTTTCCGCATGGGCGCCATTGTTTACTCATCCACAGCGTTAATTGAAACTACAATAATTTGCTGACCCAGATTCACAGTCGAATCATATATTATTTCGTAATATATAAACCAAGTAAAATGTCAGGTTTGATAAGTATCATTTCTTGTAAATACTGAAAGTAACAATTTTTTTTTGAGGTAGTTGTCAACACGAATATAATTTAAAAAAAATTGGCACACAAGATAAAAATAAGTTGACAGGGACAAACAGAAAATCAACGGCTTCTATTATGAATGTCCCTGGCACTGAAAATCATCAGTGGATAACGAAACGATATAGGTCATTATACAGAGTGTACCGGGTGGTCCAATAAGCCGATCTTTCGGCTATATATCATAAACTATTCATGTTATAACTTTAGGATAAAAAATTCCTTAGGAAAAGTGGACAAGAGAAATTGCTGGAAATTACTTTCAAGTTTCTAGGTTAACCGCTAGGGGGCGTAACTTGTGAAGAAAAATTTAAAAACCAGTTTTTTGTGAAATATGCCCACTTATACCCAGTGTTAAATAAGTAAACTGAAAAAAGGCCTAAATTTCGCACAAATTTGCTTAATTACTTTTTATTCTATTTTTCCAAATAAAGGGTGGGGGAGAGTGGGAAAGTATTTGTGGATAAATACCTATAACTTTGGTTTGAATTAACCGATTTTAACGAAATTAGTGTCAATAGAAAGAGTGTAGATGAATTAATCACATCTACTATAAAACAATGGCATTTAGTTTTAATTGTCATAGGTAGAGGGTACTTTCGAAAGAAAAAAATTAAAATTTGTTTTCTTAAAAAATTTCAATGGAAACACCTAATTATTGTGAATTATAATGAAACTGGATTGAATTCTCAACAAAACGGCGCAAACCGCATGTTGATAGCTTTTGTCGAACTCGAGATATAAATAAAAACGCAATACTATACTTACTTATGTTTATGCGTTTTTATTTATATCTTGACTTCGACAATAGCTATCAACATGCAGTTGGCGCCATTTTGTTGAGAATTTAATCCAGTTCCATTATAATTCACAATAATTAGGTGTTTCCATTGAACATTTTTCGAGAAAACAAATTTTAATTTTTTTCATTCGAAAGTACCCTCTACCTATGACAATTAAAACTAAATGCCATTGTTTCATAGTAGATGGAATTAATTCATCTACACTCTTTCTATTGACACTAATTTCTTTAAAATCGGTTGAAAAAACCAAAGGTATAGGTATTTTATGTTATGAAATCAAACAACTTTATTTTGTTAAATCTACATTGTATTTAAACATAAAGTGACGCGTTTCGCTAACACAGTAGCTTTTTCAAACGAATGTATAGGTATTTATCCACAAACACTTCCCCACTTTCCCCCACCCTTTATTTGGAAAAATAGAATAAAAAGTACTTAAACAAATTTGTGCGAAATTTAGGCCTTTGTTTAGTTTACTTATTTAACACTGGGTATAATTAAGCATATTTCACAAAAAACTGGTTTTTAAATTTTTCTTTACAGGTCACGCCCCCTAGCGGTTAACCTAGAGACTTGAAAGTAATTTCCAGCAATTTCTCTTGTCCACTTTTCCCAAGGAATTTTTTCTCCTGAATAGTTTCTGATATATAGCCGAGAGATCGGCTTATTGCACAACCCGGTACAAATTGAAAACTTTATCTGCTACCGTTTATTGGAAAGTTCGATGTTTGGCTGTTTCCAGAGTCGTGTAGTTTAAAATTCAGCAGCACTCAATATTTGTCTCCATTATAACGTCATTCAGCTTTTCCCAGTGCATCCTAAATTAATTTTTCTCGTGTACACTGTTCTGTTTTTATTATATTTTCTTTAATCCCACTTATTTGCTCTGACATTTTTTCTAGCTTAATGAGGTTAGAAGAACAAGTTAGCAATTAATATGCTTTGATGTCAGTCCCTCTTTTCTTGGCGTGGAACGTCGCTTTTACAAAACTCACTAATTTTTGAACTTTCTAAAATTCATTGTTCTCAAGTTTAATAAAATATTCTCGGTTATTATCATTGTTAATGTCAGTCACTGTGTCTAGGTTATCTTCTATCTTTAAGTCAATTGGATTTCAAAAATTATTCATATGCCTAGACATACCTGCAAAATATTGATCAAACTTTTAAATACAATATTAAAAATTATAAAATTATTAAAATATGTTTTCAATACCAATATGATGAAGTCATCCTACACGACGTTTTTTATGAAATGATATAATTTCTTTCTTCATTTAGGATAAAAATCAGTATGGTGCCTGATCACAATGGAACACGAGGCAAGTGACAAGAAAATTGATGACACGTGCTAGAATTCATGATAGTAACAACACAAGCCACGCCAAAGATAAATATATTATTCTTAAGAAAGTTGACTTAAATGCGGGATACTTTTAATACGGCATATGCTACAAAAGAAAAATGTAAACTCTTCGGAAAAAAAAACAATGCCTCGCATTTATAAAATTCAGCATCAATATTTGAAGATTTAGGTGAAACCGAAAATCGATAAAACCAATAGAAAGATCTAGTAGGACTAAGACAACCAAAGACAGGTTGAGATTAAAAGAATGCATATGCCAGAAGAGATTGCACAAATAATTATGACAGGTATTATACTAGAGCACTGCCGCCTGAATAGGAAAGAAGAAGGAACAATGTGGATTGAGTAAAATTGAAAAAAAAATCTCCATTCACATACTTGCCAAATGCATAGCTCTACATAATTCAAGGAGAAAGTACCTGGAAGGCTATTGTATAGAATGGGGTACTTGCATAAACTTAAACCTGCAGAAATAATTCTAAAGAGCTACTCGTTTCTAATAAAACTTTCCTCGGGAACTAAGTAGAAGAAAGGAGGACACAATAGATATTTTGGGTCTTGGCAAATGTTTACCTCAATAAAAAATACATCCATTCAATAAAAAGTTCCTTTATATGAAATTATTTGGAAGAACAACACCAATAGGAAATTACTCATATGCTTTTTACTGAGGGGTGATAGTGCCATCCTGTATATGGTTTAATGTTTACCGTTAAGTAAAGGGCGTTGTTCTTAGAATATCCAACGTAATGTCATTGAAGACCAAAATATCCGTGCAGTTGATGAACTTGATGTAAACAATATTAAAATCTTAAACGGGTTTTCAATATTTAACGCAGTAGTCATGTTACTATATAGGTACCTCTCAGTTTTCATGCCTCGTGAAATGGATGTGTAAACGATACATCCATAACAATTGGATGAACAAATTAAAACTTCAACCGCTAACGTGAAGAATATTCAAATGTTTTTTTGTCCATCGATAGCTCTATAGGCTGAAAGTGATTATATTAAGATTTAGCGTGCTCCGATATCAGATCCAGTCGGGTTTGGGACTGTCTACAAAAACTTTTAACCCTGGACAACCACAGTAACACGTGGTAACACAACGCTTAAGTGCGCCGGGGAAAAGTAGGAAATGAAATTATAGCTTTCAATGAAATACCCTTTCAAGATAAGGCAGACACTTTAAATCTATGCTCAGATGGCTTACTTTGTTAACCTATTTAGTTGTGAGACGTGGTAGTATGAATTTACATGTTTTATTTCATAGGTGCATTCTGACTAGATGATAATTAAACGACGTTTTATTTGCGATTTAATTAACCTTGTCTATTCATGACAAAGTGTTTTCGATACTTTGCAGATTTATTTAAAATAATAAAAATAGTAAACAAATCACAGACATACCGAACTGCAAACATAAACTTCCTACTGATTCCAACACGCAGAAAAAGTCATTACATGATATTAAATACTAGCTCATACTGATTCCTGGTGCTGGGAATTGAATGGAATAATTGATCCACATATCAACAACGTGAAGAATATTCAAATGTTTTTTGTCCATCAATAGCTCTATAGGCTGAAAGTGATTATATTAAGATTTAGCGTGCTCCGATATCAGATCCAGTCGAGTTTGGGACTGTCTACAAAAACTTTTAACCCTGGACAACCACAGTAACACGTGGTAACACAACGCTTAAGTGCGCCGGGGAATAGTAGGAAATGAAATTATAGCTTTCAATGAAATACCCTTTCAAGATAAGGCAGACACTTTAAATCTATGCTCAGATGGCTTACTTTGTTAACCTATTTAGTTGTGAGACGTGGTAGTATGAATTTACATGTTTTATTTCATAGGTGCATTCTGACTAGATGATAATTAAACGACGTTTTATTTGCGATTTAATTAACCTTGTCTATTCATGAAAAAATGTTTTCGATACTTTGCAGATTTATTTAAAATAATAAAAATAGTAAACAAATCACAGACATACCGAACTGCAAACATAAACTTCCTACTGATTCCAACACGCAGAAAAAGTCATTACATGATATTAAATACTAGCTCATACTGATTCCTGGTGCTGGGAATTGAATGGAATAATTGATCCACATATCAACAATTAAGATATTATGAAACAATATTTTGCTCTTTTTCTCGTGCAATTCAATTTAACGCCTTACTGGTAAATGTTATCATCCCAATTATCTGTCACAGATGGTATTACATGACACTGAATTTGCTCTTCTCCTCAGTCATTGAAGGTTAATCGTTTTCTATGGTTAGTTACGCAATCTCATTTAAAACACAATAATGAGAAATCGGATTTCATCTTATGCAATAAAGTTCTATTAAATCTGGAACTTGAGAGACATTTTGAAAGATAAAAAAAATAATATTCTCATAAAAAACATCTAGTGATCAATATTTTTATTTAAATTGAGGTACACTACATATTAATACATAATTAAAGAAACGGAGAGATAAGTTTGAGTAGATATTTAAAAACGCCTATTCCAAAAAAACTCATTTAGTAAGATATTTCAATAAATAAAAAATGACGGTAACTTTGTCAAAACGTAAATTTAAACCAATTATTCATAAACTATTAATAATTGAACTAACCATATTATGGTGAATTTTCGACAAAATTTTTATTACTGTCGTGCTCCAACTGTCTGCATCCTTGTTGTTAACATAATTAATATTATAAGCACATTTTTTCTCCGTGTAGTCAATGTGAGCGTGCATAAGTTTAATCGGATAAACAATTGTATCTGTAACGGAACGTAATGGCGCTTAAAGCTCTTGTTTCTGTGTATTGGACGCCAGGCGTCGATTTAGCGTCGGCGCGCCACAAACCTTGATAATATTCAGTTCCTTACACCAAATGCTGTGGCTAAGGTGTGGCAAAGTGTTTATAATGAAATGTTATCAGAAATGAGTAAAAACTGCCCTAATTTGAGAAGTGAACTGCGTTTAAAGTTAGAAGGTTGTGCGCCAAGAAACCACGATGACGATTTACAGACATTGCCTCAAACTTCTTCGTCGTCTTCATCATCAGATGCCTCCCATTCGGTATATAATCGCAATGTTTATTTTTAAAATGGAAATATTTACCTGTTATGTTTTGTTTGCAGGATACGCGAACACACGTGGTGGTGGAATTATACGATAACGAAAAAACCTATGTTGAGTCGCTCAGGATACTTGTTACGGTAAGATTTTTTATTTTTTTTGTTTATTAAAATATAATTTAAATAAAAATGTTATTTATAAATATTAACATTTATTATACTTCATGCATATGCATATATATTGTTATTTAAATTATTAGCTCATCGGTTTTTAATCAAATAGAAGAGGAAAATTGGGTTTTCAGTAAAAATCCCAAAATTATTTTAGGCTTTTGATCTGTTAAAAACAGACATTTCAACAATCGTGGAGAGTTTTTAAAGTAATGTATAAAATTAAATATTTTTCTCTTTTGTGCTGAAACCAAATCTGAACATTATTAAATAAACATTTTCCGGAAGCTGTGAATTTACAAAATTACTTTTTACCGCTGTTGTAACCGTTTTATTAATAATTCTAAGTTCAGCAAAGAACAGAATTTTGTTAGATTTAAAAAATATGAAATAAATTGTGTTCTAACTATAAAAAAGTTGAAGTAAGCTGTTCGAATTAAATTATTTAGCTGTATTATTCCTTTATTTATTGAAAAAGGGTTATTAGCGACGGAATTTGATGATATAATATAAAACAGATGATTTGATACGTATTGTTACAATTTATCTGTATCTGTATCAGGTTATTGAGTGGACAATTTTTACCCAGCAGCTGCTTAAGATTTCTTGGCAACTTACATGATATACGTTAGTTGAAAATAGTTTACGAAAGGTTGAAATATTATTTAAGAATCTTTAACCCTCGATTCTGGTCTGGAATCTATATACAGAGTGAGATGTAGGTATGGCACGCCTCAAAAAGAGATTGCACGATTTTTATAGATTTTGGTGTACAAGGATGTTGTGATATGGCCAATATTATGGTAGTATTTACATTGTTATCAGATGCTGCCTTTTTTCGGAATGACAATGAACATTATTATTTTAAATGGATCACCCTGTATATTTTTGCCATTTGAAACCCTTAAGAAATACTGATTATTTTTCAGTGAGTTCGCTATACCTAAATGCCTAAATTTCGGAGCTATATCTACATTTACATATTATATAATATACGCATCTACACTCAACAGTCCTTTGACAGCCACCCGCCCTCACTCTAGTCAATTTTCTTGGTGCTAATAATAAAAAAACCAACAATTATGTTACATCGTTGTATTTCAAATAGAGTGGCAAGCAATTTTCAACGAAAATATACATTTGAAACAGAAGGTGAGGGGTGGCTGCAAAAGGACTGTTAAGTGAAATAAGATTGCTGATACGTCATTAGGAATGGATTTTGATGCAATTTCATGCCAAACAAGATATTGCCTGTAAATGATAACTTAGGACACGGTGTATATCTGAGAAAAAACAAATTGAGCTTTTAATATTAGTTAGTATATGGTAATATGCGTAGTCAAAAAGGAACGAGTAAGATACGATCAATAAGTTTAAAATTTTGTTGTTGTTATTTCTGATTTTAACTTTAGGTAGCCAACTTTTCAAAGTCTCATGTCCATTGGTTCATTTTTTTCTGTAGGTTTACTAGAACTTCTCAAAGTTTGGCCTGTATATTAATCTTTAGAAGCACCATACTCAATGCACTTTCATTTCACGGTGAATTTAAGCAATATACTACAAATATTGAGAGATGCATTCTGGTGTAACAAAAATTTTGAGGTGTCAAAAGTGTGATGACTCCGTTCAAAAACCTCAAAGCAAGAAAAAGTTATTGCTTCTATTCAGATTCTAATCACCAGTTGTAATATAAGGTGCCACAATTAAATTTTATCATAATGTGGTTTAAGAGCAACGTTAAAACAATAAAACAATGCCTTTTATCGTGTGAACTCCTTTACATAGATAAGTTAGGTTCAATCGATCTACTTTTAATTGGTAATTTATTAAGGCGCGTCCACACTATGTCGCGATTTGCTTTGGCAATACCAATTGGCAAAGACAGCGACTGTAAAAACGTCCTTATATGTGTAGGCATTCATTTAGTTTAGTCGCACAATATTCACTGAACAAGACGATCCTGGTATAATTTGTCAAATTAATATATTTCCCGTTCGTCCACTCCATTTGAAAGCACATGCTAAGTGGCAGACAGTCTGAATCACTACTAAAGCCGCGAGAGGCCAGTGGTTGGCACATCCCCACTCTTCGTCTCATTCCCAAGTAACACAATAAGCATCGAAGTAGATTTAAAATCGACTTTTGTGTCACTCTTGAAGCTAATATAGGCAATTGAAACCGTCCACTAAAGCTTCTACATGTAGCATTCATTACGTAATCGCTGCCTAAAGGAAGCGCGCGGTTTGGCCTTAAAGTAGATTTGATAGCTTATTAGCAATTCAACCTGTAGGCCTGAATAGCCATAAATTGGCACCAGAAGAGCATTTTATTAGATTTGATAGCCAACATTGGCTGTCAAGTAGCGATCGTTTAGTCCAGAAATGATTTGAATGATCATGCGCAGTTAAACATTTCTCGTGAGAATAAAGTGAAGTTTTGTTTTGAATAAATATTAGATTTATATTGGAAATTTATGCCAACAGTTATGTAGGTGTTCACAAAAACAAACATCGTCAACTGTTATGGCAGAGATATTCCCTTCTATATATTATGATAATTATTATTGTTTTTGAAACTGGAAAATATCATTGTGAACCATCAGAAATTTCTGCCAACCTTAATTTTCTGTAAAATGTCAATGAAATATTTCCTGAAAACAGAGGGGCCAGTGATAACTAAGAGCAAAATATACTTTATAAATTAAATTATTTTATTATGAATTACGGTGTTGTCATATTCAATTTTGATAAGTACCTATCAATGAATTATATACATCCAATTGAAATTAAAGTTTTTTATAATATTTTTAGTTGGATTGATTGATAATATTATATGTGATGGATTAAATTGATTTATCTTTCCCAGATTTTCTGAAATTTGTATCCCAGTTTGAAATCAAATAATATTCTGAACCAGATTATTTGCATATTCTATACTTATATAAAAATAGTATCATATACCCATCAATATATAGATAAAAAAACTATGGCAACGGTTCGGCCATGTCTTTATTGTATTTAATAAGCATTTTTCTATGCCAATGTTCGTCCAAATTTCCGTAGTTTTATAATTTTTCATTCATTTTTATTCCAATCTTTTTCTCCAAGATCTATAATGATTTCTGAAATATCATGAAACCTTTCAACTGAATTGAGCCTTACAATCACATTAAGGTTAGCATAATACTGTGGTTTTGGAACTAATTGAAGCACGTGAAGGCATTTCATGACCACTCTAAATTCCAATTTGACTATTCATTTTTTTGGCACTTTTTAAAGTCATTATCTCTATTTTTTGGCTACTTTTCATGACTTACTAGCAATCATTGCTACTTGGTTGCAATATTTAGTCCTAAACAAGATAAGATGTCTTTTAAGGAAGGCTGAAACTATTCTATAAAATAATGATCAGAATATGCTAAACTTTATCATTTTTTCTGAATTAAATACTTCGATCTAGTATTATTTGCTTGGTAAATGAAATGTGTTACTTGGGTTCCTTTGAAGGAGACCGACAGATTTTCATTGGCACACGGCTGACTTATTGGCACGTGCCAAAAGTCGCGACTACATAAAATCGGCTTCCCAATTGGCAAACAGCAGCATAATGTGGATGCGCTTTTACCTACCCTCTTGTAGCTGAACAGTGAGTTTACTATTAGACACTAAAATCAGTTGATAATTCGGTAAATTTCTATAATTTTTTTCTTTTAAACCTATAATAGTATATTATTAAACGAGCAATTTATGATAGCCATAATTCACGATGGGTGACGTTTGCGTCACGAGCCGCAGGCGAGGGGCGCAAGTCACCGAAGTGAATTATGGCCATAAATTGCGAGTAGAATACTATACTTTGTCCACGACACTTAATTTGTTTATTAATAAATAAAAGTCAGTAGCGATTTGGCATATTACTAACCTCAAAATGTTGTGGCATCTACTTCAAATAATTTGACATATATAGAGATGGGCGTTACTGTAGAAAGTATCAATACAACGTACCGTTTTAAAATACTTGATATTAGAAAATATCGTTATGAAAAGTATCAATACTAAAAATTACAATATTTTATAGATACGATATATGTCAGAAACAAATTTCCTGAACAAAATACACAGATATAATAGTTTATTTCATATTGTACCCCCATCTCTAGTCGTGAATTATGAACCATAATACATTACAGTGTATTATGAACCATAATTCACGACAGTTGATATATGGGTACCATATACCTTTAGTTAGGAGGTAAAATATTGACTTATTATTAGGTGGTCGTGGACAAACGTTATTATGACTTTTATGAAATTATAAAGAACGATTAATGTGTAAGTACATATTTGATATTATCCCTTGTCCATACAAACAAAAGCACGCAGTAAAAATATTTGCGATCATTATTAAATAAAACAATACTATGTTTGTGTAACAAAATAAGTAAGAAAGACACGTTTTTATAATCTAAGTTATAGGTATTGAAATATTTATGTTCTACTATAAAAATGTATCAGTTTCTCTATCTTTAAATAATTAGACAATTATTGAGACCATCATCATTGCTTTTACATTTCTACATTTATCAGGAGAATTAAAGGATAATTCAACATATATACAAACCCTCGATTTCAAAATATTAGTTATTTTAGTTGAAACAACAGATGAGAAGAAAACATTGAACGTACGTTGAAATGTAAACTAGACATGTTAACAAAGGCGTACTGTGATGAAAACTAATATTGTGTTAAATGGAAGTAGAAACTGTATAGGTATTTAGAATTGTGGTATAGTCTGTTCGGGCTATTCTCCGAAACGACTGAATCGATTTTGGTCATACTAATTGGGCACATACAGTAGAATCAAGAAGGACATGAGCTACTTTAAAAAAAATTTGGTATTTTTAAATTGGACACCCTCTTCATATTTTTTCAAATCCTCATCCATCATCAGTCAAGCATGGAATCGATATGTTGCAACTGATGGGAATGTGGAGTCTACATGTGGAGGAGGACGAGAACGAGCCACAACACAAGTTCAGGACCGATTAATAATCTTAACTGCTAGGAGAAATCCCGGCTTCAAGAATCAACAGCTTTTTTAGACAAGCTACTGGACTAGTTATTTCTGGCCAGACTATCAGAAAAAGTTTGAATATTCGTTATGATGGCCGCACTGAGCTTCTGGTCTTGATTCAGCACACAATGACTGCTGTAAGATATCGCGACATGGTTATTGAGCCTATTGACATCGTACTATTTGCCGTGCGCCATTGGCGCAAGGTTTGTTTTTATTGATAATAATGCTCGTCCTCGCCGAGCTAGACTCGTGAACGACCGGGTTTACTAGGATGGAGTGGCCACCCTCACCAGATGTGAATTGCATCGAGTATGTTTGGGCTGAGATGTCCAGGCAATTAAATCGACTTGAACAATCTCCAAAAACATCACACCAATTAGCTTATGCATTGCATGTCATCTGGGCAGGCATTCCACAGCAGTTCATCAATAATTTCATACATAGTCTCCCAAATCCTGTAACAGCATTAAGGCGAGCCCGAGGTGATCCAACACGGTATTAATTTTCACAAACAGCCGTTGTAGATAGCATAATGAAGGAACTTTTTTATGATTTTATTTCACTTGATTTGGCATATTTTCTTAAACATCCATTTTTCTTTATTGAATATTTGTTTTTTGGGCTGCTTTTATTATTCTCTGGATAAATTTTTTATATCATTCGCTTCAATTGTTGAGCAGTGTATATTCTTCTTGCTCCGCTAGATTGAGCTTTTTGACTTGTCCGTTCGGGCGAGAGTACCTTATTGGTACACCTGTTGTTATTCTCACTTAGGTTTATGTATTCATGTGGTATAATTTTATCCACAACATTATCAGACTGATACCATACAGTTTAGTTAATGATCAGCAATTCTAAATTTTTCCATATTTTTAAATTACAAAATTTTTTGGATATTTCTGGATTCTTGTTGGGTTGTTTGTTTGAATTAGATTTTGTAATGGGTTCTCATTAGACCCTTAATATTTTTCTGGCTTGTAGATGATTTGATTAATTGGTTCTTATTAGACTCTAAATCAGATTTTTCCCAATGAAAATGACTTACATTGGTTTTGGGATATCATCAGATACATAATTCGACTAATAGTTTACTTTATATTTAAATAGATTTTTGTTATTAATAATTGCTGGAATTTGATTTTACATACTTCATTCTTTGAATTGTTATTTTGTTTGGAGTTTCTTCTGACTATTGATTGGTTATCTATTTGAATTAGATTTGGTAACGGGTTCTCATTAGACCCAAAATATCTTTTTTGTTTTTGGAATCAGATTTAAATAATAGGTTCTCATTAGACTTTAAAATCAAATCTGTTTTCTTTGTTTAGATGACTGGTTTTTGGTTTTGAGAGGCTACCAGATTACAATTTTTATTCATAAAAATTTGTTATCTGGAATTATGCTCATATAATTACTTTCATTGATTTACAAAAATATTTTATAATTTTCAAATTAATTTATTTGCTTTTGGATCTCTCTTGACCTATTTGTGAGTTTTCTATTTTGAATTAGATTAACCAATGGGTTCTCATTAGACCTTTAATCTTTTTCGGCATCTTATGATTTGAGGGGTTCTCATTAGACCTTAATATATCAAATTTATTTATTTATAATTTATTCAGGAAATTTACATATTTGTTTTGGGACATTACCAGATCACTTGATTTACAATAATTTTATTTTTATGCTCATGTTGGATAGCTTGTCCACTTGAATTGTCATTTGTCATTTGTTAGTTTTAAATTGAAGTAGTGTCACTTCGTTTTCCGGTCTACTAACACGTGTTCGTGTAGTAGCTGAAGATTATAATTAGAATTAAAAATATTCGAAATATGAAGACAGTTTAACCCCAATCAGGGGATAATTTTAAATTTAATGTAATTTTATCATTGTGACGTTAATGTGTTGTAGACATTTAATTAGGTTTCTTGTATCATATCTGACGAGTAAGTAATTCTTTACTAGTTTCTTTTTTAAAATTTTCCAACTATTATTACTTACTTGCAGGTATGGCACTGAAGATGGCTTAATAGCCGAAAGCGCTTTGCAATTTTAAATAAAAATTTTTTTACACAGAATACAACAAGGTTTTCTTGACTTTAATTTTCTATCCTTAGTAAAGGCTAGGAAGTTAGTTTTACTGGATTTTTTTTACAGAATTGAACATTGCATTCAAAATTACTACTCGACGTGTTATGTTGTTTAAAATGAAATTCATTAATTCCGTGAAGATAAAAAATCTTTTAATAAAAAGAAAGTAATCAAATTTTTATTTCTCGAACATGTTTCGTAAGCTTAAACATATTTTTTATTTATTGCTAGATGAATTACTTGAAAACAAATTTATGGTGCAGTGTAAACATTTGAAATGTGGTTTAAGTATTTGAGTGCCTTTGATTTTAATAATTTAGTTACGACGAATAAATATATTCCGTGTATTTATTAAATTGTATTTAACATTAGGTATTTTTTTGTAATATGAAAAGCTTGATTTATGAAAGAAATATTGGTTTTTGAATCCGCCAAGATTCAAATCGGGTCAATTGTGTAAAAAAGAGTTGTGCCTATGAATCGAATCAAAAACTGTATCTATAAAGCATATAAATATATTTGATATCTGGTACAAACATAAATCAATATCATAGGTTATAGGAGATATATCTTAATTTATTATAAGCTGCACGAAGGCTGTCAATAATTATTTTCAGTTGGACGCTTGAAGATCTGAGCTGCACAGAGGATGATTCAGAAATCTAATAATTAGTTAATTGCAGCATAACACATAAGAGATATCATTTTAATATTAAAACATGAACAAATAATGTATTCGGGATGTATAAAATGTGCCAATTATTATTCATTATATTTCCAAAAAAACAGAAAATCTGACAACAACCTAAATGTTTTGGAAAATCGCTTGTGCCGTTTCCGAGATAATTAAGGCATTCCATATTTAAAACTCACTGTATACATTGTCTATTAGCAATTTTGCACCGAAAAGGTTGTCGAGTGTATATGAAAATAGTTTCAAACTTAAAAAATACTAATTTAAAAGTACGTATTTAAAAACATCTCGAAAGGAATGTTGATGAATTGAAACAAATGTATTGGTACAAGCTAATTCAATTAAATGACTATATTTTTGATGATAAGAAAAAAAATTATTTTTAAATTTTTCATGAAATTCCGGAAAACTGTAGGTTTGTGTAAAAATTGTACTCGAGTCATAAGTGTATTTTAAAAATGACACTAATATACTAATATTAGAGATAATTACTCTAGCAATTATATACAGGGAGACTAATAAAATCCATCAATTAATTCCTTCATTTAAAACAGGTGCAGAAACTGCTATTTTCTTCTTGAATATTTTTACATAAAATATTACAATGTCCAATACATAGGTAGATACTCTTAAAAGTAGACCATAATATTTATTTTACCTATATGAAGAAGTTACAAACATTTTCAAATATGGCTCTGTATTTATCAATAAAGTTTATTGTTAAAGTCATCTTTGTTGGCAGTTTCCCGTAAAAGCCACAAGAACACACACAATACTTCTTGACCTTGGCTACTAAACGGTGGGAATGAAACCATAGAACACATTAACCTACAATACATTGGAAGGCTCATTCAAATAAACTTTTTTCAAATTGTTGATGGTATTGGTGCATGCCACTTGGGAAATAAAGTAGAGTGCCATATAATTTACTAAATTATTTATGAATGAATGAATTATGTATGAATATCTGTTTCTGGCAGTGCTTAAATTTATCGATATCTTTTTTTTTATAATTACGAAAATAATTTGAGCAATAAGAAATAAACCAATGTAGTTCCCAAGTGTAAGGCACGAATAGTGTTTCTTAAAATAAGTTTTTTTTAAAATTTGTTTATTTGACTCACGATGAACGTGCCCAAGCCGTAAATACTACGTGAAGATGGATGGAGCTACCGAAGAAAGGGTGGTAAATTTAATGTGAATTATACAACCATCTCACAAGTACAACAAAGATTCCTAGAGACAGGAGATCATACCCATAGAGCAGGACAAGGAAGAAATCGAGTCACAACACAAATCCAGGATCGATTTTTAAGAATTTCGGCTCTTTGACAGCGATTTGTGATGTTTCATAGCCATTCAACTGCGCGAGGTACATGGTCTACAAATTAGTGCTAAAACTAGATTTATGACCTAGGATTGCTGCATGATGTCCTATATTAACCGTAGATCATCGAAGAAAAAGACTACGTTTTGCCAGAGAACACGAAAATCGGGTTGAGGTTGACTGGAAATGCGTGCTCTTTTGCTCTTTACAAATGAGTCCAGAAATTGTCTGTACAATAATGATAGACGTATCCGGTTATTTCTACGACCCAACGAACGTTATGCCCAATGCAACTTCTCAAATACCACGTTATTTGGAGTAGGATCCAGTATGGTTTGGGAAGGTATTTCTTTGACAAGGCGCACGGACCTAACGGTCATAAATAATGGAAGTATGACAGCTGACAGGTTAGGTTAGGTTAATGCGATGACCTTGAATTGTATTGCAAATTTTATGCAGGTTAATTTTAATCCACTATATTAATTGGAATTACATTTTTTGAAAAGCATTATTTCACAATATTCGAATTTATGAAACAATTTTATGCACTCTATTGGGCGGCTCTTTCCTTCAAAGGAATTAAAAATATGGGTCATCACATTAACAATAGTTACACTATACCTTTTGATTCATATTTTGGCGAACATTTCTTGTTAATGCAAGATAACGCCAGGCCGCATGCTGCACATGTTGTCAGAAATTACCTGTAAGAGATTGGAAATAATGGCCATTCCGTAGTCCAGAACTACATTCTATAGAAAATTTATGGGATATCCTTAACAGGCGATTAAGAGCGGAATAAATCCAATTCTATAACTTGGAAGAAGTGGGGGAGAGGTTAATTAAAATTTGAGAAGAATTGGTCCAAAATGAAATAAGACAGCTTATTTTAAGTATAGGTCTATGATATCATAACGTTATTCGTGAGAGAGATGGAAACACTCTTTTTTCAGAATCTTTTTTTTATTTTTGAGTTTGTTTAGCTTACTGCTAATTCCGAATTTTCCTTTTATTTCTTCTTGAAATGTTATCAGAGCCTGAGTGACATTTTGCCATGTATCATAAATTATAGTGATTAAATGTAGAATGACTCTTAGTTTTTTAATATGAATAAAATTGATTTAATAAGTGATGAGTTAAGTTTTTGGGGAAGTGTATATCTATCGATAGATCTATTACATTGTGCTACATTGAAGCAATATGAGCTTCACCATCCTCCTTATTTGAGACTTTTAGGTTGCCTAGTATTTGTGGATTTTCTGGTCAGAATATTCACACCTGTACAGTCAAAGTCAACTAGATTAGGTTGAGACTGCATTATTTAAACATCTGTTATCCCTATCAAAAAGATCCACGTTTTTTAGGTGACAATTGAAGTATTTCTAATACATTTTAGCAAAGGCTTACCTTATATCATTGAAACTAATTGAATTTTTATGAATTTTGCAATGGTGTTTGTCTTGTGTGTTTCATTTGACTTTGGCTCTACATGTTGACTTGACTTGTTCACGGCATCCATTTAAATGATTACTTTTACTTCCCAAATATGTGAAGTAGACTCATTCCTACCTAAATGTTTTTTATTATTGAAGCTCAATTATTATTAACGGGTGTTTGAATGTGCACCTTAATTTCCAAAATTATTTTTCAGAAATATTTGGAGCCACTCAAAACTCCTGAGAATGCGAATTTACTGGATGCAAATTTAGTGGACGAAATTTTTTATCAGGTAAGAACTTTTGTTTTTAAAAGCTGTATTTTTCAAGTTTGATTGAAGTCTTACAACCAAAACAAAGCACTTGAGTGTACCATTTACATAATTACAGAAAGTGCCTTAGCTCAAAGTAGGAACTGGAATGTATAAGCAATTCTTGAATCATATCAGGTACTGTACTAGAACTGCATAGGGCGGAAACTCGAATTAGAGTCGCACCAATCGAAGGTGGAATTTTTTTTAACGCGCGCTGTCCAAACGCACCTTAATACTTTCACATTTTCGGAAATATGGTTATGGTCGATTTTATGCAAAATGTCGATATTTTTATTCAGTTCTCAAACAGCAGCCTATAAAACTAGCCTACAGTAAGATTATTGAAAATCTAAGTAGGTACCTCAGCTATCGTAGTATGAATATGTTGTTTATTCTGATAACACATAAAAATGGGTTAACAGATATAAGAAGGCATTGCAAAACTGAAAATAAGCACAATATTCTTCCCACATTCTTCCCACGAAAATATTATCGACTGGAATTAGTCTGCACCCATTAACCAATTATTATACATCAAATAGCCTTGTTTTCAAAGACATCTGACTTGAGTTATGAGAATACTTTTGTAAACAGTAAAAAATATTTAAAGACCTGAATCTATTCAAATTATTGATCAATTTTTATTCTTTTCCAGATTCCTTTTTTGTATAACCATCACCAAATTTTCTTGGCTGAACTGAAGGAAAGACTGGAGCAATGGGACGTCAAGCAAAAAATTGGCGATGTTTTTTTAGAGATAGTAAGTTTACTCCAATCATATGTATTTGAATAACTCTTTAAATAAAATAATTATAAATTATATTCTTAAAAACTGAAAAACATGATTTTTTAGCAGTTCCAGATTATTATTTTTTACTTGTTATTTCAATCTACTATAAGTTCATATTTTTTTTAATTAACACATTTTAAGTCTTTCATTTAAGAACTCGCGCTGACAGACATCGGTCAGGAGATCAGAGTTTCGCGATCCTAGACCGCGGCGATCAACGAGAAAGTTTGCGTTCGGGAGCTCTATTCACAGAAAGCCAAAGAACTCGTCAATTGCCAGCCTTTCTTTTGCAGGGTTGGCCTTCCTCTAATTGTTGTCTTGTTTTCCATACCATCTGTTATTAAAATATATAATTCATTGAACATTTTTATTGACATACGACAAAAAATACAAAATCGTCCTTCATTCTGCAAATAATTTTTTAATTTTTCCTTGCTGTTTATTGGGTGTACCCGTAGCCAATGTTTCCTATCTCTCTTGGACGCCTCCAAGCTCCATAAAAGCAGTACTTCGTCTTCATCTGAAGATGAGCTATCTGACATGTTTCACTCACAATATTTAAAACAAAAATGGAACTCTGGTAATTGACTACTGTATGCGTGCTATCCAAAGAAGTTCGCAGAATTCAGAACGCCTGACCACCCTCTGTCTGCGCGGGCTCTAACTTCAAAAATATACATATATATACAGGGTGTACCAATCTTACGACAAACTTCGGTATAATTGAAATTTAATAGGATACGGAGATATTGCATCATGTAACGAAACTCTGTTTGGCAAAATACATATTTTTTCTTCAACGTACAACAAGCTACAGAGCGTTGATTTACCTACGATTTCCACATCAATGTGTCCATATCTTCCGAAGGACTCTGTATAACGTAGCAAAATCTCGTATCAAAAGCGTATCAAAAACCAATCCGAATTCGATATAATATACAGGGGTCTCCATTTGAAAAATCATATGTTTGGTTTGTAACGGAGTTACGTAGCACTCTGTATAGTTCGATATAATTTTAAAATATGGACCTGCAGCACATCTACTATTTATGTTGATAAAATTTTTTGATATCTCTTAAAATAACCCATATACCGAAGTTTGTCATAAGATTGGTACACCCTGTATATGTGGACTGCTAGTCCGAAACCTTATCGTTTCTGCTAATCCTTCATTGATTTGAAATAAGTTATAAGAGAAAAAGTGTGGAAAAGCTTCCACGATCGCTATGAAAAACAATTAAGTATTTGGCACTAACACTGTTCAACTGAATTAAAAATCAAACCTAAATCACATCTTCTATTTTACTTTTTTTATACTACGTATATCTTTTGTGAAATCCAAATAACTGTTGAATTTATTTTTCCGGTAACGTATCTCACTACAATAATATACTATGCTCTTTACATTTCAGGCAAATGATGAAAAATAATACATTTAACCCGTATTTTATTTCTCACTTTTCAGTTCGATTGTCTATGAAGCATGTTTTTCAGTTTTTTAACTGTAATGTGTAAATGGAGCACTCTATATATTTCACTACTATATTGTATTGTTTAGGGGTTGCGTTATAAATGGAATACCCCATATTTTTCCAGCATATTGTATTGTCCTAGACAAGTGTAGTACAAAGTTTGAACTAAATATGTTTGTTTATACATCTGTAGAGAAGGAAGCACAACACACGGGCATTTTAAAACCACTTTTATAATATAATTGATACACAGGAGACTAAATGAAATAAACAAAATTCTCTGGCCCTTAATCCTTAAGTACTAACACGTCTCACAGACAGTCAGTATCGAAAGGTTGAGTATAAAATATCTTCCCACTCCCGCGCTCCAAACGTTGGCCAGTAACGTAATTTCAGTACACATCAGCTAAGATTTCCAAAAAAATGCGAACAAGCCCAACTTTATGCTTTATATTTTTTTCATTAGTCTGTTAATTTTTTGTGTTTTCTTGCTTAATGTACTTGTTTATATAATATCCTTATTATAAAAATAAATCCGTAATTTTGTATTAGCAAATATTACAAAATATTTAGTGTTTAAGCTTTGCTATTAAAGAGAAAAAATATATAAATATGACTTTTTGCTCATTTCAACAATTAATTTAAAAATTTAAAAAAATCTATACAACATAAATATAAAACACGAACAACCAATAAACACCGTTCTAAAATAACAGCGCTCGACGGTCGACGTCCCGTATAATATGCCAAATTAAATGCAAGTAACGACGTAGCGACGTACTGTACCATCCAAGTCACTAGATAGTCACCAGCGGCATCGGTGCTTTACGCGATAAATTCGAACGAGTGAAACATCTTATATTTTATTCTGTAATCTTTGCCAAAGGAGTCGGTACAAACAAATATACATACATACATGTGAAGCTAATAGAATTTATTTAGCTGATTGATTTTACTTTTGTGCTTCATATTCATCATAACTTCGCTCAGTATATAACATATATTAGAAAAAATATATGAGACCTCAGAGACTTTCGAATTCGGATCTCCTGTTTACTAGACAGACGCATTAACCAACTGAATCACGGCACCAGCGAATATATTTTTTTCTAGTAGTGGGTCAAAACCGAGTCCAAAGAAGTCAGTTACATACAAACAAACATACATACGCTAGGATAAACGTGGTAATAAAAGAAAAAATTCTGAATAAACTAGAAACCTTAATCAAACAAAGCTAATAATAACGTTGAATTGTGTAACTAATATACAGATCACGAAAAGTCATACGATTTACACAAGTACGACAAGGAAAATATGGGATAAACTACTTGAAAGAGAGAGAAGAATAATTGTTCGCAGTCAGCGATGGGCGTGTCTTCAGTTCCAGCTACCAATCTGATATGAAAGCAGCGTTGCCAATTTAGAATGTTTGGTACTTTCTAAGGAATGAATACCTTATTTTGCGTTTGAATTTTAACACGGGATAACGCCTTATTTAGCGGGAGAAAATCGATATTAGTAATAATATTTACTTTTGAAAAATAAGTGAGATGAAAACAAATAAAAATAAATTAATATAGCTCGAGAAAATTGGACAAATTAAGAACTGCAATAAATAAAATTTATACACTGCTTTCGATTTAACAATTATTATTGGTATTTAACATTGTTGCCGACAAAACTTGCAGGGAATAACCTTTACAGATACATACTGTTCGAAAACACATTTTTCTCACCGATAAATTTGTATTTGGCAAATTTTACAACCTTTGTACTGCGTGATAGAAGTTATCCCTTGTTTATACAAAATAAACTTCGGCGTCAACCAATTTGACCCGTCGTAAAAGTACTCTCAGAAGTTAATCGCTTGTTTATATAAAATAAACTTCGGCTTCAACCAATTTGACCCGTCACAAAAAGACTCTTAGAAGTTAAGAAGTTAATAACTATATTGGTGCACTTAAGACCTTTCTCAGAAGGACGTGTGTCATGATACCGTCGTTTTCCAAAATCGTGAGAACATTGGCAATCTCAATAGTTTTATGGTTGATGCGAGCTTTCTCACGAGAAAACATCAATTTAAAAGCTCAGTTGTTAATGTCACTTTAAGTAACTCAGTTCAGCTCCAACGTTGAGTTCTAGCTCCAGTTGTCACGCGGTAATTTTCACAAAAGTAACTCTAGTGGTGTAGTTCGCCAGTATATCGGTCATAGCAAATCGAAAGTAGCAAATTTTTGCAACCAAACGAAACGTTTACATGTTTAATCATTAAGTTGTAGTTCTGTGTAAATCAATTGTATTGTCCATCTCTAGCCATAAAATATAAAAAAGATTTCTGTGTAATATATAAATAGTGTTCGACTTTCGAGTTTTATTCAATCATTATTGGAAATATAGTTCGCTGATTATCAGCTTCGGTGAACTTGCGTAAACATGGTCCTTCGAGCCGGATGCTGTAGACACCGGAATTAATTAACAATTCGGACACAACAGAACTCTCATCACATTTCCTCATCGCATCGTTTCAACATCTCTGAAGTCTCTCTTCACCTCATCTTCGGAATCGCCTATACTATCTCAGTCGACATCACATCTCAAGATTCGCCCGGACTCTCTCTTCACCACGTCTATACCTGAATATCTTCTGGATCACCGCCAAAAAAAAGTGCAAGGGTTTGTGACTG
>CAJUYI010000116.1:269051-306891 GCA_910591695.1 Galerucella pusilla
AAGACTGACCCCTTTTATTCTCATCCGACTCTTGTACAGTAGTTTTTTTAATAAGTTAAGTTGTAAATAATATGTCAACTTTAGTAAACTGGTTGTCGCGGGCAGTATGTTCGAAAACACATTTTTCTCACCGATAAATTTGTATTAGGCAAATTTTACAACCTCGTTTTCCAAAATCGTGAGAACATTGCCAATCTCAATAGTTTTATGGTTGATGCGAGCTTTCTCACGAGAAAACATCAATTTAAAAGCTCAGTTGTTAATGTCACTTCAAGTAACTCAGTTCAGCTCCAACGTTGAGTTCTAGCTCCAGTTGTCACGCGGTAATTTTCACAAAAGTAACTCTAGTGGTGTAGTTCGCCAGTATATCGGTCATAGCAAATCGAAAGTAGCAAATTTTCGCAACCAAACGAATCGTTTACATGTTTAATCATTAAGTTGTAGTTCTGTGTAAATCAATTGTATTGTCCATCTCTATCCATAAAATATAAAAAAGAGTTCTGTGTAATATATAAATAGTGTTCGACTTCGAGTTTTATTCAATCATTATTGGAACTTGCGTAAACACATACATTTGGCAACAGCTGACTGCGCACAAGTATTCTTCTTTCTCTTTCAAGTAGTTTTTCTCTCCCTTGTCGTACTTGTGTAAATCGTATGGCTCCAATAGACTTTTCGCAATCTGTATGTCGGTTTAAGGACCATAAACAGACCGACTACTACAAATAGCGCTGTTTTACCAATTGACTTCCATGACATTTTATATCCCACTGACGTCTCTGAATCCTCCAAATTTTTTGTTCAAAATTATGTTGTATTTCATACAGGCTGTTGGGTTACCAAAATAAAACGGTGACTAAGATAAAGTATCATGATTGTAGTTGTTCAAAATTCTCAGACGTGATTCAAATTTATAATTAAATTTTTAAATAATTTTAAACATAAAATTTACATCAAAGTACATGATGTGTTTTAAGTTTGATTTTTAATTCGATCGGACAGTGCTAGTGCCAAATACTTTATTGATTTTCATCTGAAAACATGTCGGTATGCAGTTAGAAGTTGCCACATTCACTATAGATTAAGGTTCTTATCGAACCGTTTTTATTTGACATTTACAGCGGATTTATGAAACATAGTTTAAAAATACTTCAACTAGGGTTCGCATAAATTATTGATGGAATTCAGAAGCATGCATAGTGACACAATTTCAGTGCTGGATTATATGATAATATGGAACTTGCAAATT
The DNA here is from genome assembly GCA_910591695.1 of Galerucella pusilla. Classification (NCBI taxonomy): domain Eukaryota; kingdom Metazoa; phylum Arthropoda; class Insecta; order Coleoptera; family Chrysomelidae; genus Galerucella; species Galerucella pusilla. The sequence goes on from CAJUYI010000116.1 coordinate 270,301, forward strand.
ATACGGATTGAATCATTAGAGAAATTGCGCCGTTTAATTATACTTACACCGTTAGTACGGAATATATAGTTATCGACTCGAGTTCAAGATATTCGCAAGAAAAGTTTTTTGCTTAAAGAAAACATTTTAAAATAGTGGAGATACGGAGGAATTATTGACTCTTAAAATAATTACAACTAGTGATGTGCCGGATATCTGTATCCGTGGATATCAGAGAGGGAAGACAAATGAGTATTCGTATCGATATCCATTACTTTTGGAACTTTATTTCTTTACGTCAGGTTATGTTTGAGCGACCGGGGGTCGCGACGCAAAAGATCTGACCGTTACGTTATGTTATGTTACGTTGCTTCGTTATATGCCTTGCTTGCGTGCGTGTGCTCTCTCCTGAGTCTCTCTCGTTTACGAAGCAGCGATTCATATGCTTCGGCCGGGAATCGAACCTGGGCCGCCCGCGTGGAAGGCGAGCATTCTACCACTGAACCACCGATGCTATATTGAAATTCCATGCAAAGCTGGTATTCGCAGTGCTGGTGATCTACTTGAATTTGTTCGGATACATTTTTACTATTATTTCCATAATTTTTTTTGCGCGATTGATCTTTTTTGTTTATTTACAGCATCAGTTGTCAGGACGGTAGGTTGTGTTTACTGGTTTCTAAGTTTAACACGTCGGTAAGTGATTTACTCACCGTTCAGACGTCGAAAAGTAATAAATAGCATAAAAACAATTTCTCCAAAATGCAAAATATATTTTAAACTGATCGAGAAGTATAAATGTCACTTTTGACATTTCGTTCATTTCGAAGAAATTTAAATTATTTTATTCGGAATTTAATTCAATACGATCGCGCAAAAAATGGTATAAGCATCTCGAACGTTAAGGGTAATTACGTTTGCATGTAGATTCCTCTCGTAAAATTGGACAAAATGATATGAGTATTAAGAGGTCTAGCACATTTACTTTTCGAAATACAGGGTGTTGAAATTATGAAAACTTTGAATGTTTTGATTCGATAACTTTAAAAAGGATGTATAAATTGATTAGACATTTGGCAGCTTGTTTTTAAATGTAAAAGGGCATATTTTGATAAAAATAGTAGTTTGTGCAACTAGTGTGGATATGATGGCCATATCGCACGAGGACGAAATTTGAGCACGACGCCGTGGGCGCAGTGCTCAATCGTTCAATTGCGATATGGACAATCCACACGAGTCGAACAGCATATTTTTTCTACGACCCACTTAAGAAAAAATCTAGAAAATAAAAATTTCTATAAACTGTAATATAACTTCAAATTGAAAATTTAACAATTCAATTTTATGTTTCCACTAATTTTTTTGTGGTAAACGTTCAATTCTCGTATATCCAATTTGTATAATGCTACGGTTTCCCTTTTTAAATATACGATGCTGTTATAAGTAGATGTAGCCAGTCGGACTCCCTCATGAAGGGTACCATACCATTATCTATAATAATGAATATTCTGCTAAATATTTCAAACGTCTACCTGTTGTCGTTATTAATATCAAGCAGAATAATTATTTAAAAATAAAATTAACAATAAAAAAAAATCGAAACCGGGTCTACCGCGTGAGAGTCTGGTTTGCTTACTACTCGACCACCGAGGAATATGCAAATTGTTTATCTATAACGTCAGATGTATCACATAATTTTTGCTTAAAAGGAACTAAAGTTCCTACCGTGTGTCCCGCGACACGTTCTACCTTTTTTTGGCGGATCCTTTAAATCGAGTATTAAATTTCATTTTTAACACGCTTATATTAGCCTCACTTGTATGTATGTTTTTTGGTTTGTAGCCGAATCCTTTGGACTCGATTTTGACCCACTCTAACCGACAGATTAATTCTAAATCAATACATTATAGTAATAAAATATAGGGTGTTATTAAATCTTGAGCCTATTTTATGAAAAAATTTATGAGGTTTTATCGTTTTTAACATGCTTATTGTTTAAGACGCCGTGGCTTAGTTGCTTAAAGCAGCAAGAAAATTAATTTTATTATAATAATAGTGTGATCGATATCAATTGTTATAATCTCTCACAAGTTCTATCCCAAAATTTTTCTCGTTAATCATTTTATTCTTAAATTAAGAATTATTTTCTACTTTTCAGTTCGATAAAGCGAGCTTTTTATTTTTTTTTAATATATTTTATTTCATGGCCTGTCAAAAATACAAACTCAGCAACATTTAACACCTGTTGATGCACCTCTTCAGTTGTATTTTGATTTCTATACATATACCCAATGAAACTTTTTATTTTTGGCTCCTCCGGTTAATCATAAAATCCATTCATCTTATTGAGTTAATACGATCTTACAATTCTCAAGTGGTTACCATCTTGAATTCAGTAATTGTATTATGTGACGAGAGACTCAAGAGACACACTGTATTTTATTTGCATTGGACAAGAGGTACATGTAACTTAAAATTACTTTGATAGTGTTGGCTAATTTGTGTTTGATTGGGACGCAAGCCATTGCCATTTTCGAAGTAAATGTTTTGTTCTTATAAATAAAACATCTACTGGGTATGAAACAAATGTTTACGGTAAGCAAATACTAAGTATTTGAATTTTGAATCCCATCATTCTATCAACGTAAAAAAGAGGATATTAAAATCTTTATACGATAGGACCAAAATCATTTGTCCTAATGATAATGAATTCACAAAGGAGAAACTTTACTAAAATCAATTTTAAATAACAATAATTACCCAACCCATCAGAATTTATAAACAAGCAAATTAGGAATATAGAGAGTGGAGATCATTGTTAATCACCAATAATAATAACAATAATTCAGCTAATATGATTTTTAAAAGCTCAACATAAACGTATGTTAAGCGTTTATCAGAAAAAATTAAGAAAATTGGGAATCAATTCAATATTCGAACTAAATCTAACAATACGTTGAGATCTATAAAGGTGCGTACAGACATGCTCCGAATACCGTCTCGAACCTCGCCGCGTGCTGCGACGCGATCAACAGAAGTTCGCGACGTAGTTGACGGGGGCCTTGCAATAAGCAACGAACATAACACCGCTCCGTACCTGGTATCAAACATTTAGTCGTTCCAACAGTAATTGCGTGGAATCTGTATCTGATGGATGTTGCTGCAGCAGCCTATATTGTTATGCATTATTCAATTATTAAAAGAAAAAATACTCGTGAAAGAAGATGGTGGCAAACACAAATGTATAAAAGCAGGGAGATATATGGTGGCAATCACTTACTCTTGGATTTGAAATTTCAGTCCATCAGTGGATTATACAAAAATATCTACTACTCAGACTGGAATATAGAAAAGATTCGCAAGCTAGTCCAGACATGAATTCACGGTGTACAGCGTCTCGTTCACGTTTCGTTTGATGCTCGAGGCAGGTACCGACAACCAGCGGAACGCTACAATGTTACATCGTTGCCGCGTCGAGGTACGATACGCGGTTGCATGGTTCCGTCCACACTTGAGAACGCGACGAGGTCCGAGACGGTATTCGGAGCATGTCTGTACGCACCTTAATATGTAACAACAAATGAAGAACAATCTTCGAAAAACTACATATATCAGGATCTGCGACAAATTTTAGTCAGGTGAAACATTAAATGAATAACGAATAACTAATAAATGAACACAAAAAGTTTATTAAAGTTAGGTAGTTCTTTAAGGGGAATCTATCGGCAGCGATTTGACAAAATATCGAAGTATTTTTGGCAAAGAATTTTGAGGTAATGGATGTATTGAAAATTAATAAAAAAATATATCATGTAGATTAATGTTGAATAAAAACTTTGTAATGCTAACCAAATTTTGTTGAAAAAAATACGAATCATGAGATAATTACACATATTAAGCAAAGTTTGAGCCCTTGTAAAGAATTAAATATGGATTAAATGGAAAAACTAATTGATAAGAAGTCTAATTTGAAGCTTTATGAATACTATATAAAAATCTCAGAATTCTCAAATTACTTATGATCGTACAATTCCTTATTGAAATTCGGTTGCTACCACTAAATATCGGATAAAAATCCATCTCTCGCTTTTCTATCCTTCTATGACTGACATTGTCTCTCTGCTTCGGTAGTCGCGTGACGTTCCATTGTTGATACAACGCTCGCCGGTCTCGGCGGTCTCCCAGTTCAGTACTGACGAAGCTTATAGAGTAGTACGTGAACCAAAATCCGCTTAGACCGCTTGGCTACCTACATGTTGCGGAGCTTTCATATTTCTAATAAAATTTTCGTTATGTGAACTTAAACGTGAGGACGTAGGGAAACAAAAAATATACAAAGCATAACTGTGCAAGGTCGAATTTGGTAGATGCCCCTTGAGTCAGGTATTTGCAAACATGCTTGGAAAGAAGGCATCAAATTTACTGGGATCCGGAATACAAAAAACACCGTGGTTTAATTTCCCATAAATTAACGAAAAATAATATTGAAAATCTGCACAAATCTAAATCTTTTTATTAAAACAACTCTTACGAAATATATCATAACGTTTAATGCATGCAATATTTGCATAATTATAATAGCACGTATATTTGCATAATTCTGATTCGATCTGAAATGTATTCAGGTATTGGATTACCGAAGGGGGTTTTATCATTATGCTTATAAACTCTAAAATTAGAAATCTCTTTACACAACCCAACCAAGGTCGCAATTTAAAGCTTCATTTCTAATTAATCAGTCATTGTAAAATGACATTTATGGTTTTAATGGAAATGTCGGCATCAGATGTATAACATGAAATAAGAGTATTTTCGCTAGAAAGCAGTCTCAAGGCTGAGGAGTATTTTTAATTACTGAAAAATGTTAAAATGAGAATTTTGCTGGTGATACTTGACGATAAACACATTTTACACTCACAACTCCAACACTTAACACTTTTTGGAACTTTAGTTCTTCACGTCAGGTTATGTTTGAGCGACCAGGGGTCGCGACGCAAAAGATCTGACCGTTACGTTACGTTACGTTATGTTACGTTGCTTCGTTATGTGCCTTGCTTGCGTGCGTGTGCTCTCTCCTGAGTCTCGCTCTCGTTTACGAAGCAGCGATTCATATGCTTCGGCCGGGAATCGAACCCGGGCCGCCCGCGTGGAAGGCGAGTATTCTACCACTGAACCACCGATGCTATATTAAAATTCTATGCAAAGCTGGTATTCGCAGTGCTGGTGATCTACTTGAATTTGTTCGGATACATTTTTACTATTATTTAAATAATTTTTTTGGCGCGATTGATCTTTTTTGTTCATTTACAGCATCAGTTGTCAGGACGGTAGGTTGTGTTTACTGGTTTCTAAGTTTAACACGTCGGTAAGTGATTTACTCACCGTTCAGACGTCGAAAAGTAATAAATAATAAATAAAAACAATTTCACCAAAATGCAAAATATATTTTAAACTGATCGAGAAGTATAAATGTCACTTTTGACATTTCGTTCATTTCGAAGAAATTTAAATTATTTTATTCCGAATTTATTTCAATACGATCGCGCAAAAAATGGTATAAGCATCTCGAACGTTAAGGGTACGTTTGCATGTAGATTCCTCTCGTAAAATTGGACAAAATGATATGAGGACTAAGAGGTCTAGCACATTTACTTTTCGAAATACAGGGTGTTGAAATTTTGAAAACTTTGAATGTTTTAATTCGATAACTTTTAAAAGGATGTATAAATTGATTAGACATTTGGCAGCTTGTTTTTAAATGTAAAAGGGCATATTTTGATAGAAATGGTAGTTTGTGCAACTAGTGTGGATATGATGGCCATATCGCACTAGGACGAAGTTTGAGCACGACGCCGTAGGCGGAGTGTTCAATCGTTCAAGTGCGATATGGACAATCCACCCGAGTCGAACAGCATATTTTTTCTACGACCCACTTAAGAAAAAATCTAGTAAATAAAAATTTACATAATTTCTATATAACTTCAAATTGAAAATTTAACTATTCAATTTTATGTTTCCACTAATTTTTTTGTGGTAAACGTACAGTTCTTGAACGTCCAATTTGTACAATGCTACGGTTTCCCTTTTTAAATATACGATGCTGTTATAAGTAGATGTTGCCAGTCGGACTCATGAAGGGTACCGTACCATTATCTATAATAATGAATATTCTGCTAAATATTTCAAACGTCTACCTGTTGTCGTTATTAATGACAAGCAGAATAATTATTTAAAAATAAAATCAACAATTAAAAAAAAACTTCTTCACGGGGAATCGAACCCGGGTCTACCGCGTGAGAGTCTGGTTTGCTTACTACTCGACCATCGAGGAATATACAAATTGTTTATCTATAACGTCAGATGTATTACATAATTTTTGCTTAAAAGGAACTAAAGTTCCTACCCTGTGTCCCGCGACACTTTCTACCTTTTTTAAATAGTCCGAGCCCTGTGAACCTGGATAGGCAAGGAAAAAACAACTTTATAACTGGTATAAGGTCTGTTCCAACCGCAATAGGCAACTGTCAGAAACGATCAGAGAATAACTGGACAATACAAACAACCGGTTTACTTTCTCGTAATTCCTATCACTGATTGCAGCGGTCGACTATTCTCTGGTCGTTTCTGACAGTTTCTGATTGCGGAAGGCAATTATATAGTAGGTGTGAATATTCGGAAATAGAAAATCGCAAATGAAACGAAGAAGAAACTATTGAACACCTACTATCTCAAAATGAGACACAGGAACAGGAACATGATGGATGATGGAATATTTTCTTAGCATAGTGTAGAATTGAATTTTTGAAGGGCATTATCAATTTTTACGGCAATGAAAATGCTGCAAGATTTCTTTATAACCAGTTTGTTAATTTGCCGTGTTGAAATATTTGGCTCTTAAATGTTCTTTGAGCTAAAATGATATTCTCCACATCTTACAACTTCTCAGCAATCATCAAATTGTATTTTAATTTTACTTTTCCTTTTCAGTTTTCAAAACCTGTCGTCATAGATAATTATACAAACTACGTCAACAACTGGAAGAGAGCGAGAGAAACACTAAAAAACGCACAACAATCAAAACCAGCATTTAGTCGATTTTTAGAGGTATATTTATTTTGATATATTCACTACCCTTCATGTCAATCAAGTACCAAATCGAAGGGAAAAAATAAATAATTTACATTAAGACAACTTTTTTTTAAAAGTTCCTCCACGAAAAAACCTTTCTTGAGAGAGATAAATTTGTTTAAAGTTAATGTTAGATACCCAATAGGCTGTTTGAAACATGGCCCATAGTTGAAGATTGAAGTTTGCAATAAACAAATATTTTCCTTACAGTGTCCAATCCGATATTCCTATAAAAAAATAACATCTAAAATGTTATTTGAAACAAGTTGGATGTACAACAAAGTATTCATTTTTACAGGTTACAGCACGACAACACACTGGTAAATTAGCTCTAGATTCTCTTTTGATAAAACCTATACAAAAATTTCCGAAATATGAACTTTTATTACAAAGACTAATTAAACACACAGACGAAAATCATCCAGACCACAACCTACTATTAGCAGCACAACGTCAGGTTCATGAGCAATTGTTAAAAATCAATTGCACCGAAAAGGAAGCCTTGGAATTAGAGCAGTTGCGGGAAATAGAAGGTCTAATAGACGGTTTAATCGACTTAGCCACGCCTGAAAGGCAGTACCTGAGACATGATTCTGTATCCATGTCCCATGGTACAGGACCGAGGAAAGAACGAGCTTTATTTCTTTTTAGTGACCTACTTCTAATAACTGGTATTAAGAGAAGAAGCGGGACGATACGACGGCCTACTACTGGTCAAGGTAGTGTTACAAGTACACTAGAAGCAAACAAGTACAAATTATTAATGAAAGTACCTTTAGAAGATATAGAAATTATTAGATCCAAAGATGATAATTTAAGGCAAATTATGATAGAAGTTGATAATTTAACAGAGGACATATCGATATTGAATCAAATAAATGAACTAACTTGGTCTCTACATAATAATCACACCCATCTGGATGAAGTCGTTAAAGAAATGTTAGCATCATTGAACAAACAGTTAAATGAACAACAAAATTCCGACTCGCAATTGTCATGTTTAGATCTCACAATATCCACACCGTAAGTATTCAGCTAAAATTATCTTTTTTCAAAATTATTCTTTGAAACAGAAATATTGTATGAGTAGTTATACCTATATTATCAAAAACCCAATTACCTACGATAGTATATGGTAGATTCCCAATTTTGAACCCATACTGTAGATTAGGTTAGGTTTGTGGTGAGTTGGACTATAAGGGCCTCCACTGCAACTCGCAAAAGTCTATTGTGGCTCACAACTATTTAGATTTCACCAAACAAATTCAGCTTCTTAACAAAGCCGATTCGTTTATTTGGTGAAATATATTTCAGGTCCGAGGCAAGAGAGACTCTGCCAAACATCTGGTGCAAATTACTCGTATATGCTCTGCTGTTTCATGATCTTCCAGACAAAGACGGCAAATCGGATCTTCCGACAGTCCAAGTCTCAGAATATGATGATTCAGACGACAATGGCCTGGTAAAAGGCCTGTTGGACACCGTAGGTCGTATTCATACTGTAACGATCAAGCTAAAATTTTTTCGTGTTAAAATTGAGCCCATTGTTTCCAGCTCTTATCACCATGTTTTGCCTTTTACTTCATCCAAGTTTGTTCTGGTCTACTTGTCTTGTTATTTTTCAATTTTTAATTGTTATACACACTTTTAAATTATCTTGTGTTATCCATTCTTTACAAATGCATTGTATTGTATTGTTTTAAACACATTTTATCTTTGTTTTCTTTTTTATTTGTGAATGTCGAATTCATGGTGCAGTGTATTTTCATTCATTTTGATACTCTATTGTTAATTTCGACTGTCTGCTTTCCATTTTTTTATATTTCTTCTCCCTTCCTCTTCCTACTCGTTAAATTTTTATTCCATCTCTTATATATATTGGCTTAACACCCCCGAGGGGGTAGCGCCGCTTCAAAAAGCTTTCTAAATCCTTTTTTCGAGGTGGATCAATCCCCTTCTCTTCCTTCACTTCCTTATATTTTTTCGGCAATCTGGCGCCATTTCTTCCTATCTTTTGTTTTTTTCTTCCACTGCCTTATTCCTATGCTATTGAGGTCGCTTATAACCTCTTGTAACCACGTTGTTTTAGGTCTTCCTCTCTTTCGCTTATCACAAGTTTTCTATTCCATCATTGCATATATTGTTGACTTTGTACCTGCCATCGATATGTGTCCCAACCATTTTATTCTCTGTTCCTTAATTTTTTGTTCTATATCTTTTCCTATTTCAAGTGCCAATTCTGCGTTTGTTCGTTTTTTATAATCATCTCCCACTTTTTTTGGTCCTAATATCATTCTCAATATCTTACGCTCTTGTATTCTCAAATCTTCCTGATGTTTTTTGGTCATTGTTAATGTTTCTCATCCATACATCAATACAGGTCTTATAATTGTTTTGTATACTCTTATTTTCGTCTTCTTACTTATTAGTTCACTTCTTAACAGTTTTTTATTAATATGGAATGCTCTATTTGTGGCTGCTATTCTTTCTTTTATTTCGGTTTCTTTGTTTCCGTCATTAGATATTGTTATTCCCAAGTATTTTATTTTATCTACCTCTTGAAACTTATAATCTTCAATCTTAATATGCCTGTATTCAGACTTCTTTTTGAATCTCTTTGTATATTTAAATCTGTATAAGTAATTCGCAAACTCTATTTTCTCGAATATCCTGGAAACTAAAATATGAGGAGGCCCTGTAGAAGGTAAAAGCTAGAAAGACACCAGACGCTTATATCTTTTATTTGTTCCACAGAATGTTTCCGAATAACAAGCAGATGTTGATATATTTTGTTGAAATTTCAATTTATAAGGATTTATCTTTGCTATTCTCATGTGTTTATAATATAATCTATCTGATACATCTATTTTAAATGAAGCAGGCTGAAATAGATTCGATTAATCTTTCATTTATTGACATATGCATCTAACAAATTGATTAATCGCACAAATTCGATTTATAACTGATCTAAATCTTATTGTCTCCATTTACTTAAATTATATCTATTGAAACAATTATTTCTTAATATCCGGAATATAAAAATCATTAATATGAACACCAAAATATAAAATAGGGCGGAAAGTTGTTTAGCAGTCCAGGGGCGGAAAAATCACAACGCCACGATTTTTAAAGTGTTCCACCATCTGTCACTTGAGTACTTTGTCGTTTCACGTGAATTTTTTGATTAAACAATGTATGTCAAAGTGTTTTGTTCTATTTTTATATTTTTTGTTTTATTCGGTAGGCGAAAAACAGTTGTGTGTCCCACATGCATGAAACGCTTTAGCAGCCCTGTTAAATATTTTCAACAGGATTATTAATTTTTTCAGAAACGGCCCAGAGAATGTTTCTATAATATTTTCAAAGTCAGAAAAACGGACATCTTGGGAAGAATCATTGAACGAAGCTAAGTTAAAACTAGGTAAGTCTCAACTTCTTATGTGAATGATTTTTAATGACTTTCCTGATTTGTATTTGCTTTTTTCAGCCACTTCAAGTGATAGAAGACCATGTCCTGAACTTCTGGCTACTGTACCAATTAGGAAAACTAGAGCAGGTTTACAGTTCACCTGTGCTGCTCCTACTTTAAGTGATAATGGTAAAGATGTATGGGTATGTAATAGTGATGGACATGTAGGACAAGTATGTGTTCTTAGTTTAATGCAAGAGCCGAATGTAATTTCATGTAATGGAGTGTGTAATGCACGAATATTGTGTATAGCATCGGTCCCCGGAGTAAATAATGGGTAAGCGTAATTGTCAAAGTACAAATCTTGAGTTTAACCTTCAAATACCCGATCGAAAGTGCGAACTTACCAAAAAAAATTCAACAATTGTAAATTTTCGAAAATTGAAACCAGACAAAAATGACATTTTTACATATAGGGTTGTGATTAAATATAATTATTGCTGACAAAATGTTTTATTGAGTCTGCCTTATTTCTAGATCTTCGCCAAATCGAAACAATAAAGTAAGAGAAGAGACGGAAGAACATAAAACGATGCATTTTGATAGCAGTTCATCTAGTGATGAAGACGAAAACTGTGATAGTGAAATAAACGAAGAACCCCAAAAGTTCTTAGATTCTGAAACATGTAGTTTAGATAACGAAGAAACTGATATTCAGCAGTCAACTATGTGGTTGGGAACTGAAGACGGGTGTATACATGTATATAATTGTAGCGACAACATTAGGATTAAGAAGAATAAAATTAAAATACAGCTAGGAGCTTCAATTTTAAGTATAATGTAAGTTACTGGTTTTATCGATATGCACTGATTCCCAAATTTATAACATATTATCTTCCTCTTTTTGCTTATGTTTTCTTCTCCAGCTAAGAGAACAGGTCTATTTGGACTTTCTACAAAATATTCTGCCTAATTTGCTTGCCAACGCGAACATGTTTATTGAAGGGGTGTATTTCCAACATGATGGGGCATCCCCCCACTTTTTACTGGCAGTGAGACAACATCTAAGTAATGTTTATGGCAACAGGTGGATAGTACGGGCAGGTCCTATTTCATGGCTTTCAAGATCCCCTGACTTCTTTCCCGTTGATTAACATACTTGGGGACGATTAAAGCAACTAGTTTACATCTTAGTTACATAATTTTAATTGTTATTTTAAAATTGTTTTCGGTATTGTTATTAGTTATTGTCTTTTGTTTGTTTGTTGTTATTGTTATTTGATACAGCTTAGCATTCTAGTTAAAATACTTGATAGTTCACTAAACATTGAATAAAAGTGCGACAACATTGTCGCAAAGGTATGTCGTTGGCTATTTATCAACGAACATTAACAAGACAAGAAGGATCACTCGAAGCTCCTCCCCTCGCTATGCCTATCCCGCTCGAATATCGGATGCTACTGTATATAGAGCACCGTAAGTCTCCTACGCGCGATATGCATAAACAGATTGTCCGTCGAATGGATGTGTAAAGAGATATACCGGTTGTCTTTATGAGTGAGCGAATTTTTCTTTAGAAATAAAATTAACATTTACGCAGTGTTTTGTGTTTGGTTCTGCATTAAAATGCCACGAATCTGTTGCGTGGATGGATGTTATTTATTTATTTTTCTATAACCAAACAAGCCTAAAGGCCTAATTACATGGTCAATAATTTTCAAATTAATTTACATTCACACATTAATAATGGCAATAACATATTATCCCAAGTATAAATTGAATAAATGAATTGTATGAGGTACAAACAGTTAATTTTACCATTGAGAACTTTGTACATGAACATAATAGCAAATAAAGTTCTCCTTTGCTCTAGCGATAAAGCTCTGATATCCCAAATGACTTGATCTAATTCTATTATAGTCCGGCCAGGTACGATATTTCTTATAGTATAAGTATCTGAGGAACTTGTTCTGGACCTTTTCTACCATTTCCAATGCAGATATGTATTCTGAAAACCAAACAATTGAAGCAAATACTCAAGAAGGGGCACAAATATCACTATTTCATTGCGGCTGTATTTTTAGAGCATTTCACTTCTAAAAACTATGGAGGTCTCAATGTACCTTCTAGTAATATTGCAGGATATGTTAAACAACTAGAAATAATCTTTGTTGAAAATTTTAATAGAGAACGTTGGAGCGACCCTTAAGGAATTATATGAAAATTTACTATTTACACATCCTTGTAAAGAGTTTCCTCATAAATATTTTTTAAACCTATATATTAGGCTGCGGATTTATTTTACAATAAAAAATGGATATTCTTCGAAACAATCAATGAAACCTAACATAAAAATAAATATCTTAAAACATCTTTGAAAACCGGCAGGTGTATATTTTATTTCACATTTACTTAAATAGGTACTGTAGCTTACTACATTATTACTATTTGATGTAACTTTCCTTTTTTCTTTCATTTTTGCTACCAGTACTTTTTATAATTATGTTAAGATCCACCAATTAAATATCCTGACGATATCCCCTTTTTTATTTTAATTCACACTAAGCGGAATAGCTCACAATAACAATTATTGTTAGATGTTTTTAAATCACCCTGGTAAGTGAACGTTTATTCGTTTTAATCGCTAGCGGTTTGCATCAATCTCGTATAAGCACGAACACGTGCATGGCTTCAGGAATTTGTCGAAATCATCGGCGCGCTTATGTGAGCTGGACATGAAAGCTCCGACGGAGAGTGACCCTTCTTGTCTTGTTAATGTTCGTTGCTATTTATGTAGTTTGATAATCACTCATTGCATTTAAAAAAATATATACCTATACATGTTGCAATATTCAATACGAATCCCTTAATTAATTTTTCCAAAGCCGGTCTTGGAATTTCTAAGTTTAGATAATACCAATCGAATGCTTGATAGTAGTGTGCTGTATCATGAAAAAATTAGAAAATTCAAATGAGCCGTATAAACACTATCGGCAATTAAAATTCACAAGAATAAAGAAAAGAAGTTGACACTTTTAAGTAGCTACTTGATATGCTCGCTGAGTGACCTCATATATTATAGTAAAAGTATGTAAAGATCCGCGTTAAAGACTCATCCATAATAGTAAGATTGAATAGTAGTTTTTCGGTTTAATCAACAGATCTATATGTTTTTTGGGGTGCTGAATTCGAAATTCGAATCTAAAGTTGGCTGCCTCGTAATAGTACCGGCTCAGTTCGAATAACGCGAAAAGCATAATGGTACATTTACATTCAATTACACGCGTGTTTAAGTTTGAAATTTGCTCGCTTGACATATGACGTCTCCATGTATCCATTTACATTGAAAATTTTACTTTTGCTTAAGCTTGAGCGGGCTTGTTCTTCTGCTTGACAAATCCAAGCAGAAAGACAATTTCATTTAAAATTTTAAAGTTATGTTACAATTTTTAATAAAATTTTATACTCATTTTTGTCTCATTAAATTTCTTTGAAGAGGAAAAGCTTCATCACCAATAAAAAATGTTGGCACTTCATCTGTAGTATGGGGAAGAAGTTTACTTGTTGGTATATTTAATGTGCCTGCTGAAAGGTTTTTTCCAAATGTGGAATTTTTTAAAATGCCACCATCACTCTGTGCTCAATAAGACCCAATATCAACAAAGATAAAATTATATTTTGCATCACATATTGCTAATAGTATGCTAAATATTGATAAATAAATGTCTCGTACCCAAAACCTTCTTTTTGCGAATTTTCTCTCTCACACAATTTTTGGGTGGTTTTTTATGTAACGTTATTACTATAGATGCTAGAGAGCATAATACTAAACTTTTAATCTTATTCTCGTCCATTATTTTTATTTTTATACGTATCCAACTCACGAAAAACTACGGCTTGACAAATTACAAAAATTTAGAGCCAATGTAAGTAAATGATCATTATGTGAAATGACAATTAAGCCAGAGATTAAGCACGCGCGTAATTGAATGTAAATGTACCTTAAAAAATTTCGGAGAAACCTTCTATCAAAAGACAATATATACTTTTCTTTATCTATGCTTCTACCGCATATATGTTACGAGACAGGCATTCTGTAACACCATTTAATCGGGTTATAATACAAACAAAACTTCACAAAGCTAATTAGCAGAATATGTGTAGTCAATAATTTATTTTATTTATTTAATTTGTTACAGATATCTGGATAACAAAGTTTATGTGTCACTAGCAAATGGAGATATAATTGTTTATGATAGAGACTCTGGTAAGTGTGTACACGGATTCTGCTTGTTTATTCTTTTGGAATAAGCATTGCTATAGATAAGTTGAGAACTGTCTTGTTGATGATAATCTTTTTAACTATACTATAAAGCAGTTGAGTACGAGGAGGGGAAAATCATTTCATTAAACTCACAGTTTTCAAGTATATAAAATTTTGAGTGTTGGTGGAATGTGTATATGCATAATTTATAATACGAATAGCTTATGTATTAATTCATTAAAATAACTATATTATAAATAATATAATAAATGAGATGATCTACTTAAACAAATATTATGTTTCAGCTGGAACCTGGAATACCACCAGTTCAACAACGTGTACCGTGGGCTCTTTAAGTTCTCCGATCACTAAAATGGTACCCAGCAATGGCAAGTTATGGTGTGGCTGTGGAAGCAGTATCAAAATATTTGACGTAGAGACTTTAATCGTAGAAAGTAGTTTCACAGTCAATAATGACAATAACAAGTCAATTACGTCTATAGTACTTTGCGGAAATGGAGTGTGGTTATCCATGCAAAATTCGGCTATCCTCAAGTGTTACCATGTGGCAACATTTGAGTTGTTGTGTGAAATTAATGTAGCTCCATCCGTAACAAAAATGTTAACAAGTAAGTATTTTTGTTGAAACAAAACAATATAAATAACCCCATTATTTTTATTTGTAATATTTACACATAAATTATTATTTGTCGGTTGTGAATGGAAGAGGAGGAAACAGCCTGTCACATTATCTTTGACTGTGAGCTAATACTAGAGCATCCAAGGCAGGATTTCTCCAAGAAGAACCTGGTGAAAAGACTGTTAAGCCTTATAAGGGCTACTAGTCTCTTTATATAAACGGGACAACAAAGAGCACAAAAAGCCTAAAGGCTGAGGTGCGGAGGACTCACCACCTCTGACCGGTGGTGTCGAATCAATCAATCAATACCTACACATAAATTAAAGATTAGTCTACTTCTAGCCCTTTCTTCAAAATATACCAAAACAACATTTTCTGTTACTTTGAGTACACTCTTCGACCTACACCAATCTTTGTAACGACAGTATACGCTTATGTAATAATTTTTCGATTATTCGGACACCAATTTTTCTGCTTAGAGCTTCAGTAGGAGCTCTAGCAATATCTTCATCACTACTTGCATTGAATTTTCATTCGTTTGCTTAACAAACTAGTTTTGAATTGAATCCTTTCAAATATAAAAGAAATCTTTCTTGTGGTTCAAACTTTTATTCAATTGAGAGCTATCTATAAAAACTAAGAACTGTTACTGATTTCAATGTTTCAGGTTGCGATGACATAATAAGACAACACAAAGCAGCCTGTTTGCGGGTTACAGCTTTAGTCACCTGCAAAGATTTACTTTGGATTGGAACATCAGCTGGTGTATTATTAACCATGCCTCTTCCGCATATTTCATCTACAACGACAAAACTAACTTCTGTGCCCACCGTTACTGGTGTACCACACGGCCACACCGGTCACGTGAGATTTTTGACATCTTTGGAAATTGTGGTGTGCGAAACATCTCATAGAAATTCCTATAAAGCTAAACAAGATTCAAGATGTAACACGAAGCTATTGGTAATATCCGGCGGTGATGGATATGAAGATTTTAGGACGTCGAATATATCCGAAGTAGCTGGTAGAGAAGATTCAACGAATCATTTGTTACTGTGGAACATTTGAAACTAGGTGTGGTGAACAATAACACGTAATTTGGCATATCGATTCATGAAGTTTTGTACAGGGTATTTCTATCAAATACTTGGATTTTTTAAATCCAATAAGTTAAAATGTGATTCAGGTATACGTTAAAAATCTAAGTAAAACAAAATGTGTATCAAAATGTTAGACCAAAGTTTATACAGTGTGGAACAGCCAAATGGAATAAATTCGATAACGAATAAATGAGGACGTGTTGGGAAAACTGCTTGGACGATTTGTATTTTTGAATGCGTATTTTTTTCAATTAAAAATTATATAGGATGTGTCATGTGGCAGTGGCCAAACCCCCTGTATATTATTTATTTTTTTGGATTATTCAGAAAATTCTAGGCATAATTCATGTACAATGTCCTATACATATATCTTCGACTGTTTTCAGATTTATTACAAAAATTAACATGAAAAAAGAACATTATTTTATTACACAAATTACAATACATTACACTAAACACCGAATGAATAATATTGATTATTACTTAGTAATTTAAAAAAAAAACATTAATGTCAATGTGAAAGTTGTTCAAAATGCTCGCCGCAAACATCTTGGCAATATGCTAATCTGGTATAGAAATGTCTTCTACACACAACGAAAATAGTATATTATTAAACGAGCAATTTATGATAGCCATTATTCACGCTTGGTGACATTTGCGTCCCGAGCCGCAGGCGAGGGGCGCAAGTCACCCGAGTGAATATTTGCCATAAATTGCGAGTAGAATACTATACTTTGTCCACGACCCTTGATTTCTTTATTACATAAAAGTCAACTAACCTCCAGTTCATGAAGTTATAATATGTAGATTTTCGATTTTTCTGGCAGCAGTCCTATAGTCGTTAATTTCGCCGCTTTTTTATTTCAGTTGGTGTACAAGAACGTTCACTTCCACTATCCGAATTCAATGAATTCATCGTTGCAGTAATATAGCAAGTTCGTAACAATTTGGTATTACTAACGTCAAAATTAAATAATTTGACATATGACATATATAGAGATGGGCGATACTGTGTAAAGTATCAATACAACGTACCGTTATAAATATATGGTTGTGAAATACTTAATATTAGAAAATATCGTTATGAAAAGTATCAATACTAAAGATTCCGATATTTTATCGATACCATATATTTCAGAATCAAATTTCCTGAACAAATTACACAGATTTTTCAAAGTTTATTTCATATTGTACCCCCATCTCTAGTCGTGAATTATGAACCATAATACACTCCAGTGTATTATGAACCATAATTCACTCTAGTAGATATATGGGTACCATATACCTTTTGTCAGGAGGTAAAATATCGACTTATTATTAGGTGTTCGTGGACAAACGTACGTTATATCAATAAAAAATAACATCAACCCAATGATTTTTTACATCATTTTTGCTCCGATGCTCGAAATCATTACCACATTACTTTGAAATTATTACTCAATGTACGAGGACGCAATATTAATGCTTAACGGACATTGATTTCAATCAGCAACGTTTCATATAAAAATATTGATATTAATGACTTTAACATAAATTAATGTCCTAGTACATCGATTCTATGCCTAGTAAACATCAATTGATTAATAAATTTTGAATCAATTGATAATTGAAAAACATTAACTAATCTTATAATATGCATTAATTAATAATCTGTTAGCATTATCAAAATGGAAAGGGCAATAATAGTATTCCTGAAATAAGGGATGGATCAAACTAAAGATCGAATGTGAAAAAATAAAATCCTTTGGTAATTTAGAATCCTCACATATATTCATTTAAACTTCAAAATATCCATAAACTTTACTTACTATCTAAAAAGCTACATAATATATGAATGAATTTAGGGAAATGAAGAAATGGAAGGAAATTAAGAGGTATATATTACGTCTTCACCAATTCTTGTATAGTATCATTCCATATTTATAGTATCAGCTACCAACTGGTTGGACGGATATTAGTTTTGCAGAAAACCGAGAATAAAGAATTAAAATTAGGCTTATCAAAGCTGGTTATATACATCACTTACTTTCATTCACTTCTTGGCATAGTTTCTGTAACAAACCCTTAATAGTTTTATCCTTAACATTTTCATAGGATAGAAACTCTAATATTTTTCCACAGCTTCGCTCCCAGCCAGTCACCAAGCCATCGGAATTTTCAAAGGCACTGGAGAAATCCATGTTAGTCTGGAAATAGAATGAAGAAGAATGAAAATAAGTTGAAAAAAATTACCATTTGTGTCACCAATCTAAATTCTGAGGGTTGATTAAAAAAAGACCTTTTTTCTGAAATGGCTGTGGTAGATTCTAAAGATTTAATTTCTTCCAATCTGTGCTGGTTGCAGGCTTTCCAGTAGTAGTCAAATTCTTCCGAACTTAAATTGTCAAATTAAGTGATCTAATTTTTTCCTCAGCGTCTTTTTCTGGGATTAAAATATAACAATTAGCTTATAGTTTACTATCTATAGTACAGCTTTTTCGAGAGACAATAATAAATTCCTCACTTACTTGTCTATGGGTACAGGATAGGTTCTCCTAGAAAAATAATTGCACTTTCTTTATTTTTTCACTTGAATTTTTATATTAACACCGCACTTTTTTGTGTACACACTTTTGTAATTGACGGAGTCGATGTCTTTATTGTTTCTTTTCACGTAAATATAGCGGGAATTCAGCAAGTGCTTAGGTGGTGGGAGACAACAGGACGTAATATGGTAATATTAATGTATTTGGACATTAGCTCAACGTATTTAATCAATAAGTTATGATTTGTTACATTATTTAATAAGTTTGGTTGTTATAATAATGCTAGGGGTACATTAATTGATGTCTATAGGCATTATTGTAATGATTTTCTATTGTTGACTTATAAATTTTAGAGTATCAGTCTATAGTCACTAACATTATTTTAGCTCATTGTGAAATGATTAACTTATGTTCTCTAGGTGATTGGCTTAATGTAAATTATACTTCTTAAACCCATTCGGAACACCAATTGTAATAATGTTTCGGTACACGAAATGACAACACTGTTTAAACTAAATCTAGTAGCACCAGCTATCCCGCCGCATCAGTAATATGAGTCATTAATGTTTCGTGTTGTACGAGAGACAGCAAGGTTTATCATTGTTCCCCAAAATTATTCGTGTAAATCATATTAAAATGAAGAGAAAATCAAAAGAAGACTCTAAGAAGAAAGCAAAGAGAAGATTACTAGAAGATTTAAGAAGAAAAATGGAAAAATTTGGAAAATACATGGAAAGTTCTTCAAGTAAGCCTATTCTTATTCAATATAACCAGCAATAGGATGGATATTTAAAGAATATAGTTATAGTAGTAGAACTGGATATTTATTTAGCACTTTACTACATTATTCAATTTTAACAGGCTATATTTTACTTATTTTGAGTACATCAGTTTATATTGCTTAAATCGTTTGTTACGTTAACATGTAGATAAGGTCTGATTCATAGCCAGCCCTGACTAAGCTGAGTGATAAAAAAGAGAAGTGGTTTATTTTTAATAAAATCGAAGTTAACAGGAAATTTCTTGTTGAAATTTCTTCTGTGTAGTACAGGGCGAGAAAAATAAATTATAGTTGCCTTTCATAATCATAAAACAATAGTTGTTTTATTGCTTTTAGCCAACTATTATAATATTATCATTATAAATGAGTAGAGGAAAGCGAGTTGTTTTCTCACATTGTGAGCAACCGGTAATAGTTGTTTTGCTTTTAGCCAACTATCATATTATCATTATAAATAAGTAGAGGAAAGCGGGTTGTTT
The DNA here is from genome assembly GCA_910591695.1 of Galerucella pusilla. Taxonomy (NCBI): domain Eukaryota; kingdom Metazoa; phylum Arthropoda; class Insecta; order Coleoptera; family Chrysomelidae; genus Galerucella; species Galerucella pusilla. The sequence continues at coordinate 290,606 of CAJUYI010000116.1, forward strand.
TCTCACTTTGTGAGCAACCGGTAATAGTTGTTTTGCTTTTAGCCAACTATTAACTTACCTTTCCGTAACGCACCTCAGCTCTAAAGAAATAAAAACTTGTTATGTTTTCTCACTTTGAGAGCAGCCAATAAGATTATACTTGTACATACTTACCTAATATGTCTTTCTTCAGTGAACTGCTACTATTTCAGGCGACCTCTACCTTTGACCCCTCAGATACAGAGTCAACGGAATCAGATCGGTCTTCTGCGAATGAAAGGAGAGTGAAGCAACGATGAGTGCTATTTTGGGATACGATCCGACGAGAAGTGAAGAAAAAGGTCCCCCATTGTGTGATGCCTTAGTGACCCGATGGTCAAGCTATTTAAGCGCTGGCCTTGAAAAGGTTACCAGAGAAGAGAGATACCTTCTTTAGAAGCGGCAAAATTAAATCCAGAGATTGAAGTAGGTAACCCCCAAACAAAATTGGGTAGAGCTCTAACCGCACAAGGCTCGTTTTTGAACACTATTTTGACACAAGACGCAGACCCACTCCCAGTAGACGACAGTATGAAGACAGCTCTAGCTGACTCAGCTAAGTTGATTTGTAAGGCACATTACTTAATATCATACCACCGAAAACATGAATTGTTTGCTTCATTTAATACCGAGGTTCAGAAAGTAGCGATGCAATCCAAGATTGACAGGTTACAACAAAGAGAAAAAGGATCATTTAAACTACAAGCGCTGAAACAACAGACCGAAGCTCGAATCAGACACAACAAGAAGGCGAGGGGGCAGCGGCCATATCAGTGGCGTCGCAGCAATCCAGCCCAGCCCAACCAACAGCAATGGAGGAGGCCAAGGAAATACTTCAGTTAGAGGTACCTAAGAAATATGTGGGTAGATTGAAAGGCTTTAGTAGTGAATGGGCAAAAGTAACCTCAGATCCAACCATTTTACGTTGGATTTCTGGATATTCTATTACGTTGATCAAAAAGCTCACTCCAGAAATGACCGCCAGATATCTTAAAATGTCTACCCAAACAGCAGAATATGTCCAGTGTACGTACATTTAAGACTCTTTTTACGTTGTTACGTCCTTGTCCGATAGTAAACAAAATATGTATAAAATAAGTACGTACAGTGAAGGATATTGGTTGTACGTACTCTACGATAAGTAGTAAGGACGTACTTAGGACAAACTCATTTTAACGTACTTTGTGTACGTGCTCTGGATGTACAAAATATGTTTATTTTGATATTGACATTGATAGATGGCGGTAGTTTCGTCTTTTTCATACCGTTATTGGTCTGAGCTATGTATCGTACCACAGCGAAATCGTGGGCCAGGTGTATTTCAATGTCCAATAATTATTGGTTTTAGGAGATGGTGGCAACTACACCTTTTTCATACCGTTATTAGTCTCAGTATGTAAGGAGTTCAGGGAGGCGGGACGGTCATAACAAAACACATAGATATTTTAATGTGCATTATATTTATATATATTCATTATATTATTTCGATACACCATACACCCTATATCTAGTTTATTGTCTATCGAAAAAAGTGAATCTGTACATACAGATTGCGAAAATCCTTATGGAACCCTCGCCTCGGATTACACAAGTACGACAAGGATATTATATGAAAAAGAGAGAAAGAATAATTGTTTGCGGTCATCACTTTTTTTCAACTAGGGGTGGGTGTATTCGTTTTATGTACATATATAATATTAATTAGCTATAATATGTGTACGTCTATTGTATGTAATTCCTGTACGTACTCTGGACATACTGCATTGTGGAAAATGTACACCCTAAAAATGTGCTGTGTACGTACTACGTACAGTGGAGTACGTATTCTAGACATAACTTTTGTCCGCTGGTAACGTACTTCGAACGTTTTATGTATGTTTCGATGCTGGTTGGGTAGGAAAGAATTTATAAATTTAAATCATGCAATCACTAAATTAGAAGTGATCGGAGCTATCTATAAATGCAAACATAAACGTGGTGAATTTTTATCACCTTATTTTCTAGTACCTAAATCGGATGGAGGCCTAAGATTTGTATTAAATTTGAAAGGTTTCAATAAATACATCAATGCTCCTCATTTTAAACTTTAGGATTATCGTTCTGTGAAAAACTTAATAACAAAAAACTCTTATATGGCAGCAATTGACTTGAAAGATGCCTATTTTGTTATTCCGACTTCAAAGAGGTTTAGAAAATATTTAAGATTTAAATTCAACAACACCCTTTTCGAGTTTTGTTGTATGCCGTTTGGGTTATGTATAGCACTTTTACAAAAATATTTAAGCCCATAAATTACCACCTTGGATCATTAGGCTACGAATCTGTTAATTATTTAGACAATTATTCATTATTAGGGAGGTCAAAAGAAGAATGTATTCGTAACGTTATAGAAACAGTAAACTTACTGCAAAAATTAGGGTTTATTATTAAATTCCAAAAAAGTGCTATGGTCCCTACACGGGAATGCAAATTTCTAGGACTGATATGAAATAGTATACATCTCACGGTTTGACTAACTGAAAATAAAATAAATAAAGCAAGAACCACTATTAATAAGATAGCTCATAAGCAGAAACTAAAAATTCGGGATTTCGCGAAATTGATTGGTTTCTTAAATTCAATATGTTTAGCGCTTAAATATAGTAGATTATATCTTAAGCAATTGGAAAGGCAAAAGTGTATTGCTTTACAAATAAGCAGGGGTGATTACAATGCTTAATTGAAAATATCTGATAAATCACTCGAAGATCTGCGGTGGTGGTTGAGAGAATTACCATGCAGCAGCCAGTATATTGGCTCAGTAGACTACAAGCTAGAGACATTTAGTGATGCCTCAAACACAGGATGAATATATTGCAACAACGAGAAGACTCATGGTTTTTGGAATGAGGACGAGTCTTCTTCCCATATTAATTATTTGGAGATTTTAGCTGCCTTCAATGGTCTAAAATGTTTTGCTAATAATCTTCACGATTGTTACATTCTCCCAAGGATTGACAATGTCACTGCAATATCACTTATAAATCGTATGGGTAGTGTTAAGTTTTCTACGCTAAATTCTATCACAAGAAAGTTATGGAACTAACATAACATAGAGGCAGATGGGGAGTCCAGGTCACTGAAGGTGAAAGCAGAGTATTCATTAAATAATTCGGTTTACCGAGAGATTATCTCAAAATTTGGAAATCCTCAAATTGATATTTTTGCATGCTCACTTAATACAAAATGCCGCACCTTTGTATCCTGGAAGCGAGATCCTAATACTTAAAGTAGACGCCTTTACACTAAATTGGTCTGGATTCTTCTTTTATGCTTTTCCACCTTTTTGCCTTGTTGGAAAAGTAATAACAAAAATTATTGCGGATGGTGACGAGGGGATTGTAGTGGTGCCCTTCTGGCCTACTCAAAATCGGTACCCCAAGTTCTCAAAACTTTTAGTTTCTAAGCCCCTTCACATTAAAACAAAAATGGATTTATTATTACCTCCTTTCAGGAAGGGTCATCCTCTTTGGGACCGCCTTACTCTGGTTGTAGGGAGGTTATCCGGGAATCTTATGAAAGAAGAGGTTTAACTGAAGAATGTCTCCTGACCCCACTGGCCTCCCTAAGTGACAGCACTATTAAGCAGTACAGTGTGACTCTTGATAAATGGTGGAAATTCTGCTGGAAGAATAAGTTGGACTTTTTTCAGTCCGAAAGCAAGCAAGTGATAAAATTTTTTAATGGCTGCTTGGCCGAAGGAGCTTCATATAACTCAATAAATGCACATTTATCTGCGATAAAGTTAGTAACCAATATTTCCGGAGATATCTAAATCTTGAAGCGGTTCTTGAAGGGTTCTTTTAGGCTCAAATCTTGTTTCTCCAGATACCAGGAAACATGAGACCCTCAGACAGTTTTAAATTATTTGTCTCAGCTTTACCCGTTGAAGGACATTTCATTTGAAATGCTTTCGCTTAAATTAGTAACCATCGTAGCTCTTACTTCTGGTCATAGACTGCAGACTTTATCGACAATTCAATTAAGTAATATACATAGTTATGGGGACAGAGTAGAAATTGTTATCACGGATATGTTAAAGACATCTTACCGTAATAAAACTCTATGGGTTATAAGGCTTCCCATATTCAACGAGAAACCAGAGCTTTGTGTGGCAACAACCTTATTATTTTACATAGATGTTACTCGAACTAAACGATCTAATAAAGATAAATATTTACTACTTACGCATAAGAGGCCATTCCATGTGGCATTCACAGAAACCTTATCCAAATGGATAAAGAAACTACTGCAAAATAGCGGTATAGATGTCACGAAGTTTCAAAGCTATAGTACTAGACATTCAGCGGTGTCTGCCGCTAGCAGGCAGGGGGTTGATATAAAGGTTATTAGAAGTGCTGCTGGTTGGACTGCTAGATCAGAAATGTTCGCAAAATTCTATAATAGTCCATTGCTAGATAACTGCGTTTTTGCTAGGTCTATTTTGGGTATGAAATAGATATGTTTGTTACTACCAATAATTATATTATTAGTTGTTATGTTACCTTATATTTATGTTTATTTAATTAATATTAAATCATGTTTATCTTATTTACTAATAATTGTATTAAACATAACTGTTTGCAATTTAAATGTGTAATTGAACTAGCTGGGCTACTCGATTCTATATTTAGCAGCCCCTTATTGGTAATTAGCAAGGCTAATAATTGGTTCCACTAGATCGCCATAAACTTTCAACAACTTACAATTGGTGTTCCGAATGGGTTTAAGAAGTATAATTAACGAATAAAAGACTTACCTGTAAGGAAGTTCAATCGTTATTATACGATTTAAACCCATTCGGAACACACCCACCCTGCTGAAACTTCGATTCACCGACGTACCCTAGCACCCCAGCGATCTAGTGTGATGTCCACTCAACATTAATGACTCATATTACTGATGCGGCGGGATAGCTGGTGCTACTAGATTTAGTTTAAAGAGTGTTGTCATTTCGTGTACCGAAACATTATTACAATTGGTGTTCCGAATGGGTTTAAATCGTATAATAACGATTGAACTTCCTTACAGGTAAGTCTTTTAATCGTTAATTATCCTTGTATTGATGTGAAATATCATTATCTTGATGTATTTTGGCCCAAAAATAATAATGACCAGGCATACATATTGTAATAACCCAAAAAAATATTAACTAATATTTTTTAAGCATCATCATAATCATTCCATTACCTTAATACTATGGAAAGGGCATTATCGTAATGACATTGCAATTGATGATCGTGGGACATTAATATCACGTACGATAATTTTTTCTGTGTAACGTAACTTAACATATCAGGCGTGACTGATCTAATCGTAAGCGTGCTTCGTCTTTTTAAGTAATCTAAGTTGAGAGGTTTAGTTTTGTATACAATACTTTTGACGTATCCCCTCAAAAAGTAGTCGAATGGCGTCAGATAAGAAGATCGTTCTATCGATCCGCGAAAAATTTGGTTCAGGTGAAACTTGTGGGTTTGGTGGATCACGATATGAGTTTGCCAAAGCTGGCACGACTATATTTAGTTCTAAATATTTATCTCCATTCAAGTTGAAGAATTATGTCTAGAATTTTCTGAAGAATCCAAAAAAGAAATAAGTACTCACATCGGATTGCATTTAAAAATACATTCGACGTGTCCAGGGATTTTCCCGACACGCCCTCATTTATCCGTTATCGAATTTATCCACACTGTATGTATTTTGTGAGGTTTTTTCGTAATATCCAAAGAATATATCTAATTGGACCAAATTGGCAATGACAAGTTGTAAAACTAAACACACGCCATCCGTGTTTTGTCTCGCTAATACTGGGTGGATGTAAAACGTTCTTTTCCCGTTTTGTATGATGTCAGTCCTATCAATTTCGAGACACTATACAGGGTGTTGACGACGTTTTTATTTTACGACCAATTTTTTTGTCGTGCACTCTTCTCCATGCACATTAAACGGGAATCCCGTTACATTTGGCAAAGGGGCTAGAGTGACCACAAAGCAATGACCTAAATCATCGGCGAAGCACAATATGTGCTACTAATGTAGAAAATATCATTTCACAGATTATCAACTTTCAAACTAATTGTCACAACCTTTACCGTGAGGAATTTCACAATTTGAAAAAGAAATATATTTTTCGTATTATTACTGTAATAACATTCTTTCAACATAAAATTGATTGTTTAGATACATTTGATTCTAGAATACATTTAAAGTTTGATGTCTTCCAAATTTATTGTTGAGTAATGTTTGCTACAAATATTATGCAATTTATAATTACTTGAACTAATAATATCGATGTGCTTTAATAACTGTTTTTAAATATTGAATGCTATGATAATTTTGAAAAGTGAAAATTTTTATAGAAAAATCCTGTATGTTCGCGTGATACTTGCATTTCTGTAAAATGTGTGATAGTATTTATAGGATTTGTAAATGCATTGAGGTGGGTGTTAGATTTTATTTCTTCTTTCTAACATATTTAATTGTTCCTAAGAAACTATTGTTACTATATATTGATAGCTGAAATGATTCTTGTTAATGTTCGTTGCTGAAATATAGGAATTTCTGAATTACAATAACTGCTATCCGTAAGTAATTATCCATAAAAGTGAAATGAATTAGTACTTTTGAAATATTGCCACTAGACAACAATTGTGTATTTGAAAATTTCAGAAATTCAACATATTCTGTTGAAGAGAATACTTAATTTTTTTCGTTATTAAGTATATTTAATCATCCGAAAACATTCAAAAGATATTAATTTTTGAATCAATGTTTTCAATTACGCATTTTATTTTTAAGAGGAAATAAAAAAATATTTTTTATTATTATTATTATTATTATTATGAGTAATACAAGATATTTATTTAATTAATGAAATAATGATTTAAAAAATACCTCAACTTCAGTACCTACCTACCACAAAAATATTAAAATTTGAAAAATGCGGCTTTGTCAGTCAAATTTCAAGGTCCTTACTCCAAAAACCAAATAACTTACTAATTTTTTGAATAAACAACACCAAACAAAGAGAAAGAGTTCAGTTTTTTAATTTTCATAGGTGATTATTGATCAAATTCTTATGGAATGTTACATACGGATTGGCTAACACATATTATATCCTTGTTAAATTATTGATATACAAATTTCAAATATCTACTTAATATTTGTATAATTTTGTTTTAAAGCATCGAATATCGAAAAAAATGTTTTATATGCATTTTTCTAATGCAATTATAAATAATGTACATTTGGAAACTTTTATTTTGTGATGAAATTCTTTATATTGCTCAAAATCCCAATAAAACAATATTTATCAGTCGTTTTCATATACAAAAGTCGTTACAGAATATATTTATTTATTTAATTGCCTACTTCTTTTGACAGATCCTTGTACTAGTGATAAGCAAAACAAGACCAATACTGTCTGGATATTCTTGGTCTTGCATATTCGGTCATGTTCTTTCTTTCATCGTATTGTAATGTTTTTCTTATTTATTTAAACGGTTTTTTAACGTGGGATAAAATTATACACTCACTATGGCTAATTACTATCGATTTATTTAAAGAAACACTTACACACTATAATAATCTTAATTTATATACACACTACTTAATGTCTATTAATTTATCTACACTCCGTATTATAATTGTCCTAATTTATATTCAACACTATTTATATTCACTTCTGTTCACTCACTGTATACTGAAACTGTTTACCGATTCACTGTATACTGAACAACTCCTCCATTCACTCGAAAACCCGCTATATATACCTCTCTCCGCAGCTCCAGAACATTCGCGACAAACCATTGCACGCCTTCCACGCTGTTCGAGAATAGTCTCGTTATTACCTGCGAAACAATAGTTCTAGAAGGTCGTCGCATTCTTCGTTGGCGACAGGACCGGCTTCGGAATTAGTGAGTTCGTAACAATATTATTACTATTTAACTAATATTAAAAATACATCAGCGCACAATTTTTTTTTGTGCTTTATAAACATAAGAAAATAGGTTTAGCTATTTGTTGTGTATTATTAATTGACGAAAAACGCCGGCAAAAAACAGAAAATAAAGGTTAAACAGTAGCTCAACGATCGCAAAACGTTTACACATGTCAATCTATTGAATACTGGACACAAGCAATTTTCGGAATTTTATGAGAGTGAACGAGCAGTGTTTTACCGATTCATTTAGTAAGGTTAAACCTTACATTGAGAAAAAGAACACTTTTTTCAAAGCTCTGTCAGTGCTGAGGAAAGGCTGATTCTATACTACTCGCACTTAGGGTCCCACAAACATCTGTTTATTTTTAACGAATCTATAAGCTCCATTAAAACTTCTTTTCCATCTCGAGAGCACTGGTGTGAAGAAGTTTTTAGTACGAAGCTTGCACTTCAACAGGTCATCGTCCATTCTGTCTTTCCCAGGAAGGTGGACAGGTCACTAGGAGACATATTCTTTATATCGGCAGGTGCCAAGACTAACTGAACACACACTCTCTTATTGACGATAACTCCGGACACCTGCATAAGACATGCCTGACAGTTTCATCTTCCTGTTTACACATCTGGCATAGAGGTGTGTCCACTAGCCTACTATGGGAAGGAGGGGAGGTGCTTCCTTAGTTGACAGTGGCCATTCAGAAATCCTACTGTTAAACGTAGGTTTTTCCTGGTCATCGCCAAATATTTCTTCGACACCAGCTTCCCAATGTCACCCAGGGTGATCCCGGCAAGACTGCATCCTTTGATTCCATCCCATCCTTCAGGGAATTGAGCATGGGTGATAAAGGCGTATTTTCATTGGTTGCACTATGATCGGTTGGTTCCTGCACGCAAGTAATTATTCTAAATCATAAACTTAACTTAACAAAATATATTATTTAAATATGACTACATTTCTTACTAAATTTTGGCCAAAGCGTTTCGTACATGTGTGACACACAGCTGTTTTTCGCCTACTGAATAAACTTTGACATACACTGATGACGTTTTATTAAAAAATTCATGTTAAACGTCAAATCAATCAAGTGACAGAATGGTGAGAAACTCCAAAAATCATGGCGTTATGAATTCTCTGCCCTTGGGTTGCTAAACAATACTTTCCGCTATAGTTTTGGTTTTCATAAATGAAAGAAGGCTCAGGATGTGGAGTTTACTCGAGAGCACTAAGCCTGAAGATTAAGTGGGGAATGGGAAACAATACCAGCGTGGTTCAAACAGAACTGGCTGGTATCTCAATTGCCACAAAAGAACTAACCAGAAGTGGAATTTCTGGCAAAAACATAATAATCTGCACTGATAGTAGACAAGCCCTGTTAGCCTTAAACAGACAACGTGTTATATCGAGGCTAGTACTAGAGTGCAACCAAGATTTAGTTGACGCCTCGGCAGATAACAATATTATCCTGAGGTGGGTTAAAGGGCACGACAGAAGTAAAGGAAATCGCATTGCTGATTCTTTAGCCAGGGAAGCCGCTGGACTAAAAATTCTAGGACCCAGTGACACCTACGGCCTAACGACTTCGACAATTGCGGAACTAGCCAAACGTTACACCCATGCTCAATCCCTTAAGAGATGGGATGGAATCAAAGGATGCAGTCTTGCCAGGATCTCCCTGGGCGACCCTGAGAAGCTGGCGCCGGAGAAATATTTGGCGATGACCAGGAAAAACCTTCGTTTAACAGTAGGATTTCTGACTGGCCGCTGTCAACTAAGGAAACACCTCCATACTATGGGGCTAGGTGACACACCTCTATGGAGGTTGTGTGAACAGGAAGATGAAACTGTCAGGCATGTCTTATGTGAGTGTCTGTAGTTATCGTCAATAAGAGAGTGTGTGTTCGGTGAGTCTTGGCCTACACCTGCCGATATAAAGAAGATGTCTCCTAGTGACCTGTCCACCTTCCTGAGAAGGAGAGGATGGACAATGACCTAGGAGGACAACTCCTCGGGAGGATGTACAATGGGTCACATGTGGCCTAAGTGCTGTGAGCCTACACACTTACCCTCCCTACTCTACAGATACAGATACAGATGGTTTTCGCAAGATTGGTTTCTCGGTAAGTTAGACGAAAATAGTATATTGTATCACAAGGGCAAAAAATAAGCTTCAGCGAAGAGAGGGCAGCTAAAGAGTTTCCGGCATGTGTGACACACAACTGTTTTTTCCCTACCGAATACAAACAAAATATAGAGAAAAATAACGAAAAAAAAAACGTTGACATTTGAAAATGTATGTGGAACGTCAAAGTACTCGTATGACAAAAAACTTAAAAAATCATGGTGATATGAATTTTCCGCCCTTGAGCTGCTAAACAATACTTCCCGACCTAATTTTGGTGTTCATATGATTGGTTTTCCGGTAAGGTGTATATTATATCAAAAGGGCAGAAAATAAGCTTTAGCGAAATGAGCGTAGCTATAGCGTGTCCGGCATGTGTGACACACAATCAAAGAATAAACAAAAAATAGAAAAATCAAAAAACACGTCAAAGTATCTACTCAAGTGACAAATAGATGGAAGAACTTCAAAAGCCGTTGCGTTATGCATTTTTCACCCTTGGAGTGCTAAACACTACTTTCCGCCCTAGTTTTGATGTTTATATGATTGGTTTTCCAGGCGAAAAATCAAATAATCTGCTTAAAATACGGTAATCAACGGCAGATTCTCAATTTTGACAGCTTAATCCCGTAGTAAATAACTAGCCATTACGTAGGATAAGTTTTTTCCGGGATCGCCGAGTTGTACCACCAGATATCAGGTAGGTATAATCCTACCGTCGAGTTGTACCACCGAATTTCCTGGGAAGTTTAACGATTTAAAAATAAAGTCTAATTACTAATGACCTTAACAATTTTATATAAATTAGGTTTAAGATCAAAACATCCATATATAACAATTTCTACATACAAAAATAAAGATGAGGCCTTTCCCACTACTGTTTAAGATCAAAACATCCATATGTAAGTAAATAAAAATAAATATGTGCCTAAATACAATTTATTATTAGTGGTACTGGGTATTCCCTCAATAAATACGGCTTATGTGTAATTTCGTATTGATCCACCTCGATGGTCAGTATAATCCCCAATAAAGGCGGAAATGGATTAACTTAGGTAGTCATGGTACAACTCGGTAGTCCCCGTTTTTTCAAATCATAGTAGTAGTCTTTATTTGAAAAGCAGTGCAGGTTTCTTCATATAATCATCATGTCTGTTGCTTTCATTGCAGTCAGATGGCATGACTTGTCCCAGAAAGAGTATTAGTTAGGAAAGTAAGTACAGACCTTGAATCTATACTCAAGGGTACAGACCTTGATTATATAAGTATCTATACTCAAGGGTAGAGATGAACCTTTTCAGAATATATAAAATACTTATTAATATTTCAATTCGATAGGATTTTGTTTTGTTAATCAAATGCATAATTTTTAAATCGGTGCCAATATTTTGAATTTTACACAATCTATTAAATTTACGATGACGAATACAAATTACAACGGATAATGTCTTTCGTTTCGATATATCAATACAAATTATTTTTACTTAAAATGAAAAACTATCTTTATACGGAGTGGTCCGTAAGTAATGGTCCAAAATGAAATGAAAGATTCTTCGCCTAAAAATATTACAATCTGACGCAACTTCTTTCAATAAAATATTGATGATAAAAAAGATACAGGATGGCAAAGTTGGAGTGTCAATGGCAAAATTATTTGAAATTATCAATTTTCTTGCTATATTATAGCTATGATAATAAATTTGCTGACATCAGCGCCTACTTGTTAGAATTTTACATTCATGCAAATCGGTACGAATTGGTTATCACTCTATTGATGATGATAAATACAACTTAACATTTTAATGGATTTTATTGCAACGAACATAATAACTCTAGTAACTATAATACATCGTGGATTTCAACAGTCAACTGTCTTTTTCTTCTTTTTTATAACTTAAATCTAACAAGGTGTCTAACAACCCGACAGGTGGTCATTATACAAAATCTCAACACTACTAACATTATTATTTTTGCGCTAATAAATGGAATGAAAATTATGAAGGAGGGTTTTAGCCGGTGGGGAATATTTTCCGTCGGTTGTAGACTTTCTGACCGATTGATTATATTTTCTACTGGCTGGGGTCATCTTCCAGCCATAAAGGACAAACTTCCATCTACGAAGGGTAAGACTTTCAGGTTTAATTGTTCAACAAATTTAACAATTTCACTAGCAGTCCGATCCAAGGAGTTATAATATATATGTAACTTTCAAATGATTTGAATTGGTTTTACAAGAGCATATGTGGCTTATGAGCAGTGTCGGAGGACAGTGGGACGCACATGGGGTCTGTCACCCCGTGTGGTCACCTGGATCTACATGCAATAATAAGACCCATGTTAACGTATGGAGTAATTGCATGAGGACCGAAGGTTCTACAAGCAACGGCCATCCAAAAGTTATATCAAATACAGCGAATGGCTTGTTTAAACATCACAGGAGCCATGAGAACAACACCAACCGCAGCAATGGAACTAATTCCTGGTCAGACCCCTCTGGACCTGTACGGCAAGGAGGTTGCGTTAATGGCCATGGTACGATTGCGCACGGCTGGTGTAAACCCCGAAGTAGGAGTGGGCCAATTGAGGTTAAGCCTATGGCAGGAAGCGCTCACTGCGCTACCGCTGCTGCAGGCAGCCAATGATGCAATTGAACCCAGGTTTTTGTTTAACAAACCCTATAAAATACAAATAAAACAGAGCACAGAGCCAGATGCTGCAAATGCAATACGCATTTATACAGATGGTTCAAAAATGAAAGAAGGCTCAGGATGTGGAGTTTACTCAAGAGCACTAAGCCTAAAGATTGAGAGGGGAATGGGAAACAATACCAGCGTGGTTCAAACAGAACTGACTGGTATCTCAATTACCACGAAAGAACTAACCAGAAGAGGAATTTCTGGCAAAAATATAACAATCTGCACTGATAGTAGACAAGCCCTATTAGCCTTGAACAGACAAAGTGTTATATCGAGGCTAGTACTAGAGTGCCACCAAGGTTTAGCTGACGCCTCGGCAGATAACAATATTATCCTGAGGTGGGTTAAAGGGCACGACAGGAGTAAAGGAAATCGCATTGCTGATTCTTTAGCCAGGATAGCCGCTGGACTAAAAATTCTAGGACCCAGTGACACCTACGGCCTAACGACTTTGACAATTGCGGAGCTAGCCAAACGTTACACCCATGCCCAATCCCTTAAGAGATGGGATGGAATCAAAGGATGCAGTCTTGCCAGGATCTCCCTGGGCGACCCTGAGAAGCTGGCGCCGAAGAAATATTTAGCGATGACCAGGAAAAACCTTCGTTTAACAGTATGATTTCTGACTGGCCACTGTCAACTAAGGAAACACCTCCATACTATGGGGCTAGGTGACACACCTCTATGCAGGATGTGTGAACAGGAAGATGAAACTGTCTGGCATGTCTTATGCGAGTGTCCGGAGTTATCGTCAATAAGAGAGTGTGTGTTCGGTGAGTCTTGGCCTACACCTGCCGATATAAAGGAGATGTCTCCTAGTGACCTGTCCTCCTTCCTGAGAAGGACAGGATGGACAATGACCTAGGAGAACAACTCCTTGGGAGGATGTACAATGGGTCACATGTGGCCTAAGTGCTGTGAGCCTACACACTAACCCTCCCTACTCTACAGAGATACAGATACAGATAGTTTTTACAAATTGACACAAAGAAGTTAGCAACTAAACGTTCTATATATCATATTAATCGTGTTATGAGTGTCTTTAGATTTGAAAAGTAAATTTTCGAAAACCTCATGACTCTATTTCGAGGCAAAGGAATGATTTTATACAAAAACGGACTATGGCAGTCAATTTCTTGTCCCAAAACCCCCTTTAGACGAATTTTGGACATTTTTTATGTCGAAAACATTTTTTTTGTCGAAAATTTTAAAGCAAGGGGTAGGTATGGAAATATTCAATATAAACTGGTTTCCGCTAACTTCCTTATTGCTCGGAATTACCGACTCAAAATCCACTGGTATATGTAAAATTGTCCCCTGAATCGATTGCCGAAGACTATTAAAAAGAATATTTTACAATTATGTATCCTATCATGATAACATAAATTCTTTTCTGATATAATAACTTTGTTTGGGCTAATACATATCGTAAAAAGTTAAAAATTAAGTTTTAAATAAAAAACAGAAGCATAAATATTTTTTTAGTTCGCTCTCCAAATGCAGCCTGAAGCAGACGCCTCCCTGCTTCATAGTACCGCATGCCCCTGTGTATAACCAAATATTACAAAACAAATATTTTTATATCTGACTAGCCAAATGATGAGTTTGTATTTATGGGCACTTTTAATCATTATGTCGAGAACTACAAATTATAATAGAGCGGTCAGGTTACATAAGAATAGGATCGTGGTCGTTTTTGAAATAAACAGAACAATCCATTTAATATATTCAATAGGTGATAAAAAAGAATTTATTAACGTACGTTCAACAGAAATCTACGCACACCCCAGAAACCCCCAATAATTCAACGAAACGTAGAAGAAACGGGTGTATCGAATGAAATTCCATACCTCCCGGCACTTATACTGAGTGTTCAACAGACATTTTCATGTATTCATTGAAATATATATGTTTTTTAATGTCCATTATACTTATTAAGTGGAAAAAATTTATCCCATTTTATAGATGATGATGAGACGAAACATTCCACTTTTATTGCGAGCCAAGACGAGAGGAGGGAATTGGATAAGAACAAACTCAAGGTCACAACGGGCGTCAGGCATTCGAGTGAATAATGGGCTCATTTACACATTTTATTTTATTCTACCATTAGGAAGAGCACATCATTTTAAGGCTCTGTGCAAAATATTAGACGTCGGCGAGACTCCTAAGTCGCCTAAGAAGAATTATAAACAGTAAACAGCGCTCCTCTCCGAACTTTAGGCGTGAATTCATCGCATATGAAATCTCTCGTTTAGAGAGCGAACACCGCGCCGATCGGTTTTCGGTTAGATGACTACTTCGCTAGTAACAGTAGGTATTTTGCTAGCTTATATGCTTATATGCTTATTATTTATTATATATTTCAGCAAACTCGAAACAGTGTTATGTTTGTGAAATAAGAACGTTTAGAAATAATTTAAACTATTCGACACAATGGACCAGAACCACAGTAAAAAAAAGCTATAAATATTGTCGGTTCCAGAATGTAAAAGTACTACGATTAAAACATCTGAAACATTTATTTCTAAAAGACTCAAAGCATTCACTGATAAGTCGACATACTTTGTTTGTGTATTCTTAGGATTTCATTTTTCTTCAATAAGAATCGTTATAAATTACATTATAAAATACGTTGTGAATCCATATTGAGAGGGTTATTGAAAACCACACGCTTGTATTAATCTAAATTTTTTTAAATACTTAGATGATATTGTTCTTATAGCTTGTGGTGTTATTAATGTTCAAAATTATTCAATAAAATAATGGGTCAGTCCTTCACAAATTAAAATTTATTAAATGGGTACTGCTTTTTTCCAAAAAACAAGTACCTAATCTTTTTCTTGTTCTTTTCAACATTGGTGATTTAATTTTCACTACACATTCATCATAAATAGCATCTGGAGTTGAATTTTTTACTAAGTAACCTATACGTTATCTCCGTAACTTTGTCCACCAGACCAGGAAAAAAACATCTGGAATCACCCTGTATATCATTTGAGACAGCATGTATTTATGAAAATATTCACATTTTTAATCATTCTGGCCGGAAAACAGCCAAAAACTATGTGTCACATAGTATAAAATTATAATTTAATAAACTCTTGTTTTTGATTGAAAAACTACACAATTATTAGCAAGTCCACTTCTGGAAGATTTAATGAGTCTGCTTTTTTTAAATTAGGTCCACGCTGGAGCTAGTACAGAGGTAGATGTTTATTAAGACGGACTCTCTAGCACAGACTTTTAGATAAATGTATATTTCTTAATTATATAGACTTTACCTTTACCAATTTCTGTATTGTCTAAAAGATCACAATGGAATATCTCTCTTTCTTTTGAATACATATACATATACATACAGTGTGTAAAAGCCAAATGGAATAAATTCATTATTTCGGTTACTGTACATATTTATAAAAAATCCCGAAACACGTCAAATTTAAATTATAACTTGACATTCTTTAACGT
>CAJUYI010000117.1:0-97492 GCA_910591695.1 Galerucella pusilla
AGTTCATATAGGTAGACCTGTTTGTGTGTTCATAAGATTGGTTTTCCGATAAGGTAGGTGAAAATAGTACTTATATTAATAATAAAGGTTTTGCAAAAATACCAAAATTCTACTCATAAAAGGCACGAGTGCCGTTAATTTAGTATTGTAAGGGCGGGTTTATCAATGCTCGGTTAAATATTGTAGCCTTCGGCTAAATCTTAGCTGTTGGTCAAAGTGTTTATCAACTGCCAGTTTGCATTAGCTGGCAGTCCAACTTTCGACTATCCTAGCTGCCATTATCAAGTTGATGTTAACCATAAAACATACAGTTAAATACGAGAAAGTGTTCCGTTATTCTAACCATAGATTCTAACTGACAACTGTGTCATGATTTTTTCATGTTTGCTTACATTTTGCAACAAAGATTATTTCAACTTTAAATTTGATTGTGTTATTATCGTTTAGGGTGAAATCGAGAAGCTTATTTGATTCTTTTATAGTAGTTTAGTAGCATCTAGGTTCTGTTTGTATTTTATTTCATTGTTATTGTCAATGTATCTTGAGAAATTTGACGACCTTTTCGATGAAGAGCTTGGAGATTGGCGAAATATTGGAATTTGTAGAGTACGAAAGACCCTTTGAAGAGCTCGATGATGTCGAGTTTTTTTACTCGGTTTCGATTATCTCTCATGATACTCCAACAAATTCCAGCTATTCTTGCAAGTCACAGCATCCGTCTTTTTGCATTCTATTATACTTTTAAGGTGAACGGCTATTTTTATAAGTACCTAATCGCTCTGACTCTGTGAAATTGGGATATCTTTTTTGTTTTGTGGACATGCTCAAATGCAAACAACTCGGCCCGGCTTATCAATAGTAATTTTTCCGTCAGTTAACGCTTAACTACCAGTTATTTTGGAAAGGTCGGTTTATCAACAACAGGATAACTTTATCCGGCAGATAAAATGTCAAATATTTATCTGTCAGTTTCAACTGGCGGATAGGTCGATATCTGGAGGTTAAGGTCTAAGAGAGGATGCAATTTCACTGCAGGGGAGATAAATTTGCTTCTAAAAATTGCATATAAACATAAAAATGTAAAAGAAAATGAAAAAACGGATGGGGCAACCTGGAAATCAAAAGAGGAGGCTTGGATGCAGGGTGAAGCAGCAGTTCGACACTCAAGTGAATCCTCAATCATTACTAATATTGACAGAACAGCTTCTTTTGTCATTCTAAATCTTGCATGAAAATCCTGGTCATCCCACTTTTCGAAGTTGTCCACTCTTTTCCTAACTGCATAAGGCCTCCTTTCGTACTCAAGAACTTGCAAAATATCGTCATCCTCATCGCTATCCAGAATATAATCATTCAGAAAATTCCTATTTATCAACAACCAGAAACTCTTCAAGAAAGAAAAATAAAAACACATAAACCTTTGGATAAACATTCACCAATAACCTAAGAAAAATATCAATTGATGTGACATGACCTTGTTCTTGTAACAACCAATGAGATTGCTTACATTCATTCGTCAGCATTGCCAACTTTCATTATCTGTCAGTTAACAAACTGGAGAATAAAAACGAGTTGATAAACCGCTTCCAAACAAACTGGAACTTTATCTGCTAGTTACCTTTATCCGACGGATACTTAACTGATGGATAATATTGGCTATTGATAAATCGGGCCTCAACAATGCACAACATAGACGAAATAAAAATAACAGTATTTTGACACTGACAAGTGAAATTTTCCACGATGTTGTCAGAGTAAGCTTACGGTAAAATAGAAAAATAATAACTTTCACCTCTATATTCTTGATTCACTGTGTTATATATTATGTTATATGCGAATAAAATTAATAATATGTATATTTCATGTAACGGGTGATCCTCCTTACACCAAATTAAAATGAGAAACTTACACTTTGGCAACATTACACTCACGTTCATAACCCGAACAAGGTTGTCAAATGCTCAATTAAACTTAGCCTCCAGTTAGATAGCATCCAGTTATGTGGTGCATTGATAAACGCTTTCTATTGTAACCGAGACTTTGACTGGCGGCTACGTAGCTGACAGATTTAACCGGGCATTGATGAACCCGCCCTAAGTAAGTTACTTACGGCCCTATAGGGTTGTATTTACAACCTACTTCTATGGTAACAATGTGTAAAAAATACCGATCGTGCAAAAAATATGTAACCTATACAAAGCACGATATAACCGCTTTATCAATACGCGTTTTCGGAAACTTACCTACTCAGGTTGACACGATCCCTAACCTAAACGTTCGATTACCTAACCCGAGCTGCCTACCCGTGTTCGGAAACTTCCAAGTTGTTGACTAGATGACGGACCCAGGTTCATTTTTCGTAACCCTCCTCGAGAGGTAGGTCGGTAGAGACGATATAGGCACCGCATGCGCATTATTGAAGGGTAATATAACATAACCTAATTCTTTTGGTGGTAACGAAATATATTGCTTTTATCAAACATGAACAAAAGGGGCCTTGCTACATTAACGGCGTTGGCATTTGATTATTTTCTCGAAGATGATGACAAAGTTGAAGAAGAGATGTATGTTTTGTTATGACGTTAGCTGTCAGATCAAATACGAAACCTATTAGTTTGTAAACTACAGTTCCCGGGTGGGTGATCGCAGTGATTCATCACGTGACCTCTCTGGATCGAGTTTGTGAGCCGGAGTAAGTTTCCGAAAACGCCTTTTTTGTTTAGTTGTTTTGACTTACCTGTCAAAGACTGACACAAGACATAAGACACATAAGGCGAAGAACATCCCGACGTATATGTCACTGTAATAAGCGTAGTGTATTAAAAAACTGCTATCTTGTTGGCTAAAATTGCAAATTAAGTACAACCAATGTCCTAAGCCTAATCCCCCAAGAAGACCGTGACATAGAGTGGAGAAACGTATCCACCATTTTTGAAAACAAATCGATATTTCTAATGGATACACTGCATACCTAAAAATATAAAATAATAAGTTGTATCAATTGAATGTATTCAAATACTTACTTTCTTCCAAAATTATCGTCCATATTGTCTATAGATAGTTGTCTATGCAACAGAGTATTATGAGGTCGAGGGGTTACTTCAAATTTCGTTTTTTTCTGTACATAAAGTTTATCCGACTTCCTAGGGCTCTTTTTCATTTTATCCGGCTTGGAATTAAATTCGGGGTTAGTATCGAAAACGTCATCTTGAAGTTCTTCTAAGGCGACTGCGATGTCGTTGCGAAGATCGTAATCGTCTTCTCTCTTTTTATGTTTTCCTAAAATATTTCGCTTATAAAATTATAGGAGCAAATGGGAGAATTAATACTTACGTTTCGTGCTACTAGAATTGGCCGGAGAAACGTCTCTTCTTTTCTTTTTACTCTTTTTCTTTTCCTTAGGAATCATCATTTCTCGACTATCTCCCATTCCCATTTCAGAATCTCCGTGTCGTTTCTTCTTCGATTTTGATTTTTTTAGTGATGATGTCATTATATCGTCGGGGTCTCTTCCACTATGAACTGCTTGTAGCGCATTATACGCATTCATTTCGTCGGTGTCCATTTGGAGGTATTCTTTTCGTTTTCTATAATGCTTTCTTTCTTCCGGACTGAGAAGCTCCAAATTTCCTAGAAACGGAACAACTATAAATATCAGATCTGAAGAAGATAACTGTGTTGTAGAAAAGATGTGCAACTAATCGACTCAAGATCACGTCACTTACGTCTTTTCACTGTTTGATTGTTTTTCGCGAACCGAATAAATTTAATTTTGAGCCACTCCTGTTCCTAAGACGTCAATCCCTTCTCTTTTCATACGCTGCATCAACATCTTCTAACCCTTCTAACCCTGTTTACCCTTTGTTTACATCAATGTCTCAAAATCATCCTTCCAACACTACTTCCAAACGTAGCGTAAAACCTATTGCCCACCTTCTTCTCCCATTACTTGAGAATACCGACCTTTCAATGACCACTCCGCTCCCCCAACCTCATATCCCTCCTTGGACTAAACAACTTCCTCTATTCAATACCTCCCTTACCAAGTTCAATAAACATGAATCGCCCAACATACTTATAAAGAAAGCATTTT
Source organism: Galerucella pusilla (assembly GCA_910591695.1). Lineage (NCBI taxonomy): Eukaryota > Metazoa > Arthropoda > Insecta > Coleoptera > Chrysomelidae > Galerucella > Galerucella pusilla. The sequence continues at coordinate 4,094 of CAJUYI010000117.1, forward strand.
TGGAAATATTAGAAAAATACCATTTGATGAAGTTCTCTACACAGACGCCTCAAAAACTTCTTTTGGTGTTGGCTGCTCCGTCACAACCAACCACGAACTAATAGGTTCCTATCGGTTGCCCTCAACATGTAGCGTTCACACTGGTGAGTTGTATAGCATCTTCCAAGCATTCAAGCAAATCTCTTCTCCTGTCAAGCGAGTCGCCATTTGTACCGATTCACTTTCCTCAATTAATTCACTCAATACCATCTTTACTGACCATCCAATAGTTCAAAACATCCATGACATCTAGCAAACTCTCTCAGCTCGTGATGTAACAGTCTGTTTTATCTGGCTCCCATCTCACATTGGAATTACTGGCAATGAAAACGCTGACTACCATGCTAAAGAAGCCTCTTCTTCCATCACCACAACAACGTTCCAGCTCCCAGAAGACATAAAACTATTATTCAAAAAGTCCGTCAAGGAGTCCTGGCAAAATTTTTGGCACAACAGCAAAACAGCCCTTTACGACATACAACCATTAATCGGCTGTCTCTCCCTCGATTTCCTAACCAGGAGAGAAGCTGCTGTAATTAGACGATTGCGGATCAACCATACCAGATACACACATGGTTACTTGATGTCTTCTGAAAACCTTCCCGTCTGCCGTCACTGCAATAGTGCTTTAACCGTCAAACATATTCTCACAGACTGCCAGGAATACACCATTACATACAAGCGCCTAGACCTAACACCAAACCTGAGAGAGCTTTTAAACTGCACTGCTGAAATCCCAAAGACATTGAAATTCCTCAAATCAACTAACCTCTTCAACAAAATATAAACTAGATTGATATTTTACCGAGTATTTTACATGTTTTATGTTTTAAGATAGTGTATGTATTTATAATATGTCTTTTTCTCTTTTGTACAGTGCCAATGGCCATAGTTGTCGAGGCACTTAAATTCTAATAAATAAATAAAAATTTGCAGTTAAATCCCTCCAAACATTATTTGCTTTGGATAAATTCACAAGGTTTACGTTTCCTCCTAATAGCAGCCTATTATCTTCTAAATTCGGCTTATTCCGTATTCTTTTTTAAATTTTGTCCGTGACATTTTTCTATTTTTATAACTATTTTATAATTATTCTCACAAATGACTGGAAGCGTGCAAGAAACCAAAAACAGCTCATGCAAGCTAGTTACAAATGCTCTTTTTTATAAAATTTTGTCCAATCGCTACTTAACAGATACTTTACTAAAAATGTTAAGGGATCTCTTTAAAGTAAATAATTCTTAACAATCCTCTAAAATTGCAGAAAAGCATTTCAACTAAAAATTTTTAGATGCGTTAAAAAGTAATTTTGAAAAGGCCTCTGTATTTTAAAGAGCTAGTTCCAGAATAGACCCCTAAAAGTAATAAAATTCATAACATGCAAATAGGTTGAATTCAACTCTGACTATATAGCACGTGAATAACTGACATTTGACCTTTTCAACCATCTATCATACAGACACACCTTGAACTTACAACCTTTTCAAGAATTCCATCCAAACAATAAACCTATTTACACCCTCGCAAAAAATTTCAATATAATACGTACCGGACAGTTCTTCTGGTATTTTTTCATCTTCATAAAAACTTAAACTTTGAGGCCTCGAATCAGTAAAATGAGAATGTCTATTAATATCTCTTTTCATTTCCGTTTCTATTAATGATAGTATCTTCGAGTTGATTTGAGTTTCGCCATCCACCGAAATCTCCCTGCTGGGAGTATGCATATTAATATTCTCATTTTTATCCTCGTACTTTGTGTACGTCCTGTTCGACTCCGGTTCGGAGTTTTGATAATCATTATCACTATTATTAGTGGAAATAACTGTTTTGTGCACTTGTGCTACGATTTGTTCCTTCATTTCTTCTGTTTGTTTACGCTTTTTGGCTCTAGGTGATAGATTACCGTTCATCTTCCACATATGAAGTATTATTGTATCGATTATGGTCACTCGCGACAGTTTTTGTTTGTATTTCCGGGGTTATATGCCGTTTCAACACGCACATGATAGTTAACTAGTACAGTAAACTCACATTGTTTTTAACGAAATTATTCATTTTATTCAGCACTGCCGAAAAAGGGATGAAACGTCGTTGTGGTGCGATTATTAAAAATGTCGACGGGGTGAATTGTGTGGGCGCTTAGGGCATTCAACTGGTAAAACAATTGCGCATGGCTGAACTAGATATCAAATGCGTGGAAATCTTGTATACATTTTCTTCAATTTCCTTGATATATACAGGATGTCCTGTGAATTAGAGGATTCGTAAATTGTTGTGAAAAATTTGAAATCCTATTAATTACCAATATTAATTTTGCCAAGTGGCGAATCCCAGAGTTAAGTTTAATTTTATTATAATATATTCTTGAAATACCCTGTATTCCGAGCTAAAGACCTTGTCTCCTTTACTTGCTGAAAATATTCATAACGATACACTTAATATTTTCTCAAGTGATTATTCATTCCCAAGTACCTAACAATGAACGCTGATTTATTGGGCCTGTTCGTCAGACAATAAGCTGATTAGTAGGTGATTGATGGTGTTAAAGACTAATTAGGCTACTAACTTGAATAATGAGCTGAATAAGCGCCGAATCAGACAACATAGATGCCATTATACAGCAGCATACATAAAGCTGAACTACATACTGAATAAGTGCCTCTTCAGCCAACTTAGTAGATTTTGTTCAGCAATATGCTTATATAGCTGAACTTGGGTTGAATAAGCATTTCTTCAGCTTACTTAATCCGGTGTTGTTCAGCTATTTATTACTAGCTGAATACAGGCTGATTTTCTGCTCATCAAATAATTCATGACAGAATGTGTTCATTATACTTTGAAACGAAAACAAAATCACCTGGAAGACAACATGAAAATGAAGCTAAGACCACATAAACTTATTGAAATACTTAAAAGACATTCAAATACTTAATGCACTATAAAATGTTGAAATGTAATGTGACTATGTATACTGTGAATTTAATATTGTAACTCACTGACATCTTGTAGATGATCTCAGTAGTCGAGACACGTTAATTTAATAAAAAAATAAATAAATAATTCATTGTTCGGCTATTTAAAAACGGCTGAACATGAGCTGGTTAAGCGCTTTTACAGAAATCTGAATAGCTGTAGCTCAGCTATTCATAGTCAGCTTAGTATGCTCTGAATAAACCCTTTCTTGGGTAAAGTTAAGAGTCACCGTTCAGCTTTTATTAACACAGACTGAAGAAGTTCTACTTCAGCTCATTTTGAAAATATTGTTCAGATATACGTAGTCTGTGAACAAAGAATAGATACTTTAATATATACTTCTTCAGCCATTTGATATTCGCTTAAATGAGAATTTATGCATGCAGTCGTGTATATCATTCAGCGATTTTTAGGTTATGTTTTTGATTATGTCACTTAACTGGCAAATTTATAAAGCTTACATCATTTGCATTTATAATGTTGCGTGGTGCTGCTTGTGGCAGTTCATCAGGTTCTGGTGAATTTATGAAGACTAATAATGTTGCCTAGTCCTGCTGGTGGCGTTCATCATCAGGATCAATCAAGTTTAATTGAACGTTCGGTACTTCTAATAGATGATATAAATATGTTTATGTAGCAGTGGAACTTGGCATAACTTGGACTTTTTTTAATGGGGGCTCTTCATCACGTCTATTAAATTTTTCAAATATTATATTAAAAGTTGTTTTTCAATTAGCAAGTTTTTTTAATGAACACATAATCGCAGATATTTCTGTATCATGCCACATTTGTTCAATCTTACACAGGTTATAGGCGAGTGTTCAGCCACTATTGAACCATATAGATTTACAAATATCATTATTCGCAAACATTTAGCATGTGTTCGTTTGGCGCAGAGGCTAAAGATGAATCGATTGTTAAATGATAATCCACGGGTCCCAGGGTTCAATCCCCACCGAAAGAAGGAATAAAAAAAAAGAAAGTAAAAATATTTGTAAATTCAATTATAATAGCATGTAGTTGAGGTAGTTGGGATGAATGAATAATATAAAGTTCAGAAATTAAAAAAATGTATATTGCATATTAATTTGTTTTTGTTTTGAAGGTGAACTGAAAAAGAGCTACTACATAGAAGCTTTGTCAGCAATTTAAATCAGCTACACTACACTACACAATCTGCATAAAGGCAAAACTACGACTGAATAAGAGCTGAAGTAATGTCCAGTAATTCTCCTCTTTTGGGTGAATAAGAGCTTAACAAGGGTTTATTCAACATAAGTTTGATACCGATATTCAGCTTTAGACTGAACAATAAACCGCTTAAGCGCTTTTTCAACCAATAATCAGCATAAATTGTTACTTGGGTTAGATCTCATTGACAGCTTTAAGACTATGCTAAGTTTATTCAAAATCAATTGCAAAAGGAACAGAATCAGGAAAAATTAGGCAAGGGAGAAGTGCACGTGCTTTAGCCTCTGTAATTAACTTTGTGCATACTGGAAAATCTCGGGAAAACTCCGAAAAAGTCTGGGAAAACCTTTAGGCACCCTGGAAAATCCCGAGAAACCCATGGAAAAGCCCGGAAACCCCCCCGAGAAAGCCCGGAAAACACTGGGAAACCCCAAGGGAACCCTGGGAAAACCATGCGGCGCCCTGGAAAATCCCGGGAATACCCCAGGAAAGCCTGGATAAATCCCGGGAAAGCCTGGAAAACTTTTTCAACAACTTTACTTATTTGTTTTATGATTATTATACTACTGATGAATCATTGATTGATGCAGAGTACAGTTTTTGATTTACGTTTTTCGGTGGTGGGAAATCAGGTATGGAGTGAATAAAAAAGATACGGTTTTGAATTAATATTATATATTTGAAGAAAATTTGGCCGGGATCTGACAAAAACAATAAAAGTCTGAACAATAACTTAAAAGCAATGAAATAATACTCATTGATCACAATGGAATAATTAAAACTAATAATAAATAATACGTAAGTATAATATTTACAAAAATGTACAAGTCTTATACGTTGTAAAATGCACAAAGCATACTCAACATGTTTTATGCTGAGCACAACCAATAGCAACTGCTATCCTATCCATAATACAAAATACAATGATTTCTATTATAAGTTTCTAAACTGGTTCCGTAGGTAGTTTTAGTAGGAAATAATAATGATATTATGATATCATTACTGAATATTGTATACTCTGCAATTTATATTCTGAGATGGTAACCTCGTCAATTTTAACCCGTTAAACATGGTAAAGCTGGTCCAAATTGAACTGCCAGAACCTCTCAGAACGTCCTAATTACCATGGCGGATCTATGATGTTGTGGGAGGTAATTTCAAGTGACCTAATACAGCGAGCTAAATCTAGTTCATTGAATCATTCTTTCTATAAAAGTATACTTATTGATAACCCAATTCTTTCTAGTATATTAAACTGTACGAAAACAACGAAATACACACAAATAAGCTAGACGAAATTATTTAGTAAATTCCAAAATCGCATAATAAGTACCAGAAACCAGTGCAAATAAAGAAAAACAACAAATCAATAGGTCTTTTACTAAAACGTAATTGTATTTTCCCCAGTTATTCCAATTTATAAGAATATCTAAAATAGCAGGTATTAAAAATCCTAATGTAGACAAGAAAATAGACCCAGCCAAGTCTATCAAAGCGTCTAAATGATGACCTGCGGCAGTAGCTATTGCAACTATGAAAATCACAATTACACTCCTGATGATAATCTGAGCGATATTATACTTCTTTTCTGGTATTCTAGGTTTAATTTTTCTCCATACTATGTCTGTGGGCACATAAAACTGAAGCATGAAAGTGAAGAATACTGCCAATGAAATAGATCCTTGTACAATTTGAGCCAACCTGAAACAATGTAAAAATTATTCATTGAATGACACAATAGAGAAGCGTAATGGCAGTCGTTTTCTCACGGTAGCACGACTAAATATCCTGTCCAAAAATATTTCACCAAAAATATCCTGCCAAAAAACCCCCTCCAAAAATCTCCCCAGCCAATAAAATCCTGTTCAAGAATATCTTTAACTGACTATTTCACTAGAGTAAATTGATAACTGACAAAATTTGAAGGTTTTGAACTGGCAATTTTTTGTCTTGTCGCGGCAATTTTTTGACATTTAATATATCAAATCTATGAGTATAAAATTCTATCACTCTGTGATAAAATTCAATATAAAATCTTTGTTAGTGGTTTGTGAGCAAACTATCTAAAATTTATTAAAACTGTTTCAAAAATTTAAATAAGTATTATTAACAAGAATAATACAAGATTTGGAAATAATTCAATAAATGAAATAGAGAGTACAATTAAACAAAGTAGGTATACCGCGAAATACAATGAAGACAAAAAAGTCTGCGTGGGAACAGTTTAGAATGTTTCTGGACGCACGTAATTATACGTTAGAAAAGGATACTTTCTTCTGAACAAGTTATAGCAAAAATTCTTGAAGATTATGGTTTTAACATGAAAAAAAAAGAGATGGAACTGATTATACTGAAGCTAGTGTGAAAACACTTTGGAATACGACTGCTCAAATGGTTCAGGAAAAATATTTTCTAGAAATTAACATCAAAATTGATCCATTTAAAGATATTACCTATGAATTTGCTAGATTGGCCAGGGATACAAAACGTAAAAAGCTTCAGGCTGAACCTGAAACCAGAAAAAGAAGTTCTAACGCATTTACCAAAAAAGAATTAATGGAAATGGTAGGAAGCTATTCTGAAGATAATCCTGATGGGTTACAAAAAAAGGTTTTTTCATTTATGTTCGTTCGAATTAGCATGGCGTGGAAATGAAGCTGCTAATTGTGATATTAATTACTTTCAAAAAGAATATGATAATAAAGTTAATTTTACTGGCAGGGTAGAATATAATCCAATCTTTTCCAAAACAACAGAAAGAGGATCAAAAGCTTTATATGGCAGTAAGTGGCTGGTAAGAAATAATGCTAACAACAATTTGTGTCCCCTTCGTTTATTTTTAAAAATTATTGAAAAAAGAGAATCCAATCCTTATCTAACAACAACAAGATTATTTTTAACAGTACATCCAAATTGGGAGAAAGGAATATGGTACAAAAATTCACCATTGGGAATTAATACAATTTCAAAGTGGACGAAAATATCGGCAGAATCAATTGTTATAGACACAAAAAAATAAAAATAACCAATCATTCACATAGAGCTGCTGCAATATCTGCATTAGCAAAAGAAGGAGTTGGTGAACAAGAAGTAATTAAGCTTACAGTACATTCTTCTGCCCATTCTTTGAAACCATATTTACAATTGAATGAAGAACACCATTTCCAACTTATAGAGAACCTTTGTAAGGTAAAATGTTTCTCTTGTATTCAAGTTTGTTCCTTTCATGACAATCGAAAAATTTTGCCACCAAAATTTTCACTCTCGTATTATATATGAAAATATATCTGAGCCAAGATACAAGTCTATTACTTGGTTTGAGAAGGGTGAATCCCTCCCCCTTCTTGAATGCATAACAATGCATTCATCCCTCCCATCCAATAGGTGAAAGGTGAAATGCGAAGAGATATTTTTGGAGAGTTTATTTTTTGTATGGGATATTACGGGATGGGTTTTTTTTGGCAGGATATTTTTGGACAGGATATTTCATCCTTAACCCGTTTTCCTCATCGAGTTTCATGTGGATAAGGATAGGATAGGGCTCAAACTAGATAATTGACGCTACAGTGGACATTGAAAATTTTCACAAAACTAGAGCAATTAATCTATGGATGCTACTTGAGTACTGATTTGCATCCAAAAAATACATGGCTTACAAATCCAAGTGATCCTAAGGGTTGATAAGCGAGGACAGGGGCTAGATGAGAAAGGTGGCGGATTTACTCACCGGTCACTGTACCCTAAGGAAGCTCAAGCATATAATCGGCATATATAGGGGGGAACCTATCTGTCAGTTGTGCATGAAAGAGGAGGAAAAAGCCTATCACGACTAGAGCATCCAAGGGAGGATTTCTCCTAGGGGAAATAATGTTGAGCCTGAAAAGGGCACTTCACATAAACGGTACAACCAGCAGCACCAAAAGCCTAAAGGCAGAGGTGCCGTACCAATCAATCAATCAATGAATCATTCCTCCCTATATTGTAAACAACGCATTTTGACGACCTCAAAAATATGATCCTCCGCACTAACTTTATCTACGAAGTAAAATTAAATATCCGTTATCCATTGTTTCATTGAATATTATTCAGTAAACAAGGGAAATATCGAACTAATGCACAAATTGTTAGTCATGGACTTACCACATTAGAATTTATCGGGGTTTAATATTGAATATAAACACTACCTGGCATATGTTTATTACTTTTTACGTCAATCTCGCGTGATCGATGTTTAATTGAACTAGTCAATTAAAATGTCATGAAAACTGAAACTAATGAAACTGTTCCCCGATGATGTTTTATGGGTTAATTATTAATTTTTAGCATGTAGCTAAAAAAAATGCCGATAAGTATATGCATAAAATTGCGAAAATGAGTGTTTTTTCAACTATAATATATTTCTATCAATTCTAGCAGTAGTTGTATTGCTTCTACAAGATGGTGAAGTACAACTAGATATTTTACTTCATTTTCTAAAAAGCTGTTGAGAAATTAAGTCTTTTTTCTTCTTATATGGTATTATGCAGGAACATTATTTACAAAATTTGAATTAATATTTTCTTGTTTTTTTTTCAATTTGTATGTTCTGACTCCATAATTTATCCATGTTTAACCAAGTTTTCTGTTACTCTTGAAGTACTGCAGGAGACTTCTGGCTTCGTTATATTGTATTAAATTTTATCTATAACTTCCCTTTTACTGTTGACGCTCTCCGCTGAATAGCTTTCCGCAATTGAGAAAAGTAGAATTCGATAGATGGCGCTTTGAAATGTCAATGTCATTTTAGCAACGAGTAAAACAAATCAACTGCCGTATAAGCCATTCGATATTTAAGTGGTTTTATTTTGCTGTTTTAGTTATTTTCAATGTGTGTTTTGTAAAACTTTTGCTTTTTCTTTGATTGTGCTTTACTATTTTGTGTTGTTATAATAAATTTTGACTCCTAATATTTTTATTTTTGGAGTAATAGGTATGGTTGATATTGGTGAAAAGTACAACTCAGTTTTAGGTCTGATTTCGTGTTTTTATTTTATTTTTGATATAGTCATATCTACAAGGTACGTTTGTATTGAATAATATTTTAAATCTTTAATACCGAATTATTTTCTCTTTGATCTGCAATGAAAACAAAAAATAGAATAACATAACCTCTTCCATAATATCTCTGATAATTTTTTACTGAATACAGTAACCAATCAAAATACCTAATTTCAAGTCATGTGTCAAATTTCATCCAATCACCGCTGTATTACAGCGATAATACCCTACATGTGGTGTTTTCAGTTTGGTGTTTACTTTATATTTGTTGCTTTCGTTTATTTGGGCTTCAAGCACTTGTGCGTGACGCCTCAGTCGTCACGAACACGATTTTTTAGGATCCTCAAAACCACCTGACATGTGCCAATGCCAATGAATTTCCTGTGTTGTTAGAAGAACAGATTTCGATTATAATGTTTTTGATAATAAAATTTTGCATATTTAGATATTTTTAGTAAGGTTTAAATCGTATTAAATCGTAATCGGCACAATCTTAACCTTTAAATAAACGTCAAACCGGACAAACGTCAAATATTTAACGTCTGTAGCTTGAAGCCCATACTTTTCGGTATGTGCTTGAGGGGCAAGGGGAAGGTAAGACTAGGCGTCACGCCCGGTAATAAACGAACGGAATTCAGTCACTACGAGCTGCTACTAGCAGCCAAAAGTAAATAATCGAAAGCGCTTCTTAAACATTAATTAAACGTCAAACTGACAACTGGATTAAACATGTCGCGAAGATTAGGTATTGCATCTAACGATTCAATTAATTTACCAGTTGTACTTTTCACAACTGTAGTTTTAAATAAAAATGGATACTATTTGATTAAAATTGATAAACTTTGTATTGAAAATTATTGAACATCAAATTGGCAATCAATTTTTTGAAAGCTAAGCGTGTTGCTTAAAGATAATAGCCCTCGGCCTGCGGCCTTGGGCTATTATCAAGCAACACGCTTTCAGCATTCTCTATGACAAAATTATCTCGGTATTATCAAGACCCTAGGGGTATTACTACTGATAATATAAGAATATTAACTCAGAAATGATGACATTTGAGTTGAATAAAAAAACACAGTTTTAAACTTGTCATTGACACAAAATTAAACAAATAAAGTACGAATTTACGGTAATTACGTTGACTTGCATGTAATACAAAAACAATGCAAATAGTATATTAAAGTATAAGTGGATATTAAGGTCTTTAAAACACGCGCGATTTTTCGACCACGACTTTGCTTCGCCGTCGTGCTCGAAAAATCGAGCGTGTTTTAAAGACCAGTTATCCACGAATACTTTATGCTATTTTTTTTTATTGGTACACTGAAATTATAAATACTGGTCTATCACTACTACAACAACAAGAAATGGAAGTCATAGATGTCAAATGGTTGAATTCGTGATATGTTGTATACCTTGCCTCATGGAAATGAGAAAAACACAAACTAATTTGTATTTTGATGGAAGTTCAACCTTATTGAGTTTAAAAATTTAAATACCATTTCGTAAGATTTGAAAAATCGAAATATTAATATTTCAAACAATACCAACGGCACTTTCCATTTTAATTTATAAATTTGACATTGTTAAATATTGTTCGAATAAAAGTTTTGACGTTACAAACTACTCCTGTGAGATCAATAAGAAAAAAATTGTCATTTAGACATGATTCAGACCATAGATTTAGACTTCGTTTCTCGAGTTGTTGATGTTGCCACGGTAACTTTAAAACACGCGCGTGTTTTAAAGTTCGATTTAAACACGCTGAGGCATGCTTTAAATAGGTAAAATGTTTCACCAATAAAAAAACGAATTATTTTACTCGTTGCGACAGTTACAATTTTCTCCGCCAAAGGTCTCATTGAATTCTACTCCGCCCAATAGTTTCAGATTTCCATCCGCCATGTTGCTTGAAATCTAAGACATCAACTCTAGTATTCGCTAATAAAGTCTCCATTCTAAGGGAGAGTCCAGTATACTTATTAAAGTTCTAAAAGTACAGAGATTCAGATTTACTTGAAATTGAAGAAATCGAGTTTTTCCCGACCAAAGTAAGTTTTGGTCTTGGACAACAGACTTATTGCATGAAATTCAATTTATATGAAACTTGATAGTGGAAATGGCTTCCGGTCTAATATTACGCTGGCTTTTTTTCGTTTATAACAGGGAATTGACCTGCAGTAGTAGCTTTGCTTTTACTGTTTAGTGGAACTTTTGATTGTTATATACTTACACGTCTTCTTGTGGAAGGTTTTGGGTAATTGTAGCCTTGGTATCATCACCATACGAATAGTATCCAAAACATCCCATCGTAGCAAAGAACGATACGACTACTAGCATTCCTAAATTTAAAACACCGGGACAACCCAAAAATGTTGGAGTTACCATTGAGTTTTCTACTGGTAGTATGGTACCGATACCTGAAAATGAATCAAATATTTTATTATAATTGAAAAAGGTTCTAGTTTCAGAGCGTTTTGAAGTTTTTCAATGTCTAAGATGAAAAATTATGAATATCTTACCCTCCATAGCAAAAATAGCAGTACTAAAGAAAGACGGTATTCCACTTAAACTGGTCGCCATGTTTCTTTCAGAAATCTTAACATCTGGAATTCGCATAAATGTGTAATAAAGAGTAATCGCAAATGCTAATGACATCGTAAAATTAGCTATGAACGAAAACGGAACCAAATGTTTTAATTCTCTAACTTGACAAAATAGTATTAAAGGACCAAGAATTAATAGTTTGAAATAAATGCTCCATACCTCTTGACCTGCGGGTTCGTAGTACACTTTCAAAAGCTGAAAAATGAAAGATATTTCCATATTAACTGCTCTCTCCACTTTCTCTTTCCACCATACTACTATTTCACTTATTGAAACATTTTATTCAAAATTTTTTTATTTTACAAGAATTTGGTTCAATTTAACTCGCCTAACGTTTAGGTAGGAACATTTTACTTACTTTTTGTAATGATTCTGAGATGAATACTATATATACAGCAGTTCCAGCGGCATAAGTTAACGCCAACGCCATGTCAGAAAAATTTCTATAATAAAATGAATCGTTTACATCTTTAACAAAAACATTACGCCATATTTATTATTATTATTATTCTAATGTGAGGTTTTGATAAAATAATTGTTCAATGACAAATGATATTTCAGTTATCAATTTTACATGATAATAAATTCCGGATTTAAAAATAGTATATTAAGTATCAAGAACGGTAAGGGTTGTTTACCGGTCGACAGCAATTTTGCTGGAGACCGGTATTACCCTTAACGTTCGAGATGCTAATACCATTTTTTGCGCAATCGTATTGAAATAAATTGCGAATAAAATATATTATTTAGGACCACTTAAATGTATGTAGGGCTAAGACATCGGTAAGTAATTTACGTACCGACGTCTGAACGGTAAGTAAATTACTTACCGACGTGTTAGACTTAGAAACAAGTAAACACAACCTACCGTCCTGATAACGGATGCTCTAAATAAAGAAAAAAGATTGATCGCGCAAAAAAAATTATAAAATTATCTAAGAGCTCAGAAAGAAATTGTCAAAATTCAATTCCAAAACCTTTTAACTATGTTGAAAATTCAAATTTAACTAATTTTCTATTCAATTTATCAATATCAAATTATAAGCTACATTTTTAAGGTACACTGGTATATATTTTATTAAGTAAGAATACTTTATCATATCAATAAATAAATATTGTTGTAATCACTCTCAACCAGATTCACCTTATTATTTTGTTTGCAATAATATTATAATCAAACTGACAAGTTTATCATTATATTCGAGAAATTGATAGCGTTGATATTGATATTCTATAAAAAAAATTAATAATTAAAATCAATGGACAATACAATAAATTTATATACTTTAGAATAAATAATTATTCTGCATTTTCTAGCTATTATTCATTAAAATTTTATGAGGTGTGTTATTGAGGGTGTGTTAATGAGTAAAATAAAAAAAAAAAGAATGGACAACAAAGAACCTTGTACTTCTACATTGTGTCCTTACCTGGCAAATCTAGAATACCGCCGGAACTGCCTCGGGCCATTTTGAAAAACAGCCTCAGCCGTTTCGGCATATCCAAGACTCGGCGTTCTAGTTGCTACACACATTCTTTGAGATGCTGATACCTGCAATATGAATATAAGTATCACGAAAGAGAAAATTTATTTTTGATATATCAAAATATAAATTCAGGTTTAGAAGAATATTTACCAGCAAATGTACGGTGTGTGTACATAAAAATCCTACAAAAACGGTTCCAAAAAATCCTACCGCCAAACCTGCCGTTTTGAAAGCTCTTGGCATGGCCAAAATGCCCGTTCCCAAAGAACTTTTTACCAAATGGATGAAGGCACCGGTGAATCTAAAACGGGTACATGTTTTGTTATTAAGTTTTCAAACTATAAAGTCTCAAAAAAAGAGTACTCACGTATTAGAGTGCTCCAAATCTCTGTGCTCATATTGGTTATATTCTTTTTCTGATAATGTTCCAATTGGAATTTTCAATGGTTCGCTTTTGTTTAAAGTAGCTCTGTAAGAAAACATCAAATTTTAGCGCATCAAAAGTCCCTCTAACGAAAAACCCTGCTTCTTCGTCTTGACAAATTGGGTTTGTTAAAGTGATACGATTTTGTTGACGGAGATTTAAAGACTAATCGTAGAGTTGGCAACACGGTTCCCCTAAATACCTTTCCGGTTGAATTCTTTAAATTACGCATGTTTTTACAGCGATATCTTGAAGAAAACATAGAACCAAGTATGGAGAAGATGACAGACTAGTTTTAATTAGTGTGAGTAGTATTTAAGAATTCATTGCAATGTTTCTTTGAATTCGGACCGCAGCTCTAGAGTATACGTAACTCTGAAAGTTTTAACGTTAGAGAATATTGTATTGCTTGCATTTCACCTTGTTGCCCGTATGATAATTTACTTTGAGTAGTTAGCATGAAAAATATTAGTCCAGGGCATTTAGAACAAAATCACCTGAATAAAGGAAATTTAAGAGCACAACAGATATCGAGATGCGGTTTTCTGGATTGTATTCGGGAAGGTCCCAGAAAAGACTGAGAAAAATGTGGGTTAGCAGTTTTTTGAAAAACGCCCTCTGGGCCGGAAAATGTATTTTCCAATTGCATAATTACTTGCACCATTATGGGAACGATTGGAATCTCGGTAAAATCGCTCGTAAATCGTTACTTGGGCATTAGAATTACCCGGGGGTGCACGGGGGGTGAATTGGGGGAGGAATGGCAGCGTGCATGATAATCGCACCAAACTCGTTACTCGGGGGCTTTGGCTGATGCTAAAATCAATTATGGCATTGGAATTACCCGGGGGCGCTCAGGAGCTGCTGGGGTATCCGGGGGGTCATTCTTGGGAGGAAATCGCATAATCCATGTAAATGACTCAAAAATCGTTACTCGGGGATTTTCGGGGATGCCGAACTTGATTCTGGCATTAAAATTACGCGTGTGCGTTCAGGAGCGCCTCTGCAGGGGTATCCGTGGAGTCATTCTATGGGAAACATTGTATAGTCCATGGGAAGCGCTCCAAACTCGTTACTCCGCATCCCCGAAAACAACCGAGTAACGATTTTGGAACCATTTACATGGACTATGCAATTTTCCCCAAGAATGACCCCTCGGATACCCCTGCAGAAGCGCCCCTGAGCGCCCCCGGGTAATTCCAATGCCAGAATTAAATTCAGCATCCCCGAAAACCCCCCGAATAACGACTTTGGAGCGATTTTCATGCACGCTGAATACCGAAAATGAGGGGGAAAGAGTTCGACTCTTACTAGAAACTCATTTTCCTGGGAGTACCCCAAATAGGGGAGATAATCCTCTTGAAGTTCACAATAGACATTCGAGAGAAATAATTACGATAGCCAGACACATTTGTAGTAACGATAGGTTGAAATGGACCATGAATACCTTTTCACCTTTTCACCTTTCCAGGCACCAGGAGCAGATGGAATTTTCCCAGCATTGCTCCAGAAAAGACAAGACAAAATTCTACCGCATCTGATTAGAATTAGTCGAAGCAGCTTAGAACTTGGTTATATATCTGAAGCATGGAGAAGGGCAATAGTAACCTTCATTTCAAAAACTGGAAAAAGGAACACAACAAAATCCAAATCCTTCAGACCAATTAGTCTAACATCGTTTGTACTCAAAACGATGGTGAAGGCTATTGATAACCATATTAGAACGGAAATCCTAGAGAGACTACCTCTCCACCCATGTCAGCATGCTTACCGGGCAGGCAGATCTACGGAGACTGCACTAGTACAACTGACGGAGGATATCCGAGGTGCTCTAGACAACCAAGAAACTGTAGTATGAGCATTTTTGGACATAGAAGGTGCTTTTGACAACACTCCACATAAGGCTGTAAAAAGAGCATTAAACAGAAGAGGTGTAGACAGCACAACATCCAAATGGATGTCGGAACTGCTCACCGCAAGAGTAGCAGAGACGAGGACAAGCAAAGACATTGTCTCCATCTGCACTACTAGAGGATGCCCACAGGGAGGAGTAGCATCCCCATTAATGTGGAGTCTGACGGTTGACGAACTCCTGTGTGGCTTGACGGATCTCGGAGTATCCTGCCAAGGATATGCCGACGATATCGTCATAACAGCCAGGGGGAAATTCGAAAACTTCCTTTGTGATATTGTACAAAAGGGTCTGAACTATACAAATAGCTGGTGTAGGCAAGTGGGACTTAGCATCAACCTCACTAAAACCATCTTGATAGCCTTCACTAAGAAAAGAAAACTCAACCTTAAAACCATAAAACTTGATGGGAACGAGATTGAATGGAGATAAGAAGTCAAGTATCTAGGTTTAACTATAGACAGTACCAGTGGAACAAACACGAAAAGGAGATTACATACAAGGCAAAAATGGCTCTAATGGTGTGCAGAAATCTAGCAGGAAGAAACTATGACCATTGCGTGGAGTAGTGGAACTAGCCTATTGACGACGAGAGAAAACCTCTCCAAAATTCAAAGAATAGCCTGTATATGCATTACAGGAGCAATGAAACCATGCCCAACGGCAGCCATGGAAGTGATTCTCAACCTCTCCCCACTACATATGGGACAACCTGGGACATGCCACAAGACGGTATGATGAAAAAATATAACTTTTCAAAGAAATTCGTTACGCAACAAGAAAGAATGGGATCCAAATACCATTACCAGACTTGGAAAGAATGCCATTCATTGGTACACAGACCGCTCAAAAGCAATAGAAGGAACTGGGATAGGAGTGTTCGGGCCAGGAACCAAACACTCTGAAAGCTTGGGAAAAACCCCAAGTATCTTCCAAGCGGAAATCCACGCCATAAGAAAGTGCGCCCAGTTCAATATTGATTATGGATACAGAAGACAAAGGATTATCATAATGTCGGATAGTCAAGCAGCCATTAAACCCTAATCTCTTGTGTAATCAGTTCCAAAATGGTGTGGGAATGCCTAGACAAACTCAATGAACGCGAGAACAATATGGTCACCTTACTATGGATTCCAGGACACACTGGAATAAAAGGAAATGAAATAGCAGATGAACTAGCAAAGAGGGGGACTGAAATACCTTTCTGGTGGCCTGAACCCTTTTGCGGAATCAGCCCCAATGTAATATTGGAAGAAATAAGTAAAGCCGAGAAAAAGAGAAGATCTGACCAGTGGAAAGATCTAGTAGGGCTTATACAACCAAAGACTCTTCTGGGTGACTACAACCTGTTGAGATCAAATGAATGCATAAGTCAAAGTAAAACTGCGCTAAGAGTTTTAACATCAGGGACCCTAACGGGACATTGTCGCCTGAATGGGCACCTGAAAAAGCTCAAAATAGTGGAGGAAGAAGAATGCAGATTTTGTGGAATGGAAGAAGAAACCTCCATCCACATACATTCCAACTGCTCAGCACTGCAGAATCCTAGAGCTCAGCACCTAGGAGATCACTGGATAGAAAAGGAACATTTACCTAAGTTGAAGCCTGCAGACATCCTAAAATTCCTCCGGGAAATAGAACTAAAGGAACTACTAGTTTCTGAGACTCTCCTCAGAAACTGAGTAGAAGTAAGGGGGCACAATAGATCTTTTAGGTCTCAGTGAATGTCACCCCAAAATACATACATACATACATGCTCGCTGCCATTCCTCCCCCAATTCACCCCCCGCGCACCCCTACAGAGCCACCACCGTGCACCCCCGGGTAATACTCATGCCCGAGTAACGATTTCCGAGCGATTTTCCGAGTTTCCAATCGTTCCCATAATGGTGCAAGTAATGTTGCTTTTAAAAAAAGCATTTTCCGGCCCAGATGGCAGTGATGCCTTTTGGTCAATATAATAAGTTAACAATAATATTTAAATAAAAGACATAAATTCCCTTGAAGCTTATTTCAATAAATCAGAAGAACGTTACATAAATAGAAGTAGGAAGGTCGCACGTACGAAGTCAAGTTCAGAGCGTTTTAAGAATTACTATTAATAATAGTGTTAATGTTAATGGGAATGTTAGAATATGAATATCACAATTCATAAGTAATAAGTAGTTTAATGTATAATAGTAAGTTAAAGTAATAAACATAACGTGTCCCAGTGCTACAGGTAGTTGTTTTATTCCTGTAAGATGACCCTCCGAGTGACCAGCAACACCATCAGTTGAGAGGCCGATCCACGTCGAATACCACCCCCTAACAATCACATTACATGGCGTTTTTCGAAAGAGTGCTAACCCACATTTTTCCCAGTCTTTTCTGGGACCTTCCTGAACACAATGCAAAAAACCGCATCTCGATATCTGTTGTGCTCCAAAATTTCCTTTATGTTTTCTAAATGCCCTGGACAATATGTGTTCAGAAATACTTACGTCGAACTGAATGTGTCCACTGTATATGTTGATGAAAAACAATCCTTTTTTTTATCCATTATAATAACTGAAAAAAAAATAGAGAAAATATATAAAACATATAAAAATAAAAAGCGTGGTGTTTTTTGAAACCACGATCTAAAGGAAACTTTTTTTCGGATTGTGGGCAATTTTTTGAAAATAATTTTTTCTATATAGTTCAAAAGTCGTGCCAACGAGTGAATATTGTTAACTGCTTCTCTGACAGTCTTTTTACGTGTTTTCTTTATTATATCAATAGTTTTTATTATAACACCGTGTAAATAATAATCAGCATGTGATAATTAACAAACAATTAGTGTTATGGTTTAATCACATGGGAACTCTTACACCTCTTACACTATTAGTCAGTTGGACAATTAGATTCTCCAGTGGCGTAGCGTTACAATCAGATAACTGATATATTCCTTTTATATTATCCACAGACTCCTACTGCGACGTCTGTTGCTTCAATAAATAAATGGATGTATAATACTGACAGAAGAATATTCGATGATCTAGACGACCTTAGATTTTGTATTTGATGTTATGAATCTAATTGATCCTGTCACTTTACATTATAAAGTAAATATTTGCCCTAATGTGACAACTCCACTTATTTTTTATTATTATCTAACTTAACTTAAATTACCAATAATTATAATATATAGTTGAAATCATAAGTGAGAATGTGTTAATTTAAATAAAAAAGATTCAATCTGTGTACTAGAATACGAAATAAATGATAAATACAATAATTTAGACGATAGACGCGTGTTGAAAACTGAGGACAAAATTTATTTAAATCATACAATTATTATCATGGACTTCAATAATTATTCTATCAATGACTTTACCTTCGCCTTGAGTATAAATGTAACTAATATTTCATGTTAATTAAAATAAATAAACAATGACCTACATCCTTATTTTTTCAATGTACCTACAAAAAACCGCATTGATCGTAGTACCATATCTCGTGATTGGTTGCTACTCAAGATTAATAGTCCAATAAACGAGGATTAAAAAGGGTACGACCTACGATTTCCAGCTGGTTTTATGAAAATTTGAAATTTATTTATCCCTCTAATTTAAATCCTATATGTGGTTGATGTGCGCTAATTATTTATAGTGGATGAAACCACCCCTTTTGCTTTGAAATGGGAAAACTGTGAAAATTAATGTTTTATGGACCAAAGTCGTACATACATATGTAGAGTAAATATTGTTTTACTGTCTGGGAAACCCTAAAAACCACCCTTAAATAAATAATAAAAAAAGTTCTTTAATATTAAATATGTTTTATTATAGGTACCTAAGTAGTAAGTGAAGATCTTTTTAATAATTAATGGTGGTAATATTACAATATTACATCCCTTAAGAATGCGACCAAAACATTGCGTTTACGTTTTTATAAATAAAAGTATCATCCTGTTGCAAACTTTTCGGTGAATTGTTTTTTAGGACGTCTGACTTTAAAATGGACGGACAATGGTAGAGGACTGGTGAATCCAATTATAAAATTCCTAAATGCCAAAATAATAACGTTGCATGCTTCAGTGGCGGTGCCATTCAGTTATTGGTGAGGTGAGAATTTTGATCTGAGTTTCCTACCATTTATTTAGGTGCAACTATTAATTTTTCATATTCACTTCTAATTTTACGCATTTAAAAAATAACTGTGAACCATCTAGCATTTTCCACCATAGTTTCTAGAAAAAACTTCCACTTTCACACTTGAACAATAACAGCTGAAAGCTTGCTAATTTTTTGCTAGAAATTCAGCAAAATTAAGCTTTCTTAAGTGCCCATTAAGGCGACAATGTTCCATTAGGATCCCCGTTAAAGCTCTGAGAGCAGTTTTACTTTGACTCATGCAATCATTTGATCTAAACGGGTTGTAGTCACCGAGCAAAATCTTTGATTGTCTAAGCCCTATGAGATCTTTTCTATGGTCAGATCTTCTCTTTTTTCGGCTTTGCCTACATCTTCCAATATTACATTGAAGTTGATACAGCAAAAGAGTTCCGGCACCCAAAAGAGTGTTTCGGCTTACCTATTTGCTTGTTCATTTCCTTTTATTCCAGTGTGTCCTGGAATCCACAGAAATAAAGAATATATCTAATTTGAAATAGCTTCCAGATTACAGAATACTTAGGGTGAAATGTGTCATTGAATACTTGAAATCAATAAAAATCTGAAACGAAAAATAAGCTATAAACTTATTTCTTTGCTTTTCAATTGAATTTAAAATAAAAGCGATATTTGACTATCACCCCTACACCACTGACAAATAATTAGCCAATAATAAGTACCGATGAAAAATATAATTTCGGAAACCGTTATAATGCGACCAGGTATTATATTTTTTAGGACAGGTGCTAATATCGGATATTTTGAGTGATGCAACATCGTCCGATTTTTAAGCTGTGACCAATTTGTTTCCGCATTGAATCGAAATATTTGATTTAACTTTCTCCTTTGAAAAACAAAATATATCAATTGGTACGTTTATGTAGAAATTACTAGATATTTCAATTTTCACCAATCACCCACATTTTAAAATAAAAATAAGCCAAAAGCCTGATTATGTCACTGCGCAGATTTAAAGCCCTGTCCGAAAGTTGAGGTGGACTTGCAACTACAATTAGCATTGATTTAAAACTGAGTAATTGCTTTTGATTGTAGAGATGCTTATATATTCTTTAGAAGTCACAAAATTTTACAATCAAATTGTACTAAAAAAACCCTTTCAGACGTTCAGTTTTTTGCTGTTTGTCGCCACGAGCTTGTTTATGAGGTTCATATCAGGGCAACTGTCATTTGGACTTGCCCTATATGTAATATGAGTAATACTACGCGTGAGATATTATTATAGTTTGGACGGCCCCAAGAAAAACCGCATGTAAACAAAGCCCAAGCGTGATCTATTCTAAGACGGCTGCGAATTGGACAACTCGCATTAAAATGTTAGCAGTAGGGAAACAGAACATCCTTTAGTTTAGGTTTATTTATCTTCTCTGCAAAAAAACTAGGCGAAAATAATATTGAGGGAGTCAAGCCGAAAGTGATGCTGATCGATTAATTGTGCAATCTGCTATAGATTGTTCCTCTCTTCAAGTAGTTGTTGTAGCTGAAGATATTGATGTGTTAGTTTTATTGATGGCTTTAGCACCTGATGATAAAGAAATGTTTTTTTTAAAACCACTAAAAAATAATATCTTGCAACGACTTTACTCAACAAAAACAATATTAGAGAAATATCCAAATATTAAAAAAACCCATCTGTTTTTTATTCATGCATTCACTGGATGTGATACCACATCCGCTTTCTATAACAAAGAAAAAAATGAATTTATTAAAGTTTTTGATGATAATCAAAAATTACATGCAGAAGCTGAAAATTTCATAGTTGAAGAGCAAAATGAAGAAGTGCTTTTTAATGATGGTATTGATTGTATCCTAGCAATGTATGGTGCTAAAACTGCCAAATGCTTGAATGAACTGCGATATAAACGTTTCATAGCATTAGCTTCAAAAAATAAAAGCGTACAACTTAATTCCTTACCTCCGACAGAAGATGCCGCAAAACAACATATTAAAAGAGTCTACTTACAAGTTCAGCAATGGAAAAATAATTCATCGATACCACCTGAAGAATAGGGTTGGCGAAAAGAGAATTATTTAAAACCAATCAAAATGACACAACCAGCAGCACCTGACAACGTTTTAAAATTGATATTTTGCTCTTGCAAAACAGGATGCGGTTCAGCGTGTGGCTGCAGAAAAAGTGGTCTTCATTGCTCACCAGCCTGCATAGTTTGCAGTGGAAATGACTGCAGTAACCACCCACCACTTGAAGAAGATGAAAAAGTCTCCGAAACGCGAAATGAGAATGAAAATTAAATGTACTTTTTTTGTATATAAAATAATGAATTTTCTATGGTCAATAAAAAATCCACAAATAATTCCATGTCATTACTACACAGAGCAAACTTATAGATAATTGTTTATTATTAACATTCATTAATATATTTACAATTTATATTTACAAGTTTTTAATGGATATTGTATAGTAGAAATTTTTTTTTGTGCATAAATATCACAGATATTGTTTAAACAAGATAAATAGTTCCGTCCCCACTCCAAGAGGTTTCTGATTTTAAAGAATATAAAAAAACAAAATTTAAAAAAAAAACATCAAAATCGGAGCTGTTCTTGAGGACTTCCGAAGATTGCCTGTTTTATGTATTCATTGACTCCACTACTTATCCACTTGCATAGGTAATACAATATACACGTGATTTTATTTCCATACGGTTTTTCTTGAGAATGAACCGACTCAAGAATTACATTTTTCCGTTTAAATAAGTTTAACTTTTTTTATACTGTCCTAAGTGAAGAATTGTGCAATCTCTGCCTTGTCAAATATTATTACTTATTACTTATCCAATAAAAACGGAACTTATAAGGGAAGAAAGAAGCACTGGCTATGCTGAATAAAGCGAGAGTAATACTTATTAAAAAAATTGTGGCATGTGTTTGAAATTGACTACCTACTTCTAAATATTTTGATAACAAGGAATATTAATGGTCAATAAAATTTTATAGTGATTTAACTATTAAGAAAATCTAACAATACAAATTTAGAATTATCGTGGTTGTGGTTGTTCGTACAATAATTTTTTAATAACTGACTGTAAAATATCACAATCAACATCAATTATATACAAATTGCGCAATACAGAATTTTTCCACTAAAAAAAATGTTTCAACTATGAATTCGATAAGAGTTTTGCGTAAACAAATATTCTAGCCAGCAAACTCACGTCATGACTTCATAATTTGGTGATAAATTTCCCAATCACAAAACTCGACCAAAAATAACAATGAAAAATGTTAGATCAAATGTCTGTTATAAATAAAAATAAAAAGCAAATGGAAATGTTAGAGAAAGAGCTGGATGTCTATAACCGTAGAGAACCTTTGAAGGTACGTTTTCCTCCACATTCGCCAGTCGCTGGTAGCCGCGAAAAAGTAGCGACGACTTAATCGCCAAGACACCCATTCATGTATTTTTGCGCGATCGATCTTTTTGGTTTATTTACAGCATCGGTTGTCAGGACGGTAGGTTGTGTTTACTGGTTTCTAAGTCAAACACGTCGGTAAGTGATTACTTACCGACGTTTTAGCCCTACATACATTTAAGTGGTCCTAAATTCATTATACACAAAAAGAACAGAAAAAATGAGAAGATTTATATTTTTTTGCGCGATCGATCTTTTTTGTTTATTTACAGCATCGTTTGTCAGGACGGTAGGTTGTGTTTACTGGTTTCTAAGTCTAACACGTCGGTAAGTAATTACTTACCGTTCAGACGTCGGTAAGTAAATTACTTACCGACGTCTTAGCCCTACATACATTTAAGTGGTCCTAAATTCATTATACACAAAAGGAACAGAAAAAATGAGAAGATTTATATTTTTCTTGCGCGATCGATCTTTTTTGTTTATTTACAGCATCGGTTGTCAGGTCGGTAGGTGTTGTTTACTGGTTTCTAAGTCTAACACGTCGGTAACTGATTTACTTACCGTTCAGACGTCGGTAATTAAATTACTTACCGACGTCTTAGCCCTACATACATTTAAGTGGTCCTAAATAATATATTACTTCATTCATTACACAAAAGGAACAAAAAGAATAAGATTTATATTTTTTTAATGAACAAAATCGAACAGAACAATATAAAAAGTAATGAATAGCATGAAAACAATTTCACCAAAATGCAAATTATATTTTAAACTGATCGAGAAGTATAAATGTCACTTTTGACATTTCGTTCATTTCGAAGAAATTTAAATTATTTTACCTACGACCCCCCCTGTAATCAGTCAATAACACACAGTCGGTACCAATGTAATGACGTCTATTTCTGTTAAAACTCTTAGCGCAGTTTTACTTTGACTTATGCATTCTTCTGATCTCAGCAGGTTGTAGTCACCCAGAAGAGTCTTTGATTGTATAAGCCCTACTAGATCTTTCCAATGGTCAGATCTTCTCTTTTTCTCGGCTTTACTTATTTCTTCCAATATTACATGGGGGCTGATTCCGCAAAAGGGTTCGGGCCCCCAGAAAGGTATTTTAGTCCCCCTCTTTGCTAGTTCTTCTGCTATTTCATTTCCTTCTATTCCAGTGTGTCCTGGAATCCATAGTAAGGTGACTATGTTGTTCTCGCCTAGTTCATTGAGTTTGTCTAGGCATTCCCACACCATTTTGGAACTGATTACACAAGAGCTAAATATATAAAAGTATATAAAAGCGACTGCTATAAAATGAAATTTATTGACGAATAGATCGAAGGAAAACATCTGCAAAATTTTTCGACGAATATAATCGCTGCTACTTTGGTCGCAGTCGTTAGCGACCTGCGAATGTGGAGGAAAACGTACCTTTTAGCGAGTGTTTCAGCTTCAATTGACGATTACACGAGGTTGACCTACATTCACTATTACTTTTCATAAGTTTTTAATTAAAACAAATTCAGACATCAAAGAGCTCGGAGTGGTGCATCCTCTTTTTAGACGATAGTTCGTTTCGGATTTTCATGGTATCTCGCATTTGGCACTACCCCCACGATCGCTCAACCCTAATCACATCGAGCATTCTTAAGACTAGCTACAAAGAGCCATGGATTTCCATAGACACTCCAAGAACTTAGACAGGTTTTATCCTTAAGTTTGGAGACTAATCGATCAAAGCTACTTCAACGATCTCATTGAAAGTTTGCTGAGGCAATGTTTGGCTGTAATTGATATTAGTGGAAACCATACTATAGTTAATAATGTTAATAATATAATTAAAAATACATAAACTGCAAAAGGGAAAACATTTAATTTATAGCATAAGAACACTTTGTGATAAAATTAAATTATCAAAATAGTTTAAATAAAATATTCGACCAAAAACAGAAAAATGGCCACATCTACTACCCTTAATTTTGAAAGCGTTTCTTTTAAGAAAAAATGAAAAAAAAATTGTCGAAAATCATATAAAGGGGGACGTCTTTTTGTTCATATGTGGACGTTATAACTTCAACCCCCTTCCACCCTATTGTCGCCCTACCCAATTTTTTGAAATTTGAAAATAGGTTTTCTCAATTTCACCCAATCCTTTAGATATATCTGAGGTCGATACACTACTCAAAAATCGTAACGAAAACTATAACATTTTTTTAATAAAAAAATCAAATCAAAATGTCCTATCACTAAATGGTATGAATATACACAATTATTCATCAGGAATGTCAAGAGCTTGAACAATGTATCGAAAATGTAATCTC
Organism: Galerucella pusilla; assembly: GCA_910591695.1. Classification (NCBI taxonomy): domain Eukaryota; kingdom Metazoa; phylum Arthropoda; class Insecta; order Coleoptera; family Chrysomelidae; genus Galerucella; species Galerucella pusilla. Next base: position 29,607 of record CAJUYI010000117.1, read on the forward strand.
AACAGTTGTATTCACCTTTCGTTGAAATATTTCAACAAAATTATTATCAGTAATTTTTTATTATTTATTTTGTATTCGTCACTAGAAATTAATTATTATTCCATTACAAGTTTTTTGAATAATTAGAAAATTTAGTTTTCGAAAATTTTTTAAATATCTAATAATTAAAAAAAATTTACTATTGAACTAACCTCCTGGATTTATTATTCCTTTTGTGATTCGTTGTGAACAAATGCCGATATACTTACGGTCACAATGCAAAATCGAATGTAAATAATAATTTCGCGGTTCACTTCAATTAGTTCAAGTCTGTCTGATTTTGGCGTTGCGTCTCACTAAACAACACAACATACAAGCGCGATTATTTCTACTTCTACGCGACCTGAGTACTGGATTAGACTGATAAAGAGTCTGATTGGACACTTTCTTTTAAATAATATTTTTCTTTATGTCGGTTTTACGTCAGATAATTGAGATGAAATAGTTATTTTTCAATTCAAGAGAAAATAATAGTGTGTTAACGTTTAAAAACAAAAGAAGTTGATGTAATTGTTTTATTTCGAAATAATTATCTATTGGGAAAAAATTTATTTGTTTAAGACGAAACAAAATTTTATTTGTGAATCAAAAGTATAAAGCTTTTTTAAAGGTTCCAGCTGAAACATATAAATACAGACATACTTATAGAAAAAATAGATTTTAGATACAGAATGGCTCTGTTAATAATTAATCAATCCTTCATTGCCACCGTTAATGTTAATAATACCTCAAATAATTGATAAAAATAAATTCATATATGCTATAAAGTATAATGGCTTTGAAGAATATTGACCAATCGTGAACTTACGTAGACCAGTTCAAGATTTTTGATCGAATTTAAATATTAAACATCTTAGGTTAAGCGGTGGATCAATATCGCGAACTGGACATTGACAATTTGAACATAAAGTGTATGGGGTCATTAATGAATATATTTTAATATCAAGTTAATTTAATTTGCCAGAAGGGCTCCACCACAGTGTTATTGATATACAATGAATTGAATAATTACTAAATTTCTGTCTCATATTTCTCAATTATTATTTTTTAAATATATGATTTTACATTATAATTAAATATTTATTTATAAAATAAATTATATGTATATAAAACAATTAATTAATTTGTCCATTATCTGGATTTGCTATACTGTTTATCAGAATTCTCCTGCCAACTTTCCCGTGAGCGGTGTTGACGACCGAAAGCAAATGTACTTGACAGTAGTATATCAATACATATTTTGGTTTGTAATCATAGTCGCTTAATGACATAATTGGGTTTATAGAGCAGATAAATAGTAAATAACATTGATAAAATTGAATAGAATCTTGATATTCTTATATTGTATCTTTAACATAAGTAAATACTAAATTGTATATTGAGTACTTATAGTGGTTCTTCTTGAGTACATTGTGATGTGTTGATAGATTTATTTATCATTATATTTTATACTATATAATACTTTTTATATATATTGAGTCAAAATTTGTACCTACAGCAGCTCATTATTTATTAACATTTTCAGGTTGCTAATTTTTTGAAACATTGTTGAAATTTTGCTCTGCTTGATCTATCTTTATAGTCATTTACTGCAATTTAATAAGTAACGTGCTCGTTAGGGAACGCTATTCATTTTTATTTAAAAATAATAATATGCTTTTCGAATTGTCATCTATTTTCAAATTGTCACAGCAGATGAACCAAATAGGAGTGATTACGACAAGCCTGATTATTCCTAATTACTTTGGAGACCTTGCAAAATCACGTTTGAAGCCAAAATACGTTCCGTACCTGAATATTTCATAGATTTATCATGGAAAATGATAAAGCAGACTTTAAATATTTTTGTTTATCGTATCATAAAAAAGTATGGTCTACTATCAACCAAGAACTTATCAGACAATATTCCACTTAAAATAAATAGTTGTGTCTATATGTATTGAAACAGAAAATTAGATGTGAAGCTTCTTAAATTTTTTAATCAAGTCTAGTGCCAGATGTATAATGGACAATTGACTCTCCGTTATTTAATAACTTCATTCTCCAACTCACAGTTGAATGTTAGTTGAAGATAACTGCTACATTTACGTGACTAAAGTAACGTTTTTGACACTTGGTACGTAATATACTAATTTTGGCCAATACCCAATTGTGAAATAAAAGTACTTTTACTAGTTAGAGCGTTTCCAAGTCACGTCATCCCGCGCCATGCTGTCAGCTGATCCCGGACATCCTTCAGAAAGATGCATGGAATACTGATTTAAATATAAATCGAGAACATAAGTTAATTGGCTTTAAATTTGTGTACTAATGTGTATTATTTGGATACTATAATGATAGTAGAATAATAAGTGTAAGGCATGATGACAGTCACTAAGAATCACTGAAATATTGATTTGATATAATTATATAAGATACAGAGATTCTAAAAAATCACTTATTTTTATTTTACATGTGTGATTACATTTATTTTAGTAAAAATATAAGCACAAAATTTAAACATCCGCCATCTTATCTCAAACACCAATCAGAAGAGAGTGACGTCGTACTTTCGCAAATATGTATGATCCGAACATTTGTTTTGAATTTAATTTGTTGTTTGTTGGCTTTGCTTGGTTCATGTGTCAAGTGTTTGAAGTTTGATTTATAGAGAAATATAATCTGTCTATGGTTTGACTTTGACGACTTTACCACAGGACACAGATCATAGATAACCTATCGACACAGATCACCTATAAATGGTATTTACGAATTGATGATGTCATAGACAGACGCCATTACTATTCTAGCGTTTTGGCGTATAATTTGAAATGTGTTTTTTAAAGTTCAAGTTGATGCCGAGAAAAAGAGAAGATCTGACCATTGGAGAGATCTAGTAGGGTTTATACAATCAAAGACTCTTCTGGGTGACTACAACCTGTTGAGATCAAAAGTATACATAAGTCAAAGTAAAACTGCGCTAAGAGTTTTAACAGGGATCCTAACGGGACATTGTCGCCTGAATGGGCACCCGAAAAAGCTCAAAATAGTGGAGGAAGAAGAATGCAGATTTTGTGGAATGGAAGAAGAAACCTCCATCCACATACTTTCCAACACTGCACAGCACTTCAGAATCCTAGAGCACAGCACCTGGGAGATTACTGGATATAAGAGGAACATTTGCCTAAGTTAAAGCCTGCAGACATCCTAAAATTCCTCCGGGAAATAGGACTAAAGGAACTACTAGTTTCTGGGACTCTCCTCAGAAACTAAGTAGAACTAAGGGGGCACAATAGATCTTTTAGGTCTCAGTGAATGTCACACCAAAAAACACACACATACATACAAAGTTGAATTTTTCCTTTAAAAACTTTTTTTCTCAGAAAAATAACATTTATTTTAGATAAAGTATATACGTGAGAACATCGTGGAGCAGTTTTTCAAAATCAGTCATCATGCCTATTGTTGGGAATGTCCGGTGACAGAAATTCGTCACGTACTTGGAAAAGGTTAATTGTCATGAAAAAATTTACAATTTTATGGACAAAGCTACATAATTTAAGAATAGATATAAATTATTATATCCTTACAACATACTGAATATTAAATTATAACAATGTAACACAAAAGTCGGTAAAAAGTTAGTTTGTAGAATTCTGTCATTGAATAATAAGGTCTTTCAGGGGAAGAGTTGAAATTTTGTATTTTTTTTTAATAGGGTAATTCAATGTCCTTTGTGTCATATAACCAGGGAAGTAGTTGCTTCTCCTAGTGAACGATCTTTGTTCTTTGACTTTCAAAGACTCTGTAAGGCGTTCTAATAGTATTATTATTTAGAGCTGCGTCCACATTATGTCGATCGGCAAGTCTCATTCTACACGTTCGAGTTTCAGCTCGTCCACATTGTCAGTATAATGTGGACGTTTTGACCGACATACATCGCTGCGTCATTATCAAAACTGGAAATATTTTGAATTGGTTTTGCTTCATTAACATTTTTAATTTTGAGTGATGCAGAAGATGCTGTAATGGCTGCTTCTGCTGCAATTATTATCGCAGTTTGTGTACGACGCAGCCTCGTCAATGGTAGGTAGGAAAAAATATAATTGCTCTTAATTCCAATTCATATTGAGATACAACACAGACACACAAAACTAACCAAAATGACTACGTTTAGGAAATGTTGAACAACATCCTTCGACACGTCCAAAGTAGCCATGTCGATTCGAATTCCTACTACTACTGCTAAATGTGCAGGCGAGCCTTGTCCTGGACAACTCAAGCCAAGGTTTCGGCACAGAGGCCACTGACGGGCCCATTGTGCCATTCCTGCTACCTAGACATCCATGAAGCCGAGCCCTTCAATAAAGGCCACAACCTTTTTCAATGGATGTCTGCTTCTGTCTCCAGGGGCCATAACAGGGACTCCGAAGATTCGCCTGCGTAGTACAGCTCAGTGTGGACACTCTAAGAGAACATGGACTGACGTTTTGTCAGTCATGCCGCAACCCCTACATAGGGAACTTTCCTCTACTCCTAAGTTGTGGAGGTGTTTCCTCAACTTAGGAATAGAAACTTCGACTTCCTTTTATTCGTACCGACTTGATTCGGGTTTGTATTCGATTCGACCCGACAGACCATCCATACTGGATCGGTATTGTTGATCGACCATGTGGACATGTGGACATAATGTGGACGCGGCTTTACCTTTAACATCTATTAGTGATTGTTTCAAACGGATTTACTAATTTCAGAAGTGCTGCAATTATTGTGTTACTATCACGTAGGTACTATTTGTTATAATCTGTGAATAAAGAGAGTGAAACTTTATTGTGTATAATAAAAAAAAGCAAATTGATTTGTTTGACATTGAATTTTTGGGTTCATTAGCGTGTTAGGTTGATAATTCAACGTCGCGTCGATAGAGAGAATGCACCATATGATTTGTTCAGTAGTACCTAATCAATTTCTTATAAAATATTTTAGTTTTTTTTTCAGACGATTTTAAAAGCTGAGTATATTTTTGTGTGTAAATGACTTTTCTTTATACATAAAAACCAACTACACCATACTATCCGCTGATGACACCACACTAGTAACAGATGCTTAATCTCTTTCGGAACTTTCTGACAAAGTTGGTGAGCTTTCTCATAATTTTGTTGCAAATGAAAAATATACCGACTTAACTATTAGAGTAGTGTCCGCTGATGTACAGTACGCATCTCAGACCACAAAATAATTGGGTATAATTTCCGATGGACTCCGTTTCACATAAAAAGAACCCACTAGAAGTCTAGAAGCTGCAGTCGTATGCGCAATGAAGCTGCCTAAGGCTTTGACCGATATTGATGTTCAGATATTGTTATGTGCAGCTTCTTAGCGCATACGACTGCAGCTTCTAGACTTCTAGTGGGTTCTTCTTATGTGAAACGGAGTCTAGTAACATGAACTCGTCTCCAAATATTTAGTAGATCTGAAAAAAGTTCAGTAGCTCATACTACACTACTCGTATATAACAATTGCATCATTTTAACTCACGAGTAAATAATGCAAGTGTATTATGCTCCATCTTATGTCCAAGGATTTTATCGACGATTTCAGGCGTGACGACCTCATTTGGGCTACCTTGTGGGGTGGTACTACCATAACCACGTCCTAATCACTGGAATTGATGGTACAGAAAAAAGTCTCTCCTTGGTTTCAGTGATGATTTTTAACGCAAAGAATAATCTGTGAATAACAGAAGATATTTTTATTTCGTTAAAACTCACCAGACATTAATTGTCAAAGGCAGTGGGAAATTCAAAATATCATCGACTAATCAATCTGCTCTCACACTTGCTATTATATCTTAACATTAAGAAGTTGTTTTCAATGAAAACTAGAATGAATTGTGTCCATTATGGATTCAAACAAATAATCATTGTTCAAATGGGTTCTCAATCGTGTTTATGAGTGTCCGGCAGTTTAAGCAAATCTAATTTGTTTGTTATTACATTCCTGTTTTTGGTTTTAAACAAAAACAATGTTATTTTGGATAGACAGTTTGTAAATGCTAATTTATAAAAAAAACCATTGTAGTGGTAATAACCTAATTTAAAAATATGTGCAATTTAAAAATAACTAACAGGTATAAAACATGACTCATACCTCTAACTAATTGGAAAGATAGAACGTTCTAGTCTTCACCAATCGATTCAGGGGAAAATTTTACATATTCCAGTGAATTTTCGGTCGAGGAAGAGAACGCACCACCACTCAGTAGAGTGAATGAACTGATCTGGTACACAGACGGATCAAAGAATGATCTCGGCACCGGAGCGGGCATATACAGCAAGTCGATCAAATATGAAGGAATCGTCTCGCTTGGAAAATACGCCTCGGTATTTCAAGCAGAGGTCTATGCAATACTTGCATGTGGAAGGGCAAATAACATGAGAGCCCACAACAACAGGCAGATCAGGATCTACAGTGACAGTCAAGCTGCTGGCGACTCTGAACAGTGTAACACTGGAGTAGGTCCCAGGTCACAAAGAAATCGCTGGCAATGAAAAAGCTGACGAACTTGCAAGAGCAGGATCGTCAACTCTGATGAACGGACCAGAATCAGCTGTCGGCATTCCCAGATCCTTAACTAGGTAATGGTTTAAAGGGTGGATAAAAGAACAACACAATAAACACTGGAAGAATACGCCCAGGCAAATACATGGGAAGAAATTCATAAAAGAACCATCAGAAAAAGTAGCGAAAGAACTGCTCTCAATAAGCAGGAACAAACTACGCACCATAAAGGGGCTACTTACGGGACACTTTCCCACAAAGGAGCACCTGAACAAAATAGGGCTGTATAACGGAGACCTTACATAAGATGCACAAATGATACCGAAACAGCTCTGCATATACTATGCATCTGTGAGACGCTGGAACATAGGAGGCAGAAACTGTATGGTAGACCCCAAATGACTCCAGAAGATTTCTACAACCAACCAGCAAAGAACCTGTATGAGCTAATACAGGGAACGGATTGGCTGTAGTTAGAGCACTAGGAGTATCCACAATAAGCCCAGAGGCTGAGGTGGTGCCCGGCGAAGGGACGGCTCCTTTAAAATATACAGGGTGTTTCTTAAGTAATCTAAAATATTATATGGGGCGCTTCGTTACTCAATTTTAAGACGAAAAGCTCATATAAACATGTGTGATAGGTGTTGTCGTTTATGAGATACAGGGTGTTGAATTTATTGTAATAAGTCAGTTCTGATTGTACGTGAAATTAATTTTTCCCGGTGACGCTACTGGTTTTTAGAAGTAATACGCAAAAACATGCTTATTCTAAGTGGCCTTTGTAGCAACGTTGATATTAAACGTACAAGATCTTCAAAATCGTATCATAGACGGCTGTAATGTTATTCGTAACAATCCTGGTATCTTCGAACGTATTCGACAATCCATTAGACATCGAGCGGATGCTTGCATTTTAGCTGGAGGTGGACATTTTGAATATTTGCTCTGAAATGTATTATTTTTTCTTTATGTTCAACACATGTTGCTTGTAATAAAATAATAAAAAAATATAAATCAGTAGCGTCACCAAGAAAAATTAATTTCACGTACAACACCCTGTATCTCATAAACGACAACACCTATCACACATGTTTATATGAACCTTTCGTCTTAAAATTGAGTAACGAAGCGCCCCATATAATATTTTAGATTACTTAAGAAACACCCTGTATATATATATGGTTATAACCATTTCAGCAGAAGGGGGAACACCTGTAAGGGGGCACAATAGATCTTTTAGGTCTCAGTGAATGTCACTCTCCAAAATACATACATACATACCGGGTGGCCAACTAAGAACGGCCGTCGGCCATATCTCAGGAGTGGATCATAGCACAGGTTAGGGATAAAAAAATTTATAACAAAAGTGGCATCGAGAAATGCCTGGAAATTATTTTCAGAATTGTAGGTCCACCGCAAATATTATGTTTTCTCGTAACAATTTTAAATGGAAGCATACAAATTGAAGTAGGTCTTTAAAAAGTAGACTAAATTAGTAATTAATTAATTAATTAAAATTAATAGTAATTACACTGCAAACCGCAAGGCGATATCCCTTTTCTATCCTGAGATATCGTAAGCAACAGGTAAATACATACATACATAGTCTTCACCAATCGATTCAGGGGAAAATTTTACATATTCCAGTGGATTGATTTTGGGTCGATAATTCCGAGCAATAAGGAAGTTAGCGGAAACTAGTTTATATTAAATATTTCCACACCTACCCTTTGCTTCAAAATGTTCGACAAAAAAACTGTTTTTGACATAAAAAATGCTCAAAATTCGTCTCGAGGGTATTTTCGGGAAGAGAAATTGACAGGCACAGTTTGTTTTTGTATAAAATCATTTTTTCTCATCCAAATGGAGTTACCTATGAAATTTTCGAAAATCCACTTTTCAAAACAAAAGACTCGACTAATATGATAGATAGAACGTTCTAGTCTTCATCTATCGATGCCTACCAACCAAAACCACCTCAAACTCGCCGTTACTCCCGCCTTGGAATCACTACCCTAGCATACGTCAAGACGGGGGGCGGTCCCTCTCACACTCTCCATCATCTTCTTCCTTCTATCACTCCTACCTCTCTCATGCCATAGAGAGTCCTTCTCTTCCCCTAATCATGATCTCTACTACGCCACTTATCTCCATCCATTCCTCCTCGCCCCTCAACATAATCTCCACCATATTTTCCCAATACACCGCCTCTCCCAGTTTATTTTCTAGCTTCTTCAAAACTTCCTCATTCTTCCAACATCTAAACACATGTCCCACATCATCCTCCACTTCACATCTCTCGCACACTCCAGTTTCTCTTTTCCCAATCTTGTTTCCGGTCCACCCAATTTCTCCTGCTCCCAATCGCTCCTTTTAGCGCGCCCTCATACTCATCCCACCTTCTCTCCATTTCCTCATCCATCCATTCCTGTACTTCCTCTCTGCTCGCACCCCTCCAGCGTTTCTGTCTGACTCTAGCCATCAAGTCCAATGGATAGGAGCGTGACAGCACTGCTGCTGCCAGTCCACCCACTGTCCTGTACGCCTGCACTACCCTCAGAAGTATTCCTCTCTGCACCCGCAGGAGTGGTCTAACCCTCGCATTCACCCCTGCTTTCTCACCCTACACTTCCGCGCCATACAGCATACTCTGCTCTACCGTCCTACCAATTATCCTCCTCTTCCATTCTCCCGGTCCTTTCACATTATCCATCAATCTTCCCAGCCACACTGCCCTTCCTTTTGCCTTCTGTGCAGCCTTCAACATATGGGTTTTGAAGGATAATTGGCTATCCAACCACACCCCAGATACTTCACCGCTTCCTCCATCCGAATTTTCTTTCCCTTCACCATCACCCCCACCTCCCTTGCCTTGCTCCGTCCCTTCACCAGTAGCCCCACCGTCTCCACAATCTTCCTACACATCCTCTCCGCCTTTCTTTCTATCTCCACCTCTCCCTTTGCCGTACATACCAGACACACATCGTCCGCATACACCGTAATCTCACATCCCTCTTCACATGCTATCCCACAAACTTCATCAAACACATACTTCCAAAGCGTCGGTCCCAGAACCGAGCTCTGGGGCACTCCAATCTCCGCCCCATACCTTCTCCCCCTAGTGTCCACTATCGCACGTCCCGTCAGGTAGTTAGTCCTCTACTAGATTAACTAGCCCCTCCCCTACTCCGAGCTTTGTCAACGCGCTCAACACCACCCGTTTACTGACACTGTTGAACGCGTTCCCCACGTCGAAGAACACAAGCAGGGCGAATTTCTGATTCCTACCGTTACCCTGCCTAGCCCTTTGCACCAAGTCCACCACCCTGCCCAGCGCTGAGATGCATGACTTCCCTTCTACAAACCCATATTGGTTTTTCCCTAAAACCCCCATTCCTATCAACTTCCTCCTCAATCCTAACCTTTATTATCCCCTCCATCAATTTACCCAATCTTTAAGAAGGAAAAGGGAAAATAATCATTCAATTCATATTCCCCTTTCAAGAATTTGGAAGTGGAGGAAAAGTTGGGAGTGTAATATTAAATGATGTACGAGAGCTTAATAAAATATTTATTTTTATAAATTGCATATATAAATATATGTTCATAAATATCACACAGCACTTCTTAATTGATTATAAAAATATTAGTCATGATGATTATTACAAAAGTTATTAATTATTATAATAATACTATTAATACTTCTAGTTTTTTTTTATTATGGGACTAATTTAATTCATATAAACTTCCACAATAAATAAAAATGTTTGGAAAATAATAATAAATAAATGTCAATTCCTTCAATTTTATTTTATACGACCTTATAGTCATTATTACCAAATTGCGTGCTTTATTATAAATTTTTCATATTTTCGTTAAAAATTACCTATTCAATGAAATTTAAAATAGCAAAATAAGTACCGCTGATCAACCCAAATGAGAAGAAAACAATCAAAATTAAATCTTTAACTAAAATCCAGTTATATTTTCCCCATTTGTTCCAATTTAATACGATATCCAAAAATGATGGTATAAAAAGACCCAAAGTAGAAAAGAAAACTGCACCTAGCAGATCAATAAGCGGACCTAGATGATTTCCCGCAGCAGCTGCCACTCCAACTATAAAAGAAACTGTTAATATCCTCCAGATTATCTGTACCATGTTATGCTTCTCTTCTGGTATGTGAGGTTTTATACGCCTCCATGTTATGTCAATTGGAACGTAGTACTGAAGCATAAAAGTGAAAAATATAGCTGTCGAAATGGAGGCTTGGACCACTTGAGCCAACCTGAAAAAATATATATCTTATAATCTCTGGATAATGAAATGGCTTGAAAACTATCTTCGGCACTGGCAAAAAGATTTCTCACTAAGGCCAGCAAAAGATAAAACCTCCAGCGAGGGTGTGTATAAGGCTCCCTGTTGTAATTGTCCCCAAACTCACATAGGTCAATCAAATCGTCTAGTCCAAAAGAATTTCTCAACATTATATGTCAAAAATATAGATCTAAGTGATGCATTAGCTCAACATGGAATTCAAACAAGTCACTTTATCAACTCTTCCGAAACCAAATCCAAAGCAATTATATAGCTAAAACTCCTTACTTTTAGAGAGGCAATAGAAATGAGCACGTTCATAAAAATTTAAAAATTTATATAAGAAGACCAGCATCAAATTTGGAAAACGACCAAATGAAAGATTTTAGAATTCTAAGAGTTCTCAAATTAAAACTTTACAAAGTTCAAGTTCTGATGAGGCTGCATTTTAATATAAATGGACGAATCAATAAACATAGCTGTGTGATTTTGGAAATTAGAAAATCCAAGAGAATTTCATCAACACGAGAGAAATTCTTAATGTTTGGTGTTCGGTTTCTTTTGTAAAAAGTTTAAATAATAGTCCAGGTAAGTAAGGATATATAATGGAAAAGATTTCCTCCAGAGATTTTACTTTTTTGTACAGAAGTATATATAGTATAGACTACTTTCCTAGATTTGTGAGAAGATTCTGATCGAGCTTACGATGCGGTTTACAAGAATGCTTGGAGCACGTGAATTGCAACAGTTTTTCGTCCATAACATTTTTAGATTTGATTGTACAAAAAAATTGTAGGCTTCAAAATTGTACGTAATTTCATACCCTATAAGATGACGTAATGCAATATTTGGAACATAATTTTTTTCAACTCTTAATTTTTGAAAAATTGAAATATTTTTTGCAAAATGGTTTTTTAAGCGACAAACACAATTAGAATAACAATAACCACTTTCTGAAAATATAGTAGTGCGGCACCTGAAAACGTTGGTGTTTTCAGATTTTGAAAATTCAAAATGGCGGCCCTAAAAAATTTCAATATTATACTTTTTTTTCGATCTTGAACATTAATGCTATCAATACGCGGCTTACCGCAATCGATAGATAATAAGTTGTAGTTCTATGAAAAATAACAAAAACATTTTATAAAACTTTTTTACATTAATTTTTACGAGTTTTACTAAAAAAAATAATTTTTTTCTCTTCGTTTTTCTTAAATTTGACGTTGAAACATATGATTCATGGATTCATTAATATTTTGAAAATGTTTGTCTCCAAAAACCACGTATTTTGAAAAAAAATTTCAGATTCGATCATTAGTAGGGGAGAAAACAGTGCTCAAAGTTCAATATCCACTGAAACAAAAATTTAAAAAATTTTGTGTTTCTGATCGACTCGTTGAATTATTCAAAAAAAAACTCTAAAATATTCCCATTTTTTCATTCACGTACTGTCAATAAATGAATAAAAATTGACTAAAAGTGTGAACCGAAGAAAGCAATAGCGGCAGGGTGTGTGTATTAAAATGACGTACGCGGTTGAACGAAGTTCTATGGTTCATATTCGGTTTTTTTGGAATTGGTGTAATTTTTTTAAACCGTTTTAACTTTTTTGATGTTAATTACTTAGCTACTCGTTTTTTCTAATCTGCTAATGTAATGTAGCCATTCATTTTTCAGGGTTTTGTTGATATTTTTACTTTTATTAAAATATTGTTCGTTTTCAATAAAATTCTATATAGTTAAACAAAGTAAAAGTTTATATTTATAAATGTAGACTGCACCAATTTATTAATAATTTGCTAATAATACAGGATGCTTCCTGTAATCGTACATTCAAAATAAATGTGAATGCGCCAATACTGCCGTCGTTAATGAAAACGCCGTATCTGCATAAATCTCGTTTTAAGAGAATTTAAATTTTCTGTTTTACTTTGTGCCAATACGTGCCGTTCTTTTTAAAGAATAAAATTTGATATTTGAGGTAAAAAACAAGTAAAAGCAACAAAATATTTTTATCAATGTGTGTGTTTCTATTTTTATAGCATTAAGTGACATTTGCACATACGGCAGATGTAGTCAAGATATAACTATAATTTGTTAAATGAATAGTGAAGTGGGGTATATGTGATAATGGGGCAATTGTGACAGTCGGTTTAAAAATGGCTATTTAAATAGATATTCTTGTGCCACCTATTAGACAGAGCTCTCGAAATTCCAACTTGAATTTAAGTTAAGCAATGGTTAAGCACAGATAAGCGAAGGGAGCGTTTCGCTCTTATGCAAATTTCAATATAAATTTACCCCGTTCGTGCAATAATATATTATTTTTGCGGTATGTAGGAGTAATAATCCAATTTTTATTTACTTAATAGTTCATAGTCATTGAGAGAAACATATTATATTGGTTATTCAATTGAATACTTAATATTTACTTCGGAATGCTGCTAGAACACATTTGCCCCTTGAAATGATACTGTACTTCAGCAGGATATTGTGAAACTACTACCCAATCCTATCTTTGATAGACGTGGAATGTAAGAGTTTCCAGTTTCTTCAAAAAACTTCAACATTCATCGTTAACTCTGACCGTTAATTTTTCACTCAACGCTCTGACACATTTAGAAGTGTTTTGTATCAAGTTTTATTAGTTTCTGTTCCTTTGTTCCATAATTGTTTATAATAGCTGAAAATGTTCCGTATTTTTTTCAACAAAATGAATTACAAAAAAACACATGCAGAGAGCTTGGAATGAATTTTAATACAATAGCCCCAGAGTAAAAAGTATGTTATTTACTACAAAAATATAAACTTTCATCACAATTGCCCCGGTCCCTGGGGTAAATGTGATATACTGACATGATTTTAAAAAACATCCCGCAACACTAGCAACATTAAACTTTATTTAAATTTCTTGCATACAATGAATAAAAAACCCCTTCGAAAGCATAAGATTTTTTTTGTAAAATTTTTGAAATTGTTCTTGGCACCTTTATGTTGAAAGAAAGTTGAACTATTCAAAAAGTAGATCACATTTACCCCATTCCACCTTACCGTATTTGCAAATGTTTTAAATTATAATATTTCACTTTTTTTGCCGTATTTAATAATAGATATTAATAAATTTTTGTTTCAAAAGGAGCTTTCGCTTCTCCGGCACCACCTCAGCCTCCTGGGCTTATTGTGGATACTCCTAGTGTTCTGACAACAACCTATTCAGCCAATCCGTTCCCTGTATTAGCTCATACAGGTTCTTTGCTGGTTGGTTGTAGAAGTCTTCTGGAGTCATTTGGGTTCTGCCATACAGTTTCTGCCTTCTGTGGTCCAGCGACTCACAGTTGCATAGTATATGCAGAGCTGTTTCGGTATTCTTTTTGCATCTTCTGCATGTAAGGTCTCCGTTATACAGCCCTATTTTGTTTAGGTGCTCCTTTGTGGGAAAGTGTCCCGTAAGTAGCCTCATTATGGTGCGTAGTTTGTTCCTGCTCATTGAGAGCAGTTCTGTCGCTACTTTTTCTGATGGTTCTTTTATGAATTTCTTCCCATGTATTTGCCTAGGCGTATTCTTCCAGTGTTTGTTGTGTTGTTCTTTCACCCACTCTTTTAACCATGACCTCGTTAAGGATCTGGGGATGCCCACAGCAGGTTCGTTAGCTTTTTCATTGCCTGCGATTCCTTTGTAACCTGGGAAACTGCGAAAATACCTAATACCACCCTAACCTAGGTTCATATTGAAAACAGCTGACTCGTTTTATCACTTACGGCTACACGACGTCCCTTTTTAAGACCATGTTGCTATTATTCTTAAATCATTTTGCCGTATATGCACAAAAATATGCGGATAAGGCAATTTCTCTTAAAAATTGTTGCTTACGGTGAATGTATTGGTAGCAACTGCAATAAATGTGTATACGGCAAAATAATAAACGTTAAATCGCATACTTTTAATGTAGATACGGCTTTTTGGGCAACAGAAATGGATGCAGATTGCATTGTTTTATTAGAAAATACCAAAAACCGAAAATAGGGTATTTTCCTATGAGCGGAAAAAATTAAAAAAGAGTCGGAGCAGGTACTTTGTGGTACTATTATGCCAGAAATCAATATTTCACACAAATAAATTAAACCAGTGATTTTTTATTAACAGCGCGGGAAAATATGTGAGTTTATTGTGACGTAAGAGGTCTCGCTGCTTGCTTGTTTCTTATAGGCCAGCTCAGGTGGGCGGCCGCAGGTCGAGCCGATGGTTCCGATTCGGCTGGTCAGTGATCTTGTCGCTCGGGATGCGGTAGGCGGAGCGACAAGATCACTGACGTCATAAAAAATCAGCGCGTTTTGGCGCGCTATTTAAATATAAAATTTTTAAAGTTGGTTTTGGCAACTTTCCCGCTTAGTAAAAAATTTGAAAAAAATTTGGAGTACTTAACTGAGGCCAGACAATCTTCTAATGGTGTTTAAAAAAAATTGTCAAATACCCTATTGGTTACGGCGTTTTCATTAAGCACGGCAGAATAGGTGAGCAGTGCGACATACAATTGCCCGTACCTCTTAAACCGTTAATGTTATCGAGATGTCACAAGAGGACTTGATATCTCTGAAAATGTTCACAAAAGCCAATTATTGCATTTAAAACTGAAAAAAGTTTTACTTACAGAAAAAATGGAGCATCCACTATTTAACTTAGTCGGTACCTAAGATCACAAGTATGTTGTAGACTTGTATATCACGCCAAAAAGTGTGCAATTATGGTGTTTATTAACGGTTAAAATATTACTAATATCCAATCAGCCATTTGATAGTTGTAAATAAAAAACCATTTTTCATTTCCAACTTTAGAGCCCTATAGTTCGTTAACGAAGGGCGTAAAGAAAAATTATTATATTAAATACCATCATTATTTTTAGCCTTTCTATCACCCCCCAAGTTTTTGGTACGAACTCCTGGGACACCCTGTATATATTGAAATTTTGTAGGGCTGCCATTTTGAATTTTCAACATCTGAAAACACCAACATTTTCAGGTGCTGGACTACTACATTTTCATGTATTAGAAAAGTCGTTATTGTTATTCTAATTATGTTTGTCGCTTAAAAAACCATATTGCAAAAATTATTTCAATTTTTCGAAAATTAAGGGTTGAAAAAAGTTATTTTTTGAATATTGCATTACGTCATCTTATAGGGTATGAAATTACATACAATTTTGAAGACCATAATTTTTTTGTACAATCAAATCTAAAAAAGTTATGGACGAAAAACTGTTGCATTTCACGTACTCCAAGCTATGCTTGCCATCTGCATCGCAAGCTGGAGCGGAATCTTCTCACAAAGCTAGGAAAGTAGTCAATACTACATATACTTCCGTTCAAAAAAGTAAAATCTCTGGTGGAAATCTTTTCCGTTTCACGACAACTTTCGACCTAACTTCACCGGTCTATAATGAGAAACATTGCTACCATATCTTCACCAATTGTTTATACTCACACATCTTCGTCAGGTAAATTTTGAGTTATGGTAGCTTCAGTTTTATCTCCAAAAGCATAGTATCCACAGAATCCAATTACTGTATAAAATAACACAACGAACGTCATGGCTACGTTTAATACCCCAGGACATCCTATGAATTTATCTTTCACCATTGAATTTTCCACTGGCATAATCGTTCCAATTCCTTCCATAGCAAATATGATTGTCGTAAAAAAAGTTGGAATACCTAAAAGGCACGCAGAAAACATTACTCACAATACAGTCTGTCCACAAAAAATCCTTTTTCCGCAAAACGCTAGGAAATTTTGACATTCCAGACAAAATCTTGTAAACAAAAAGTCAAGATTTCCTAATCACCTTCTTATTGTAAGGAAATGATATTTTCTTATAATGGTTAGTACTCTACATAAATGATTGGAAATATATTGTTTATAAGTTATATGTATAAAGTCAGTAACTATTTAGTCAAGCCAAAATATTAAACAACAGGTGGCATCACATCAAATGTAGTTCTGACAATGATATTTCAATAACGAAATAATTATCAATATCATTTAATAATTTTTTTTTAAATTCATAACATTTCTTTGAGATTAAGGACGGTCATCTTTCTTCATACTACAAAATAAGAAATGAAGCCAAGGAATAAAGAAGAATGAAGTCCAAAAATTGTCCAAAATAATAATAAGAACGTGGAAAGAGTCTTGGTTTTATCTAGAGATGTTTCATAACATTTGTAGGTATTTATTATTTAGTGTGAAATTGAGTGTGAAATTGAGTGTGAAATAATGTATTTAATTCAAGGAAAAACAGATAAAAAAGGACATTCAGCAATTTAAACCACATTCACAAAAAGTGAGTTTTTTGTTTGTTGTGTCCCTTAATCAAGCAAATCTTCAGCAACACAAAAAAACTAATAAAACTTGTTAAATATTACCTGATATACTTGTTACTAATTTTCTTTCACTTAGATCGACTGACGCCATGTCTTTTACCATATAATATCCGGTTATTGATAACGCTAATACCATTGTTATATTAGCTAAAAATGAAAATGGTACTAAATGTTTCAATTCTCTAATTTGACAGAATACTATGAGGAGAATTAAAATTATTATTTTGAAATATTGACTCCAATATTTCGCAGGTTCATAATGGGTTCCAACCAACTAAAAATACAAAAAAAAACAAATATAGAAATTATCTTGTAAATATGTCAAACGGAATATTTTTTACCACTTGGATCAGAGCACAAAGTTGGAAAGGAAGTGTCTTATATAAAGAGAACGATACACAGTGTGGAAACCACTTATGGAATAAAATTCTTTGTCATTATTTCAGAAAAGTATAAAAAATGCCGAGACACGTCAACTTTTGAATTGAGTTGTGCGCTATGTAAACATAAATTTAAATGTACAGGGTGATTCACGCAAGTAAGCCATAGTCGGTGTTGTTTTTTTTAATGAAACAACCTGTATATTTGCATATTTTTTAAATCCACTTAATGAACCGACTCCAACAAACTACATAATTTATGGTCAATTATAAATTCTACAGGGTGAAATTTTAAAATTAATAATTTATTACACCTGAAATATTGCTACTTTTTTTAAATTAGCTAAATATCTAAACTATCTAAACTAAAATTATTAGACGTATTTGTATATTGAACAAAACCTATTGCGCCAATGAATTTTATCATAAATACCTAAAAATTGCCTAAAAACACCAATAATTAGACAAAACCGGTAAATAATGTGGATTGTTTTAAATCGGTAAATAGTGTGGATTGTTTTCTATTCTGTCAGTTGTTGATGTGTTGACAGTTTATGCTGAAAAAGTAAAATCTTTGTCAAACACTCTTTCCTTGTCGACATAACAATGGAAAATTTAACTGAGACTCACCGATTTGAGATTTTAATAATCGGGTACGGGGATAACTGCAGAAGTCAAGTTGAAGTGGCAAACTTATTAATCACAGGTATCCCGAATTGCCTACTATTTCACAAAGTACTATGTCTAAAATTCATGCACAATTCAGAGAACTTGGACATGTCAAACCATTGAAAATAAAACCACACTTTGTTGAAGATGATGTGGAAGTGGATATTTTGTTAAGTGTCGAAGAGAATCCAACTTCAAGTACACGTCAAATTGCCCGTGAAAATAATGTTAGTCATACAACTGTTCTAAGATGTCTTCATTAAGAAAAACCTCATCCCTACAAATTAACTTTTTTGCAGGAGTTAACAGAAGACGATCCAGATCGTAGAATGGATTTCTGCGAAAGATTGATGAATAAGCTGAACAGAAATGAGATAGCTCTTGGTACCATTCTTTTTTCTGACGAATCAACATTCACATTGAATGGAGAGGTAAACCGACAGAACTGTAGATATTGGTCAGCAGCAATTGAATGCGTAAGACACATACTAAGTACCCTCAAAAGGTGAATGTTTGGGCCGGTATCATAGGCGACCATATTATTGGTCCTATATTTAAAGATGGGAATTTGACAGCTGAAAAATATTTAAATATGCTTAGAAATGAAGTTATTCCTGCGTTGGCAAACTTATATCCCAACGCAATAGATCCTAGCTAACCGAATGAAAATGTTTGGTTCCAGCAAGACGGAGCAGCACCCCATTATGCTTTAATGGTAAGATATTATTTAAATGAAATCTTCCCCAATAAATGGATTGGACGAAGAGGTACTATTGAGTGGGCAGCTAGATCGCCAGACCTTACGCCGTTAGATTTTTTCTGTGGGGTTATCTCAAGAACAAAGTATATGCAACACAACCAACTAGCATTGTAGACCTCAAAGACAGGATAACTACAGAAATACGGAATATTTCACCTCAAAATTTAAACAAAGTTAAGGAGGAGTTCTATATAGGAGACTGTGCTATTGCCAACAACTAGGTGGAGAACATTTTGAGCATTTATTTTAATGTATTAAAATCAAATACCACAGGTATTTTATGTAGTGTTTAATAACTGTGAAAATAAAAATTTCACCCTGTATAATTCATAATTGACCATACATTATTTAGTTTGCTGGAATCGGTTCATTAAGAGGATTTCAAAAATATGCAAATATACAGGGTGTTTTATTAAAAAAAACAACACCGACTATGGCATACTTGAGTGAATCACCCTGTACATTTACAGCTATGTTTACATAACGCACAACTCAATTCAAAAGTTGACGTGTCTCGGCATTTTTTATAATTTTCTAAAATAATGATATAAAGAATTTTATTCCATAAGTGGTTTCCACACTGTATAAATATGGTCTACGCAGACCAATATTTTCAATTTGGGAATGGGACAATAAGTAATGTTTATTCTTAATAAAAAAATTTACAATCAAATACAGCCTTCAAATGCCTCATAACCAGTTTCAACAGCCTAGATGACAGTCCCTTGTCTACCTTATTCAATATGGAGGAGCAGCCTTCATTTGAATTTCCGATTTCCCCTCTTATGTAATCCTCTGTGATTCCACAAAACGGTTCCGGATCTATGTAGAGTTCTTTGGAACCTTTTTTAGGTCTACCATTTTATTACCTGCAATCTCCTTATATGCTGGCATACATATTCAAGAGACATTGTTGTCATCTCTTGCCAGTATGTTGAGGGATACAAAATACAGTTTTTTGTCAGTCTAGGAAAGAGGCTTCAGGAAGGACAAAGCAATTAGGTGTGGACAGGGAATGGTGGAGGATAACTATTGTATACGACACCAAGCATATATTTATCGTCAGGCATTATTGTGGAGAAGGAAGAAATGGACCTCCACAAATGAAAAAAAATTCAAATATCTATATGTGTAGTAGATGACTGAACAATATTGGCAAAAATATTATTTTCTTGGGCGTAAGGGTCAGCTACCTCATTTTCTTATCATAATATTTTTATCTAAATTATTTAACCTTAACAGATTATTTTTCACATACCTTTGCCATTGACTCTGATATAAATACAACGTATACTGCATTTCCGACAAAATGTGTCATGGTCAAAGCTATTTCAACGAACATCCTAAAAGGAAGAAAATTAACAAAAAAATGTATAGAGAGAAATAATTGAAATAAAGTAATCCATCTTAAAAATTAATCAGAAAATATGCCAAATAATAATTATATCATATTATTTATTTTTGTTGATTTCAAGAAGGTCTTTGATTAAGCCTTATAGTCTGGGCTCTACTTGGTCATCAAGTAAGCTTCTAAGATAAGAATTTACAGTAAAAGAGTATGACAGGATATCTAATGTTTTTCAACTTTTAGCACAGGAACTATTTGAAAGACACTAGAATATTTTTCTACGTTAATAAGAAAATAGTTGAATATTAGACAATAATATTTTAACAAGCGTCAAAATGTAAAACTAAAACTCTCCTTGATTGATATTTTGATTAAATACGCCCATGGTATATAATGAAGGTTAAATTTAATTATTGATAATTACCATAAAAATATAGACACGGAGCTCACATCAATCATACTCATAATTATGTAAAAAATTAATTACTCATCAGTGGATACATTGTCTAATTACTGATAACATCAAAAAAAATATTGATTTACTAATCTTATCACAGGAAAGGAAAATAAATGCTATTCGAGATAAGGCATTAGTATTATACGGATTTGATTTTGAAACTGATAAAAGGAAATTCGAAATATATAGGTACCTTGCAGCTTTGGAAAATTTCTTGAGTTTATTTGGTCCACTTTCGAAGACTGCTTCTGCTGTTTCTGCAAACCCTAAACTCGGGATCTTCTTATTGATGCACATTTTTTGAGAAGCTGAAACCTTTAATTTCATTTCAATCTATTGATTAGCATACTTCAAAATGTTAGCTTATGTTTACGTGTCGGGAATAAAATAATTTAGTTTGAAAAAACAAATAAAAAAAAACAGAATAAAAGCTCCAATAAAACAAACGTGATTTTCAAAAACAACATCCTATCGTCATCTATGTGGAAATAGCTAAAGCAGTATACGGCTTAAGTTTGCTATTCACAGAATATTGAGTTATATTGAGTTATATACAGGGTGTACCAATCTTACGACAAACTTCGGTATATGGGTTATTTTAAGAGATATCAAAAAATGTTATCAACAAAAATAGTAGATGTGCTGAAGGTCCATATTTTGAAATTAAGTCAAACTATACAGAGTGCTGCATAACTCCGTTACAAACCAAACATATGATTTTTCAAATGGGAACCGCTGTATATTACACCGAATTCGGATTGGTTACATTTTTTTGAAGCTTTTGATATGAGGTTTTGCTACGTTATACAGACTCCTTCAAAAGATATGGACACGTTTATGTGAAAATGTTAGGTAAATCAACGCTCTGTAACTTGTTGTACGTTGAAGAAAAAAAATGTATTTTGCCAAACAGGGTTTCGTAACTTGATGCAATATCTCCGTATCCTATTAAATTTCAATTATATTCTTTCTTATACACAGGGTGAACGGAAACTCGAACCTGTCATTTTCTTTCTTCTTTCAAATGGAACACCCAGTATTTCATAGTAAAAATAGAATCTTCGATTATGTAACTTTAATTTTTGTCAAGCATTTCCTATGCCCAAAGTTTATAAAAAGTTATCTGGTAATATTAATTGACCTATTAAGTGAAAGCAATAAACGTTGGATGTAACAAAAAATCCTAATTAATGATAAATTTTAATGAACAATTCATTCCAAACAAAACTAGCTACCAAAAGTATAATTCTAACCATAATATTAAGCTGAAGGTTCAAAGTGTTCACCGTTAACATCAATGCAATGCTGTAAGAGGGGGCCCAACTGATAGGCCAGCTCGGACACCTGATTTAACAAAAGTATATTTATTTTTCTCGGGTCTTGTAAGGAATAAGTTTATAAAATGCTCGGCTATTAGAGATGACATGAGAAGGATAATTAGTGCGGCATTTCGATCTGCTAACGTTGATATGCTGAGAAATGTTAGTCAATCATTTGAACTATTCTGCAGCATTGTATTGATGTTAACGGTGAACATTTTGAACCTTTAGTTTAATATTACGGTTGGGATTATACTTTTGGTGGCTAGTTTTGTTTAGAATAAATTGTTCATTGAAATTTATTATTAATTGGGATTTTTTGTTACATACAACGTTTAATGCTTTCACATAATAGGTCAGTAGTTATATTTTACAATAAATATTACAAAATAACTGTGTTTTTATATACTTTGAAATTTGAAAAATCATATGTTTGGTTTGTAACGGAGTTATGCAGCACTCTGTATAGTCCGATATAATTCCAAAATATGGACCTTCAACACATCTACTATTTTTGTTAATATTATTTTTTGATATCTCTCAAAATAACCCATTCACCGAAGTTTGTCGTAAGATTGGTACACCCTGTATATAGATAATGATACGAGTCCGACTCGCACTTGGCCGGTTTTTTTAATACGTACCAAAAGATGAACTGTATATGTACATATGAAGCCTATTATCATCGTCCCAATAACTCCAACTAGAAGGCCAGAATTCAAGAAGGCCCTAGGAACTGCAAGCAGTCCACTGCCTAAAGAACCTTTTAATATGTGAATTAGTGCACCTGAAAATCTATAAAAAAACAGCTACATTATTCCCATTCGTCTGAAAAATTCTTCTACGTAATATATCATTCTGATTTATTGAAATACTTTTCCGTCGGAAATTGAAATAGGGATCTCAATTTGCAAATTCAAGCAAGAATGTGTTCATTATCTACATTATTGCTTATAGGCGAGAGGTGCACCCCTAAAAAGTGCACGAAAAAACGAGTTGACCGACCACTACAAAACGCAAGGATGGTCAGTCATTTGTTATTAACCAAAAACTTGCAAAATTACGGAAAATACAAAAATCGTTAATCATTTCTTAAGGTAAAATGGATAAAAATAAACACTTTTTGACTCTTGATATTTTTTCGAAAAATGCTTTGTTTTCAAGTTATCGGCAATTCAAAGTCAAAAATCGACCGAAAAATGGATTTTTCGAAAAAAAATTTCTCGGCTTCTACCACAGCTTTTTCAAATTTCCAAAATGCCAATTACTCGTGAAAACATATACCATTAGATGGTATTTTTTAATTTCTTGCTACATTCATTTACCTTGTCGAATTCGTCATACCAAATTCGCGAAATTTACGGATTCCAAGGCGGATTTACCGTGACGGGGAAAATTTATCAATAAATACTCTTAGACAGGGGCTCCCAACCATTTTTTGTCTACTGCCCACTTTAAGAATAAATTATTTTTTAACGCCCCCCTTTTTAAACATACTTAAAAACCGCTAAGTACTTATAACTGATTATTGAAACGCAACTTTATAGTTTTCGGACAGCACAAACGGTTGAAATCTTCCTCATTAGTAACACAAAGCTGATGAAATAATCTATCATTCAAAGAGCTGCTACGGATTTTATTGACTGCTTTGATGACATATTGCAGTGATTGAAATAGTCGTTCACTTAAGTTTCTAGCAACCAAATGTTGTCTATGAATAACGCAATGAATAGCAAGGACATCTGGAATTTTATTTTTTAAGTACGCTATGA
Source organism: Galerucella pusilla (assembly GCA_910591695.1). Taxonomy (NCBI): domain Eukaryota; kingdom Metazoa; phylum Arthropoda; class Insecta; order Coleoptera; family Chrysomelidae; genus Galerucella; species Galerucella pusilla. The sequence goes on from CAJUYI010000117.1 coordinate 53,586, forward strand.
AGCCTTTATGGCGCCCTGACATAGCCGGAGCGCCATCCGTAGCAACTGATATAATATTTTTCAAAGGAATCTCTTTCTCTTCACAAAACTTTTCCAATGTATTGAATATGGTTTCGCCTTTTGTATCTGTCTCCAAATTTCTGGCAAACAATAGTTCTTCACGTAATTTCTCATCTTTAATAATTAACTCTTCTCCGATGTTGTGTGGTTTGCCTTTTTGAGCAATTAACACAGAGGTATTGTACGAAGGTCGAAGTCCGTCGTCATCTTGCTTAGCAGCCGCCGAAAATAGTTTTGATACACTTGGCTGAGTATTATGCTTCTTCTCTAGGTCTTGAAAATATGCTACATTCTTGTCTTTCTTATCTGGATGCATTTTATTCAAATGATCTTGCAGTCTTGAAGGCTTCATTGCTTCGTTCGAAAATGTTTTTAGACATAGAAGACACAAAGGCGACGACAGGTTTGTGGGATTTTCAATAAATCCGAATTTAATATATTCCGCAGAGTATTGCCGTCTCTTCTTTTTTACTTCCGACATTGTTTTGTTTTGAGAAATACGTAAGTGTTGAAATCAACTAAGATATAGGATAGCTTGCATTAAAGATATTGCGGTAGATAAACTGCCTCTGTCAGAGCCCGCGTTGGTACAGCATATTTTGCGTGTAAAATGGCAAGTAAACGAATGGTCTCAAGCAAGATCTAGTAATATCATGTCATTTGATCCAACTCAATATGGATTGATAAAAAATAACGGCTTATTGTTAGTCAACTATTTTGAAGGAGTTACAAAAATTCATTTGTAATTGTAGTGGAAAGTCACCGTGCAAAGATGACGAAAGATGTTCTTGTTTATCTCAAGGTTTTCCATGTTGCGAACTATGTGCGTGTTCTACAATTTGCAATAATCAAAACACTTCAAACGATCATATAGACTCAAACGATGAAGAAGAGGCTGAAGATTATATGTAACTCTATTAAAACAGATGTATATATTCAAATGTAAAGCTTATGTAAATAAATCAGTTTGTTTATTTTAAAATAAGTCTCATTTTAATTTAACATTCATAACTTAATAATGATTATAACATATATTTTGTAGCAGAAATTAATAAAACATTAACGATAGCAAAAAAACGTATTATAATTAACATTATTAATCGCATAAAACACTCTTATTTTAATTCGATTGGATCTCTTGAAATATTCTGTCTTTACCAGTTATTAGCCTGCTACTTCGGAATATTGTTAATTACTTTTAAATTTACTACACCAACTGGGCTATACGGACAAAGCAATAATCTACTTACGTGTTTGGATTGGCTAAATTTCTGTGCTCATACGGGCTATAAATTTTATCTAGACTTTCAATACTGACCTGGGTTGATATTTGGTCATTGTTTGTCAGAGTTGTTCTGGAAAACATAAAATTTGTTATGATCATATTGTTATTGTTTTCAAATTTTAAATATAAAACTTTTTAAGTATCTCAGGTAATTATCTTGAGCTGAATATTCACTAAAATAATTGTACTTACGTGGAATTAAAGTTATTAGGTGAAGCTAAATCGTGTTTTTTCTTCGACATTTTTATCTGAAATAAACAATTTTAGGAAGGTTAATTGGGGAATCAAAAATCATATTCAAGCAATAAAACGTGTATGATTTTTCAAGTATTGTGTTTATATTGTTCAATGCGAGGTGGTCTTAATAGTATATTAAGAACGGTAAGGGTTGTTTACCGCTCGACAGCAATGTTTGGAGGCTGAGCGAAGCCTCCAATTTTGCTGGACCACTTAAATCTATCTAGGGCTAGGACATCGGTGAGTAATTTACTTACTGACGTCTGAACGGTAAGAGAAATGTTACTCCAAACATTGCTGTCGACCGGTGAACAACCCTTACTGTTCTTGATACTTAATATACTATAAATTTCTTGGAAATGAACGAAATGTCAAAAGTGACATTTATACTTCTCGATCAGTTTAAAATATAATTTTCATTTTGGTAAAATTAATTTTATGCTATCTATTACTTTTTATATTGTTCTGTTCGGCTCTGTTCATTAAAAACAAATAAATCTGTTTTTCTTGTTCCTTCTGTGTAATGAATGAAGTAATATATTCTAAGGACCACTTAAATGTATGTAGGGCTAAGGCGTCGGTAAGTAATTTACTTGCCGACGTCTGAACGGTAAGTAAATAACTCTCCGACGTGTTAGACTTAGAAACCGGTAAACACAACCTACCGTCCTGACAACCGATGCTGTAAATAAACTAAAAAGATCAATCGCGCAAAAAAGCTTTTCTTGATGTGCGTCATCGATTGTTAATGTCCTTCTAACACATTACGTTGGAAGAAATGGAAAAAAGGCAGATCTGTGATTAATCCCAATTAAAATATCACAATAATGAACCGTTTAAATGTATTACAAACGTTAACCCTAATCTTTGACTTACAAAAATTTGATTGGTTGATGTTTAGATTACGCGCAAGCTCAACCTATCAATCGAGAGTTTAAAATACTATGAAGGCGTTACTTTCGTAGCGGCAATGTGTCTCACGTCTTTTTCTACTGTCACACTGACAGTTTTCGATAGGTCTGTACTTTGTTGTTTACGGTCAATTATTATTTATGGAAAGTGAATATTAATCTTATTGTTTTATTTATTTGAATAATACAAATATATGCATAGATACACGGAAAAACATCAGTATTTGGAAGTTTTCAAGTATTTTCAGTTAGAAAAAGAAGCTGGTAACTATTAATTGCATAGCCTTTTCGAATTGGGCTGAATACGATCATAATGATTTTATTTATCAAATTTAAGGTTAGCTATATGTCAAAATAGCAAATAAAATGAACGACATGCCGAAAACCCGGATATACGTCACAATCGATGACGCATACCAAGAAGGATATTATTTCAACCATACTACTAGGCAGACTAGCAACCGCCTAGGGCCGCAAGGCAAGACCATTTTTGTAGATCGTATAAGCTGCGCGCCAATGCTATGCTATGCTAGTTTCAAAGTTGCCAAGTTGAGGTTCAATTTGTTTTAAAATAGCCCTTAAAAAGTCTGCCAAAAATTTGCCATTTTCGGTTAAATTTTAGAAAATACATCCCGGTTGTAGGGGCCGCTCGAAAGGCATTGCCTGGGGCCTCCAATGTTTTATATCCGCCACTGTCTGTAAGAATTTGAAGGGGTTGATGACCCCACAGCACTTAGGCCACAATTGGCCTATTGTGCATCCTTCTGTGCATTCCTTTTAGCTCGTCATTCATCGAATACAGAAAACCTAAATTGAGAGAGTGTCAGACATTCACAAAAAATCTGTTTGACAGTCTCATATTCCTGTTCACATCCTCTACAAAGTGAAGTGTCAGACAGACCCAGTCTGTAGAGGTGTTTTCGTAGGTGGTAGTGAACTCGATTTTCAACAACTTTATACCTTTAAACTCCATGTTTATCCTCTTCAAATGATCAGATTAATTCGAAATTCTGCTCACTTGTCAAAAGGACAGTAAGGCACCCCACGCTATTAATAATGACTTTAATTCTCTCGTTAGTCATTTTATTCTTAGCTCAATTTTTCCAAACTAAGTGCAATTTATCTCTATATTATTTCTAACCACACGGTGTTATGATAATGAAAAATAAAAAATTATCAAGTTGGAATTGATTGTTAATAAAAAACATTGAGGAACACTTTCAAAATTTTCTTGGAAATTCTTTGAAACGTATTTGATAATGATTTATTGCCGTTTTTAAGATTTTTCAATATTTATACAATAAAAGAACAAGCAATTAACACTGTTTAAACTAAGTTGCATAATGCTTATTGAATAAAATGCTGATATCAGGTTCTAATAACAACATTGTCATTTCCAAACATCATGGATTTCCCACAATTACGATCATATCGTGATTCTGTAGAGATTCAATAAAAAAAGGATTATCGAAAGCAAATACTCGAATAAAATAAAAGTAAATACTATCATACCGCCTTACGGGTTGGTGCATTTTCACGATATAACCCAGTGATATTGTCCAGAATGGTTGGTTATATCGTGAACATATCCCAACCCAGTTTAACTAAGAAGTGTAATTCAATATCTGTCGTAGCATATAGCCAGTGAAGTAGTTGTTACTTCTTAGTGAGCTGTCGCCTCTTTGAAAAGTATTTTCCAGCTGCGGTATCCATCTTCAGAGGCATGGACGAATTAACTGAAATTGCGAAACGGAGAGAAACCCAAGGAAAACTACGGCATAACAGCATAATAATCAAATACATTGACTCCGGCCGTTAAAGCCCACACTCATGCATTAAATCTCTTGTTTTCGTTGCTTAGGAACAAAAATATTACTAGTGAATTACTGTAGCAGCGACTCCGATCTCAAGAGACAAATTGAATCATTATAAATTTAAAATGCTACACTAAGTGTCCTTGAGGAGGTGATCTTAAAGAAAAATATATCCTTTAAACAAACAGTGCCAGACATTTAATTTCATTAGAAAGGAAGTTAATAAACATGTGCGTGGCATACTAGATAATACTCTTGTTCACTTTATGAATTTGTACTTTAAAAATACAAGGTTTACTAAATAATAAACAGTCCCTAAGGCCAAAACTAACTTTAATCGTTCAAAATGATTACTTAAGTATGGGACGCGAAAATTATGATGATGCAACTATTGTTCGGCTCGAATATTTCCTGCATGAATAAAGCTATTGTAAAACGAAGAACAAAGTAATTATACTGAACGCAAGTTCCAATAAATTGAAAGTAGACTGCATTGTACCTACAACAAAGGTATGCGGATCATTTGTTTTCACTACGCCTTATTATTTATCTTTTATCAAATGCCACCATTTAAAACTAATTGGTCTATTCTATATTCTACTTTTTTCGGTATGAAAACAAAACAAAATAGGTTGGGGATTATACAACAATTGTTTAATGTTTGTCTGAATTAGATATGACTCAGTCAATATTGTATCAAGATTTGTTTATTGATATGTTGTGAAGAAAAGTATAATTTGCCAGTTTTCTTGAACCGCTACAAATTTTCGTTTGAATATCGCTTTTTTGTTTTGTAGCGTCGGCATATTAGCTTTTTCTAGCTTCGGCATAAAACTCCACTGCTCGTTGTTTGATATCATACAGGAAGATATGAATATTGGGCATTATTCGCGTATATATCTGTCGACGTAACTGCTGATAACTAATAGATACATACAAATTTAAATAGCAGCAACTAAAATCACTAATTGGCACATAAGTAGATATTTAAATAGCGGTATTTTAAAAACATATTATTTTGCATTTGGTATTTTAATAACTTTGTTTAAAACTATGTTTCAAGTAAGTATTATTGTTTGGTATTTACATACTATAGTTTTAATTAGTTATTCTGCATATCTTGTCTACCCTATAACTTGTAGCGCTCAAATACTGATAAATAACGAATTCCACAACTGATATAGAACATATGTGTTTCGACTGGCTTCACAAATAACATTTATATCGTCAGGAGCGTCTTAATTATTGATTTTATTTAATAATTTTAGAAATATTTCACTGAATAAAGGTTGAATAAATTTGCCTGAAAATTAAGTAAAAAAATATCGACATCGATTGGAAGTTCACAAATTGGAAGGAGAGATATGATAACAGAACATATTTAAAGTAAGGAGAGAGGAGGTGAAAGATTTATTTTTGTATTATCAGAAAATCTCGGAACAATAATTGCTAAATTTATGATTCTTAACAATAAAAAAATAATCTTTAAGCTTCAGGTAAATAAGATAATTATTCTACATTTTACTCACATTCGTTGTTCCCCTATTGTACAGAAAAGAAACAAACACAAACTGAGCAAGGTTTTATTTAAACTATTAACATTGTATTTAGCCTTGATTTCAATTCTTGCAGTTGAATATTTTCATTGACGTGAGTTCAATGGAAATCTATATTTGTTGGTAGGTAATCCTCGGTTCATTAATCAACGAGTCACAAAATGTTGAGGATGGTACTAAACGTAATAATGTCATAATTAAATTGTAGTTCGGTCGCAAATAGTTATTTATGTACCAAGGGTATAAATAGATGTTTATGCCCTGAGGGCGACGTCTTACGAAGCCGAGGGCCTCTGCCACGAGGGTTTGTAAGTAGCCCGAGGGTATACACATCTGTTTATGCCTGCGGTACATACAAACTTTTATGTCATACTAGTTCGTTATTGCAATCCAATCTCAATACCAATCAGTGTTTTAAAAAATCCGGTTTAAATTAATAGGTGAATGTTGACAAACGTAAATGTCATAATATCACAATAAATTTTATATGTGTCAAAGTTAGAAGTCAAAATGAACGAAGATTTTAGAATTCCTGACGAAATTATTGAAAAAGCAAAGAAAGCAACTGTTAATCTGTTGCCAAAAAAGTCTAAAGAAGCTTACGACATGGTTATTAAATAAGTTCAACAAAAAATGATTTCTCTTTATGCCTTCGCGGGCCATAAAGTACGACATTAGATATAGTTGGCAACTAAGCAATAAAAACACAATAATGAACTAGTATGATATAAAATACTTTATATGATAGTTACAGAGAAATTTTATTTCAAAAATCCCAGTGAGCTTATTTAAACCCACAAGATTTAATTTGGAAGCCCAAATATAACATGAAATAACCAGTTTACTCTTAGAGCCCCCAAAAGCTTAAAATTTTAATATTTCACTTCCAAAATTGAATAATTGAAATAATGGGATAATTCGTTAAAAAGTTACCTACTTAAAGGTCATTTTAGATTGGACAATTTCTTGTGCAATATTTAGTTCAATTTTTGGAACAATTTCTGGAATAGATTTCTTGTGTGAAATATTTTCCTACTGTTTTAAGCCATTTTAGATTATTCCAATTTATTGAGCAATATTTAGCACAGGATTCTGCGCAGTGATTTGATTTGATGTTGATAGTATATTAAGGGCGAGTTGTATCAAACACTTAAACTCGGTTTAATGATAACTGATGCTTAGACTGTGGCTGATTGATGTATTTATTATCAACAATATAAAAATAAATAGAATAATCAGTTGAATGTATAAATAATTGTAAAATTTAAACAATTTTGTATCGAAACCTCAAGTAACAAATTTTCCGTAGCAGTTCGAGCCTTTTCTATAATATGTGGAGAAGTATTTTCAATGTCCGAATTGGACAACTCAAAAGATAAATTATTTCGATCTTGGCTCATAATTCCTAAAATAATGCTCAATAGCTAAAATAGCTTAAAAGGCGGATTCATGCAACGTACATTTTCATTATATTATAACTACATTTACATTAGAAAATGTTAATTACTACAGTTTCGTATATGATGTTCATGCAACCACATTATTGAATTTCAATTACACTATTGCATTAAGAAGTTGGTATACTTTCAACTATAAATTATAATTACATTATATTTTTAGTGAAAACCATAGAGAAATTTAATATAATCACAGATTATAAAGAGAACAGATACGAATCCCGGTAAAACATCAAACGATTTTCAGCTCCGTCTTCAATAACCTTGGACCCTTAACTCGGTATGCTCTTGCCAGCTTAAAATATTTTCTGAATTTCTCACCAAATTGCAGTATTGACACGGGGACAAGAACAATTTCTAGTGCCGGATCTAGTTTTTTTGGAAGTTTTCACTAAATCTTTAAAACTGCACCATGAGTTAAAACAATAATCTTAATCGAATATATATTTATGTATTTATTAAATACCTATATGTACATTCCTATGATTTGTTATAAATAGTCATTACTCTTGGGAGATTAATTAATAAATACATTTTTAGATAACACTAATAATTACAAAAATCAACCAAATTTTGAAGTACAAATAATTCTTGATTTATTTAATAATTTGTAGCCCCAAAGTTAATATCAAAAACTTTAAAATTTCTTATATCATAGGCCTGGATAATCAATTACAAACTTTCATCCTTTGGAAATCGAAAGAACTTTATTTTTCTTTCCGAATAAAATTTATTTGGACAGTCTCTGTATGAACAATACACTCCGCCGTGATGTTTATTCATTTTATCTGATGGCATGCACAAAACAGTGTAATCTATAGAAGTGAAAGTTCATAGGATGACCTTGAATACAAAAATAAGGTTTCAAACCCATCCACCTGAAGCGCTAGTTGCAATTCAGTTGTCGGAGCAGGCCTGGCAGCTAAGGCCTTTAGCACGAAAAGAAGAAATATTTTAAAATTCATCAAAGCTGTCATATAGTTGTTGTCACCGTTGTCTTTTATAGATTGTTCCCTTTTACCATTTGCTGCTGTTATTTGTGTTTTAATTAGGTACTGTAAGTCTTATCAAGTGTGATAATTCATAATATTTATAATGGTTGGTGTGAAGTGTTGCGTTCCTGGGTGTACAGACATTACATCAAAATGACATAGGTTTCCCAAACATGACCCTTTTTTGTTGAATGAATGGGTTGCCCTTATACGCAATCCAAAATTAAAGGAATTAAGCGCTGAACAGATTTATTAATCCTACAAAGTTTTTAACAGATATTTTGAACAACAATATATTATTGGGACAAAAAGGGGCCTTACTCGCAAAGCTGTTCCTACAATCCTTTCAGGATTGATCAAAAAGTGATAAAAAATATGTAATATTATCACTCTCAGGTATTATTTAGCGCGTGGTAAAATGTAAATAGCATTTAGGATCGCTGAAATTCTTCTTCCCTTAGTCTGTTTTTCGGCCTCAGCTGCCTTGCCTATTTCGATAACTCAATTGCAACTAGCGCTGCAGGTGGATGTGTTTGACACCTCATTTTTTCATTCTAGGTAATCCTATTGGACTTTCACTTCTATAGGTTACAGGGTTCATAGTAATTTTACAAAATAAAATTCCCTGACTTTTCCAGGTTTTCCCTGACCCACAATTTTTTTTCCAAGTCACTTTTAGGTATCCACTAAAAAAGTAAGACAGTGGCAAATAAAATTCTTTCTAAGCTTACCCCCTCCTCCCACACACACTCACACTAAAAAAGTTATTTTCATTCAAACCCATAGTCCACAGGGAAGAAGCATCACGTTTGAAAAAACCAATACATATGTCTCATTTCTATAAACAAGATTTGAACAAAAAATCTGAAAGGAATAAACACACAAAAATATTGAACAAATAAAAAAATATAACATAAAAATATACAAAAAAATAAATAAAACTTCAGAACAAAAAACCCCAAATTCGCATCACAAAATCTGCAGGGTAACAACAAATTATTCCCAGCAGATTGGGCCATACATTACAAAAATTAGGTGATAGTACTTAACGTTTGTCTTAGGTCATTAATTTCAGTGTTTATTAAAGACAAGCTAGTATTTGATTCGTTTCCGATTTTTCTCTTTTTAATTTCCAAATTATAGAATTTACTCTCAGCTTCCCTTTTTCTCTTTTTAAGCCGGTTATTTTTATTTTATTTTTCGAGAAAGTCTTCTGTGAGTCATTTTTTATTGTAGGCGTAGTTTTTAGCTCCTCCTAGAAAATGTTCATTAGATGCAAATTTTTTAAATTGACAGCAACTTTTTTCTGCTTGCCTACTCGTTATTATGTTTCACGTAAAAGTATTGAATTAATTTATTTGCAATTTGTACAGAATCCATAAATATTCTTGGGTCAAAACAGGTACATAATATACTTTGCCAAATTATACTTTATACATTTTTTACTGCTGCTACAAGAAATGTTTGACATTCTCTCCAAAATCTTACTAGTTCTACTTCAGAAACCTTTAGTATCATGTCCGAGTTAGCTATCTCTTTTTATTGCATGGGTATAAAAAATAATAAAAGAATGGTTAAAGTTTATGGGGAACGATCAATAATTTTATCTTAACTTGAAGGGGAAAGATCAATAATTATTTTTTCTACTTGCGTGTGGAAAAGTTCACTTTTCCGCACTCACTTTAGTTTAGAAAGTGCCACAAAATATCAAAAATAAAGTATACACATTTGTCACAAAGTAACTTCTATATTGATAATAATAATAATATTTAGGGGAACGCGTCACCCCGAATTATATACGGGCCACAGTTTTTGGCGGTCTTCGGCTACCATATTGGCAGATAGTGGAGAAAAAGATTGGGAGGTTGGAAATCGACAGCCTTGGCTGAAGGGTATCTAGAATAATCAACGGAAATGCGGGAAAAATGTCTAGCAAAATATTATCCACCGACAAAGTACATGTTCCGCACGCTCTTAGAAAAAATAGCGTTCCTAACTCTTGCGGAAAAGTGAAACTTTCCGCACTAGTTAGGATATATACTATTCCAGGTAGGGGAAAAATTTCCCTGACATTTTGGTTATTTCTGTTGAAAATGAGGTTTTCCCTGACTTTTCCCTGACCATCTTTAGATTCCCTGACTTTTCCAGGTTCTCCAGGTTTTCCAGGTCGCTATGAACCCTGGGTTAGACTGTTTTGTGATGGCATGTCATAATGACAACGTTATGTCACTCAATTTTGATGACATGGCTCCAAGCTAAAATGACCTTTAGTTGCTTTGAGTTTTCTGAGGCACGTGTGGAGCGAAGCGGAACGAGTGACGTTTTACGAATGTCAAACCCGTGTTTTAGATGCAGTTTTAGTGACGGAAGTGGAAAAAAGATTTTTTGTACAACTGTCATTAAAAGTGACACTTTTAATGATAGCAAACAATGTTAAAAACGATTGTTTACATAGCAGCCAACGTCTGCCATTCACAACAATCTTTTGATTATTTGAATACTAAAATGCATTTTGAATTTATTGTCATTGCAAATTCGCTCGTTTCATTATCAAAATAGGGAAGTTGTACAAAAAACATTGTATGGTATTTGTGTTAAAAGTGATTTTATTTTGTTCGTGAAATTGTTCAATTCGCTCCGCTCATTTCACAAACGTTTTCACTCACAAAATAAAACCTCACTTTTAACACTCATATCATAAATAACTATAATTTTGAAGCCTAAGAAGACTAGAATATCCAATTTTAAGCAACTTTAGAGCCTCCAAAGCAAAAAAATCTGATTTTTTTGATCCAAAAATCGAACCACCGACATAATGGGTTATCTGAGACCAAAAATAGTTATTTTAGTAATAAGTGGGATATGGACATTATTAACGCACGCATGTGAAGTTTGTAATCACATGGGTAATCACATAAGTGCGTTAATAACTCCTATCACACGTGTTACATAAAAAATTTTATCTACAACTGTTTATTAGTATTATTAGCAGTACCTATATAATAGAATTGAAAAAAAATTTCTATCCAACGTATTTTCAATAATATTGCCTGCAAACATAAGGTACTGTGTACCTATCATATTTTGTGACCATAGCAACAAAGACAAACAAATCTGTGGAAATAAAATAAATTAGTTATGTCATCAGATTTTCAAAGCTGAATGAACAAAAATCTATAAAAATGAGTTCAAGCGAAAACAATCTCCTTCCGGAAATTGAAAATGCAGTTTTTAGTGTTATTTTAAATATTTAATTCTGATATAAGTTTTTTTCCAGATTCTTATTATCGCACTAGTGCGGTAATGTATTCCACAACGCACTAGTGCGGTAATATACCCGTTACATGACAGTTGTACGGTATCCGCCAAAATGAACAGTACCGAAACAGAGAGTGCTGTGGAGTTGTTTATGTAATATGGATTTGTCATATTTGACTTAATTGTCATTAGTTGATATATTAATAGTACGCTGCAGTTAAATTTGATTTAAAAATGGTTCTAACAACGGAAGAAAAAGTTTTTTTGGTAGAGCATTATTTTCGTTCATACGGAAAAGGTCGTAATGATGGTCCAAGCTTAGAACAGGTGTCAATAAAATATCAACAAAAATTTAATAAAGCAGCTCCTAGTAAAAGTGTGATGTTAGCTGTTGTTGAAAAATTTCACAAAATATTTCACTCGGAAAATCCGCCGGCGAATATTGCCGAACTACGGAAAAGAATACAAAATATTAATCGGCAGTTACATCAACCACTTTTCATAAATATGTTTATTGACTTACAAAATCGATATGAAGCTTGTTTGCGTCGAAATGGTGAACATTTTGAACACTTACATTACAGAAATTAAAAATTAATTTTTATTTTTATTTTCGGTACTGTTTATTTAAAGAGATCTAAGATTCCGAAAGCCCTAAAACTTCATTTCTTTCACCATAATAACTGAACTATCAAGAAAATTGTTTAAAAATTGAATTTGTCCTTTCCATTTGCTGCTTTCTATGCTAATTTTTATCCAGTGCAAACCAATAAAGAACTGCCACTTTGAGAAGATTATATTCTTATTTCGATCAAGATTAATAGCCGTGCTAATAAAAATTATACATAATATTAACAATTACGGAAAGCAGAAATAACAATACAATTTAAAAATGTTTGTAGATACTCACATTTTATTCTAAAAACAGTAACGACCTGAAATTTTGACAAATCCAAACTTATCACTTTATCATTTCAATCATTCACACTTCCATATACTTGCAAAGCTGAATAAGAACCCAACTCCAATAATTTTACTAGAAATAAAACGCGATAAAAGTACATCCAACGCGTCGAACAATTTGAATGATTAGGCAGCGAACTCGCTGAGAATTTTATTTAGAACGGCAAGAGATTAGAGTGGAACTCGGACAATTGGAAAAATGCTACCCGTGAAGCTTGCTTCTTTAGGCTTTATTAATTTTCTGTGTAAAACGTTCCTTTCGCAAACAAAATATGGACATTTAAATATTTTTCGTACTTCCGGGCCTAAAGTGACAACTTCACTCCCTTGTGACAGGTACTAAAGTGTCACATTTAATCCCTCCGGGATTAAATATTGACGAAACTCCCGGAACGATTAAATCACAAACAAACGAATTTTCAGTAGGTTGTCTCACATTTTTTAAGCGGCACCACTTTTTAAAAGCATCGTACTGCTGCTCGTATAGTTTTCTAGATTTCGGTGGTAACAATTCTTCACCTACTTCGGCTGCTCTTTTATCAATATCAGATACACCTTCTTCACTCATGATACCAATAATTATCAATAACAATGTTTCTTTACAATGACACTAGTAATGACAATGTTTCTAAATTATAACTGTCACAACGCAATGTTACTATGGTAACTTATTTTAAAGACAGTTTATTAAATGAGTTGAAGAGAGAAAAAACTGATTGAAATTATTGAAATAATTAATAAAATCATACCGGAAGTACGAAAAGTATCGTATATACCTTGCGACTGAAGTACATTTAATCCTTCAGGTAAATTATGGCCCTCCCTGCGGTCGGGCCATAAACTTTACCTTCAGGATTAAATGTACTACTTCAGTCCCGCGGTATATAATATACTATTAAAATGTTTGGTAATGCAATCTTACATTCTTCATTTAGTTCAGGGGTCCACTAGAAGTATCAAAAGCACTTTGCATGGATTCTGATTTTGGTGAACCTCCCAGGAACAATTTGAATATAGTAGATTTAAAAGCATAGTTAAAGTTTACTTTCTTCAGGGGTAGGAGAAAATCATTTTATTCCATTCAATACTATGCAAACCAAAGTGCTGCAATGAATGTGGATTTTTATTTTTACAGTTGTGGATAAAACGAAATTCTTAGGCTTAACTTCACAAGAAAATAATAGTTTTTCTCAATTTGTAAGAATATTTAAAATTATCCACTTCCTAAAATTAAGATTTTTCAATTTTAACGTTATTATGTATCAGGTGAGACTATTGTTACCTCAAGGTTTTTTTGTGTGTTAAAGTATCAAGGGCGTCGCCAAGGAGGAGCATGGAGGGACAGCTGCTTATTATATTCGAATAATTAATTAGAAATATTTAGATAATGATTGCATAAAAAAAAGTATAAACAAATTCATAATTAGATAACGTCACAATGTTTGAATTCTATACAAATCTCTAGTTTAAGTTAACATTGTAATACCCGATTCCGTTTTTACCCAATTACATTTCACAATAAAATACTGAAGCAAACGATTAATCATATCAGATAAGAGATTTTCAAGCAATAATTAATGAAAATAAAAATAAAAGAGATGAAAAAAATGTAGATCCAAACCGAATTCGTTTGAGAAAGCTACTGTGTTAGCAAAATGCGTCACAACTTTGATTTTAATATAGTGTAGATTTTAACAAGTAAAAAAAACTACTACAGCTGCAATGGAAGTCTTAATGAATCTGCCACCTCTACACATATTCATATAAGGTAATGTATGTATTAATCTGTAATGCACAGATTAATACATAGTCAGAAACACATAAGCCAAACGCATAGTACTGACAACTGAAAGCTGTAAAGGTGTACCCATTGACGCGGATGTTTTTCGGTAAGCCTATCAAGGAATGTCACAATTTTCCAGGCGGAAATGACGGCGATTCACCACTGTGTGGAAGAAATTAAAAAGCAGAAGAGAACATATCGTTCAATTGCCATCTTCACAGGCAGCCAAGCAGTGCTAAAGGCACTCAACTTTGTAGAGGTCAATTCTAAGCTAGTATGGAAGTGTGTGCGGTCCCTAAACACACCATGTGAGCGTAGCAATGTTACGGTAGCCTGGGTACAGGGGCACGAGGGTCATAAGGGCAACAAAGAAGTGGATGAAATGGCCAAACAAGGCTTATCAATGCCATTTGTTGGGCCGGAACCCTTCTGCGGCATTGCAAAGACCATAACAAGATGGGAAACAAAGAAGTGGGTCGCCCACAAATCTCGGAAATGGTGGAGGAACTCACCAGGACAGAGACAAGCGAAACAGTTCATAGTAGTACATTCGCCAAAATGTACAGCAGATCGGTTGGCCAAAGATAGGAAAACTGTCAAAGCTGTAGTGGGTCTGTCAACGGGGCATTGTAAGCTATTGAGCTTAGAGCTGATGGGATTGACAAACGAAGATATGTGCAGGTTTTGTCACCTAGAAGAAGAAACGGCGGAACATACTCTATGTCAGTGCGATAGCCTAGCAAATGTGCGGTTTTTGCATTAGGCTAAGAAAAGCCATTGGCAGAGAGCTATATGAAAGGTTCAGTCTCCACACCAATAGATTCTTTAAAAAGAGTCAGGCTGGAGAATGTAGTCTAGAGTTTAGAGGATCACAATAGATCTGAAAAGGTCGCAGTGGAATAGGCGAAAAGCCACCTCATAAAATCTAATCTAATCTAAGTTAAATTGTTTCATTTCATAATTTAGAAAAAAAGATATCTATTAAAGATTTTTCAAGCGCTCTTATTTGTGTCGATAATCGAGGGTAATTCACTTTACTTACTTTATAACTAGAAGTTTACTTGTCTGAGACGTTCTTAAAGATTTCTGAAGAATTGCAATTACTCTTTATTTTTATTCACACATTTCAATTACTGTACCAAAAATTTTCATTTTGCCCATCCTTTATTTTATCTTGCCCCTCCTGGCCCGTTTGTCAGCGACACCCTTGTCAAGTATTTTAGTATACTGTTTATTACTTTACGCAAAAGTTAATTTCTCCTTATCACAAACGCTTGAAATTTATTATTATAAAAATAAAAAAATAAAACCAGCCCAAACATTCAAATAGTAAGTATTATAATATTAGAGGAAGGTGGCGCTAAGAAGTTTACTTAAATCTGAGCGAAACACGAATAATGAAGCCTCATTATTCGCCTAATTGTTATTGTTCTTTATTATTGTCCTAGCGAATTAATAGTTATAAATATTCAAAACTTTTTTAGTGGCATTTTAATCCTTGCCTAGCTAAATATTTTTCTTTCAGAGAAAAGCAAGCAGTGTTTCTTTCTTTCTTGTTTTGTTTGTTAAAATTGTCAAGAATCTAAATTTACTTCCGATCCTAAAAATTGACGATTATAAATAAGATAAAAATGATTACTCAATGGTTATTTATGTATTGAGAGCGAAAATTGATATATTATTGCTTGAGAGTAATGGTTACTAAGGAGAATTCATAAAAACTTTTGAAATCTGTGAGTTTAAATATGTCAATTCAAATTAGGCAATTCAGTGACCTGTCAAATAAAATTCAATATGGCGACACAGGTCAAACAATAAATGTGATTTAATACATTGTAGACCGTGGATTTTGGTATACATAAGTGTTTATTTTGCTTTGGTGTCTCTATACTAATAATATACAATAAAAATTCAGTTTTATAAAACTTTTATGCTGGGTATATCAATTTAGGACCAACTTTTGGTTGTGTACCTATCTAAGAACATAAGTTTTTGTTAGTGGTTTTTAGACTATCAAGAATTATTATTTAATATTTACGGGTTAGTACACACTGGCTAAAATATATACAATATTATAATGAAAGTGAAACTTTTATGAAATTGCTGGCATTAAAATTTCACTTGCTTGAATTGGAAGATATCACCTGCAGTATTTAACTTTTATCCTTACGGGTTTCAGGAGTGAAACACCTACTTCAAAATGCCAACAACTTGTATTGTAGTCGGTTCTGGGAGCCGTTCAAACCGAGACCAAGTAAGCTTTTTTAAGGTCCCAGCTGTTTTGAAGAACACATTTTTGGTGCACAAGAATGAATTAAGTGAGAAGCATAGAGAAATGTGGTTAGCAGCAATCAATAGGGATAATTTAACAGAATCAAAAATCAAATATCAGGCTGTATGTAGCAGGCATTTTGTTCAGTTTTGTTCAATAACAATATTTATGAAAACTAAGAAAAGTGATATATTCTAAATAAAAAATACTAATCAAATGAACAATATACTAAACATTAATAAAATATACTAAATTGAAGCAAAATATAATAATAAATTCGACTAAAAAGTCTTGAGCACTGTTTATGACTGAATAGACAGTACAAATCTAACCTATCTGTCTAAATTGTTTGCCCTGCACGGCCATATTAGGTCACGTGATCTGGATTGCCTAATATGTTTCAAACTTTTATATCTGCCACTGTCAATTAGTATCGGTTGTTATGGGCAACGAGCGTTTTGCCATTTTTTACGCTCGGCGAGCGTAAAGTAACTCTCCTCAAGAAACGTCAACTTTTCGTTGTCAATGGCAAGCGAAAAAGCCTACTTTTCAATGTGATTGTAGAAAAAAGTAATTTTTTATTTACTCATAAAGTGAAACTACATGTAATTAAACAGCTATTGATACAGGTGTGAACGGATATCCGATTGGATAAGCATGATTAGTGGGTTACTGCTATACATTTGATTTTGACGTAATACTTTAATTTTGGTCAAATGTAATAGTTTAATACTATTATAACGCTCCACAGAATAAGTTCTAACACTAGTAATAGCTACTTTAAATTCTAGTTTATTTAAATAATAACTATAATTTCAATTGGTATAAATATATAGGTAAGTTTATCATAAAATGATAATATGTTAAAATAAAATCCACATTATAATATGAGACCTTCTTAAATTCTAATAGAAGATATTGACCTAGTTGGATAATGCACCTGTACAATATTTATGCAAAACCTTAACCATAACTCTTTCGTGGTCGAAGCGAAGGTGACATTCTGCATACACAAATTCATTTCTTGAAAAAGCCAAGTTAAAAATATATTACTAGTATTATGACATCGAGATCCATTAGCCTTTATTACTGTGAAGGTTATTATTTATTTTTTTCAGAGGTAAATTGTCACCCACATTGTGACAACACCCTTACTTACTGGAATCTGTTGTGACGAGAATTTTAAGACCATTTCATTCTCAAAGGCTCATGCCAAATTACATCCTAGCCGACGCGATTTCGTGAACAAAGTAAAAAAACAATAATAATTAGTTAGGTTGGAAGATTTATCATTCCCCTATTATAATAATTAGTATAATTGGATGCCTGTCGGGTGAGGAGTAGTTGTTCCTAATTCTAGAGACGATATATATTTTGTCACGTATATGAACTTTAATTATGTGTTTGGTAGTATTGTAATTTGCAAAGAGGTTATTGGTCTTTGAAATCACTCAATTGTAGTCGCTTTGGTATAATACAACTCAAAGGTCAATAATAATATGGCTGTCGGTATAAAACATCGTTTGTAACGCTAATGGCATTAAGCGGTCGTTAGGAAGCGACATAGATAAACAAGACCGATTTTGGTTTCTGCGCAATACAGTTGGCAAACTTCACATGGTTTCTTTTTCTGTATCTGTATCTGTAAGAATTTGAAGGGTGGGTGACCCCCACAGCACTTAGGCCACAATTGGCCCATTGTGCATCCTTCTGAGGTTCAGACTTCCTTCTGGCTCGTCATCCATCCTACTTGTTTGAAGTAGGCGATAACGTCGCCGGAAGTTAGCTCCCTCATGCTGGCTTGTGTTAGCATGTACTCGCCGAATACAGAAAACATAAATTGAGAGAGTGTCGGACATTCACAAAGAATGTGTTCGACAGTCTCATCTTCCTGTTCACATCCCCTACAGAGTGAAGTGTCAGACAGATCCAGTCTGTAGAGGTGTTTTCGTAGGTGGCAGTGACCGGTCAGAATACCCGTCCGAAGGTTCTGTCTGTTCATAGTCACGTATTTTTTGGCTACTCTGCTGTCCGGATACTGCAGCAGCTCCTTGGCAAGCCTGCAACCTTCTGCATCGTCCCATCTACCCTAAAACTTATCAAGGGAGTGTTCCTTTATTAGGTCAATCATAGCCGACGCCGACAGACCAATGAACGTGTCAGGTCCCAAGAGTTTTTGAGAGGCTGCTTTCCTGGCTAGTGAGTCGGCAATGTGGTTACCTTTCGATTTACTGTAGCCCTTGATCCAGCCTAGAATGACCGTTGTTGCTACAGGCTTCGATCAGGGACAGGTGACACTCCAGTACTAGGCCTGATGTGATACGTGGTCTGTTCGGGGCTAGTAGTGCTTGTCTACTATCCGTAAGGATGTGAATTTTATTACCTGTGGTGTTTCTTTTGGTAATCTCTTTTGCGGCGATGTAGATAGCAGTGAGCTCTGTTTGAGCAACGCTGACATTACAGCCCATCGCCCATTTGATGTTTAGATTCAGAGATCTGGAGTAAATTCCACATCCTGAGCCCATATTGGTTTTAGAGCCATCCATAAAGATGCGGAGTGCGCCTTCTTCTGATGTGCCTTGTGTGTTATATTTAATGATTACCTTGTAGGGCCTGTGAAAGGCATATTGTGGTGAGATTGCGTCCGTATTTGCCTGCAGCAGTGGGACCTCATTGAGTGCCTTACGCCATAGGTTACGTCTCAATCTACCAGATCCTGCGTCAGGTTGTATACCGGTAGAGCGTAAGCGTGTTATGGTCATCAAAATAACCTCCTTGATCTGTATGTCAAGGGGAGTGAGACCAAGGATCACCTCCATCGCTCTGGTTGGTTATGCCTCCTGTTGTATTGAGGCATGCTGTTCTCTGAATTTGATCCAGTTTACGGACGACTGTCAGCTGGTTTGCTTTAACTCCCCAGGCAATCGCGCCGTACGTTAGCATAGGTCTGATGATGGCAGTGTAGATCCAGGCAGTAACCTTGGGTGACATTCCCCAGGTACGGCCGATGGTTCTGCGACACTGTTCATAAGAAATGTATGCTTTTTTTACTCTGTTTTCTAGATGAGAGTTCCATGTTAACTTACTATCAAATGTGACACCTAGTCTATAACTCAAAATGGATCTTCTTACATTGAAGCCTTTTCATTGCATTGTAATGTTCCAAGACTTCTATGACGTTTGACATTTGGCTGTCAAATTTTTACTTCAAAATCGGGTTAGGTTAAAAAAAGAAACATGCAAAACAAATTCCGAAAATGAATTGAGAGAAAAGAAGAAAGTTTTAGTTATACTGCCGTTCTTGTCACATCTACATAATAATGTGAAAAATCGAAAGTCCTGGCACGAAAATTAGAAATATTTCTAGTTTATATCGTCAATATATCCACTGCTATTTTTATAAATGTATATTCTGTATAACAAAAATCATACCAATCAATTTTTCTTAAACAGACTATGGAAAACTACTTCATTAAATGTTAAATGTCAAAACAGAAGTAGGTACCTGTATTTTAAAAGTGATTATGCAATATTATTAAAATTTTGGAACCTTTCCCTACAACTATTTCTCTCAGACAATTCACAAATTAACACATCAAACTCAAAACCATAAATAATATACGATT
Source organism: Galerucella pusilla (assembly GCA_910591695.1). NCBI lineage: Eukaryota > Metazoa > Arthropoda > Insecta > Coleoptera > Chrysomelidae > Galerucella > Galerucella pusilla. The sequence continues at coordinate 73,800 of CAJUYI010000117.1, forward strand.
ATGTGTGGTAGAATGAAAAATTTTACTGTTTGGAAGGATTGGATGGACATTGAAAGCCAATACATTGACCCGCAATGTTAGGCAATTAATCAACAAATAAATCTAGAAACTGTCTAGTGGCGGTGCTAGACCAAATGAGGACGCCGCGTCTGCTGCAGTAAGTCCTTTTTCATGTCCCAGTAAGAAAGAAAATGTATGGATGTTATTGCTAATCAAAATTTAATGTTGACAAAAATAACTTAATTAGAAAAAAAACACAAAGAGATTCGCTGAGTAACGCGTGTAGTTTTGAGATTTACTAGTGCTATTTACTAATTAATCTTGACAGCGGTAGCTGGAACGCTACCGAAAAGTCGAAATCAAAATATAAAAACATTATTGTGGTTCGATTCCCAAAACAATAAGAGAACACAAGGAACTTACAGAAGATACGTGTAATGATGACATATTGGTGGTTACTTTGCCTTTATCTCTGTACTCAGCTCTTTTGATGCCCACATGGGGAATACTGATACTGCATGATGCGACCAAACCACGGAATATAAAAACAACTATATTCCGTGACGATAGGCCGCGGAGCTATCTCTAATATGATATCTTCAAAGTATGTAGTCGATCATAAAGATCATAGTGCTGCTACTGTTTCAATGCATCTCTACTGCAACTGTCTTCTTTACTGGTGTTATTATTGGCTTGTATTTTACGTATTAAATAAAGAAGTCACATATAATACAAAAAGTGTTTTAAATAAAAATTAGTTCTGCTCGTATCATTCATGTTGTAGCATATTCAATAGTGCTTTATCTGAAATGTAACTTATTATATAATGTGGAAAAAATGACGAATCGTGTACCTATATTATGATTTTGTTAATAAAAACATTTCAATTATCTCTTGATTCGCAGCTTACAGAAAACAAAAAGTGAAAGGATACTTTTGTTTAATACAGTTTAGTAGTCAACAATTGAATAACAGCAAGTTGTTAACTGGTCCGAAACAAGTGGGTTAACTACTTTGTGTAGATATTAAATTGTAAGAAAAAAAATTTAATTCTACGATGATTGTTGACAAATTTCACCCGCATATTGTACAAAAGTAATAATCTCTAGTTAACAAGTTTTTACTCCTAGAAAAATCAGGTGTAGTCTTCTTCTTCTTCTGAGACTTTATTTATAGATAAAATCAGATACAGATGGATTAATCAACAAGAAAAAAGATCCATTTTCTTACTGCTTTTGATTTGTGATGTAAATATATACTAAGAAAATAATGGAAATCGAATAGGAAATGTATTGTGATTAAAAGGTGGACAACTATGATCAAGGAGGTACAAGGGTGAACGCGGAGGAGTTGATCTATCGGATGGAGGGTGATTGTAGGGATGATAAGAAGGTGTTTGATATGATGAGTCGACTGTTTGAGGAAGTGGGGAGCAAGGTCAGGGTTGGGCTACACAGGCTTGAGCATGTGGAGATGGAGGTGCTGAGAAAGATGATCGCGTGGTTGAGAGCAGATAGGACGAAGGTGGCAATTTATACAGATAGGGAAGGAAAAGGAGGTCAGGAATAAGGCGGTATTCCTGAAGGATATTGGAGAAGTCAATCAGGAGGGGATAGAAAGGATTAAGAAGGGTTTGAGGGAGATAGAAGGAAAGTGGGTGGATAGACTTAGAGTCTCAAGGAACAGGGAGGTAGTAATAGAGGCAAAGAAAGGGTTTGAGGTCAGAGGAATTCTGAGGGATGTGGAAAGGGTAACAGGAGCTAGAGCGGTGGAAGCGGGAAGGACAACAAAAACCATTAAGATGGTGTGGGGATAGATCCGTGGAGTACAGATGAAGTGGTGAGGAAGAAAATAGAGGAATTGATTGGAGAAGGGACAGGGGTGATGAAAGTGGTGAGGGAGAGGAACGGCATGAAAATGGCGGTGGTGAGGATGGAATGTGAGAAAGCGGAAGCTTTATAAGCAAAACGGGAGATTAAGCTGGACCTAAATAGGGTGAATATTATAGAGGGGAGAGAGAAGGGCAGATGTTTTGGATGTGGAGTGAAGGGCCACCAGGTAGCGGGATGTAAGACAAGGAGAGTGGAGAAGATTAGGGAATGCTGTCTATGTAAGAGCGTGAGGCACATGTCCAGAGACTGTCGGCAAGCCTTCCTTTGTAGGGTATGCGGGGAAAGGGGACACAAGCCAGGGGAGGCAGATTTTGGTGAGGGACGGAAGACGGAAGGGAGTAGATGTAGACGGAGATGGAAAGAATGGGAGGTACCCTCTGGACCCTTCAGAGGGGACGAGTCTGAGCAAGTAGGAGGAAGGAGAAAGCAGACAGCGGGAAGAAAAAATGTAGAGGATAGATGGAGGGTGTTACAGATGAATCTAGTGGAGAGCATGATTGTGAAAGAGAAGGTATGTGAGAGGTAGGAGTGATAGAAGGGAGTAGATGACAGAATCATCGACCAAAGTGGCTTCTCAATATGGCCGACTTCCGTTGAAACGTAAACAAACCAGAGGCGTACATTAAATTATTCAATTAGGGGAAACAAAAAACTCTCTTATGCATCTTTTTAAGGTGGTATATATTGGATAAAAGTAATGCTCATAAATAACCTTTCTAAACTGGAAATCACTATTTTTTTAACGTGGCTTTCCAATTTGTCATATTTCAGTATATTAAGGTTATCTATGCTGACACAAGAATTGATGACCAATGTCACTAATGTGGCTTCTCAATATGGCGACTTCCGTCGAAAGTTGGTTAAATCACTACCACGCTTACCGTCCCTCCTTTTTCTTTTACCTTGTTGGACGCGCCTAACGAAAAAAAACGCCAAGTTGCACGCAACTTTTTCGAGTTGCAGCGTCAAATTGCACCGTGGAAAATGGACTTGAAAGTGACGATGAGAAGATTTGTTTTTTTCAAAATAATTCGCAATTAAATTTTTTAAATCCCACATCACGTATTTTAATCTTTGATTCTTCATGCGATATCAAAATGGTCAGTGTTTAAGACAACCTGTCGGGGAAAATTCAATTTCAATTCCACGAAAAATTTTTAAATTTCTGAAAAAGTGTACTACTCAGAAGAATGACGGACACTTTAGTAGCGAATAGTGGAGTTGATGTCTTAGCTCTCAACGTTAATCTGCAGCTATTGCGGAATGTTATAAACATTAAAAAGGAAGTTGCAAATGAAATTTTATACAATATAACGCAGCCAGAAGTCTCCTGTCGTACCTACCTATTTCAAAAGTAACAGAAAGCTTGGTTAGAGATGGATAAATTATAGAGGCAGAACATTTCATATAAATTGGGAAAAAAGAGAGAGCATTTATACATTTTTTTTATTGGTTAACCATTTTACCCATTTAAAGCACGCCTCAGCGTATTTAAATCGAACTTTAAAAAACGCGCGTGTTTTAAAGTTACCGTGGCAACATCAACAACTCGAGAAACGAAGTCTAAATCTATGGTCTAAATCATGTCTAAATTTTTTTATTATTGATCTGACAGGAGTAGTTTGTAACGTCAAAACTTTTATTCGAACAACATTTAACAATGTCAAATTTATAAATTAAAATAGAAAGTGCCGTTGGTATTGTTTGAAATATTGATATTTCGATTTCTCAAATCTTAGGAAATTAATACTATTGACATTCACAGAACTCAATAAGGTTGAACTTCCATCAAAATACAAATTAGTTTATGTTTTTCTCATTTCCATGACAACGAAAGGTATACATCATATACATCACGAATTCGACCATTTGACATTTGGTTCTTATTTCCATCTATGATTTACATTTCTTGGTGTAGTAGTAGTTATAAACCAGTATTTATAATTTCAAAGTGCACCAATAAAAAAATTAGCGTAAAGTATTCGTGGATAACTGGTCTTTAAAACACTTGCTCTATTTCGAGGACTCCGGATTCGCCGTCGTGCTCGAAAAATCGCGCGTATAAAGACCTTAATATCCACTTATAATTTAATATACTATTTAAATGATGTTCATAATTATTGTGATAATTATAATATTAATATTCATATAAATAAATAAGATACACGTTTTATATAGCAAATGCGTTGTTTACAATATAAGTAGGAGAAAAATAGAGCATTTAAAAAAATAATCCTGCCATTTTACGTCTGATAATTTCACCGGACAAAACTATTTATTTATTTATTTTTATATAATATAAAGCCTAGTGATGAAGAAGATCTAAGTTTCAGTGTCTACTTGCCTGATATAATTTTCAGTAAGTTCACAACAACACTGTCACGTTTAACTGAACATACATAATAAAGTTTTCAGTGTTGCTGATATAAACCGTCATTTTGCTTTCAATGATCTTGACCTGAAAAATTCTAACGAAGAGAAAATGTATCTGCAGAGATATTTTATATCCTTTGAAATATTATTACGTTCAAAATTACCTGTTGAAAAGGTCGTCGACTATAAAATATTATGAAAAAACGGTTTGATTAGGTAAAGACGCAAGTTGAAGGTTTTTATTGAAATTTTATTTAAATTGTAAATTTATTTTAATATTATTTACAGCTGAGGTAACAGGAGGACATCTTTATTATATTTGTTCATTTATATGAACGCTTTGGAGGGAATAGGCAGTGATGCTGGAGCAATGGGAACGTAAAATGGAGAAGTGGAGAAGGAGAAATAAAAACACAGAGGTGAAGGTTGGGATACGTGAAGGTAAAGAAAGTACGACAGAAATGGCACTCAATAGGACTCTAATTGGGAAAAGAAGGAGAGGAAAGTGTGGTGTCTGATATAAATAAGCTGTGTTCGAGAATTCCTCTTGAAAACCTCTCTAATAATCGTCAAAAAGTATAAATCTTCTTGTAGAAATCCCAACAGAAAAGCAACACTGAAATCTCAGATCTCTGAGTCTATATCAGAACCTATATCCCGGCTATTTTATTTAGCTAATCAGCAACTAGACTTAGGTAACCTTTTATGTAGTGGACTAACCAAAGTCGTGCTGGAAATGTATTTATGGCTTGAATAGCATTCTTAGGAAATGTTCTAAGGCTAATAAAGAGAAACAATAATATAAAAAGCTTATTAACAATAACAATAATAGTATATTATTAAACGAGCAATTTATGATAGCCATAATTCACGATGGGTGACGTTTGCGTCACGAGCCGCAGGCGAGGGGCGCAAGTCACCCAAGTGAATTATGGCCATAAATTGCGAGTAGAATACTATACTTTGTCCACGACACTTAATTTATTTATTAATAAATAAAAGTCAGTAGCGATTTGGCATACTACTAACCTCAAAATGTTGTGGCATCTACTTCAAATAATTTGACATATATAGAGATGGGCGATATTGTAGAAAGTATCAATACAACGTACCGTTATAAATATATTGTTTTAAAATACTTAAAATTAGAAAATATCGTTATGAAAAGTATCAATACTAAAAATTACAATATTTTATAGATACGATATATGTCAGAAGCAAATTTCCTGAACAAAATACACAGATTTAATAGTTTATTTCATATTGTACCCCCATCTCTAGTCGTGAATTATGAACCATAATACACTACAGTGTATTATGAACCATAATTCACGACAGTTGATATATGGGTACCATATACCTTTAGTTAGGAAGTAAAATATAGACTTATTATTAGGTGGTCGTGGACAAAAATAAAACAAGTCTACCTTGTCATATTCTGACAAGGTAACCTTGTTCTATGAAGCAATGGTATATGCTACATTAAAAAAAGAACAAATTCAAGAAAAGTATTGATGGCACATTTGTTGTTATCTTCAACCACTATTATTTATTATATAACTGATTCTACAAAGTGTTTAAAAACTATAGGCACGCAGTTATATTTGACAAAGTTCAAATGTCAGTTTTAGTTTTTTTAAATTATTATTTGCGCAATTTATAGCATTTTCGGGGGATCTCTGTATATTTGGAAACTTTCGCCTCAAGGCGGAATTCTAATTTTAAATTCATGAAATTCATTCGTAAAATTTGCATTTGAAATATTGTTCATTGCAGTTACCCAACAATTATTTTAAAATTTTCAAATTATGTACTGGACATTCACAATAATATTATACAAAAACCCATTTATCCTTTGTGCTAGAAAATGGACAACTAGGTCTTGTAGACCATTTTAAATGTTGTATTTTCTTTTTATAGCTAAACGTTCAGTGTCGTAGTCAAGGTCATTCACGCTTAGGGCAAGAGTGTAAAAGTGATTATTCTATATAAACTTTTTTTATGTCATTTCCGTAAAGATCTTATCAATTTAGGACCCAAAAAATTAGGCCTATCTAACGAGAATTACGATAGACAGAAAGAGAGGGCTGGTTATGTCAAAACGCTTTATTCGATGTATGTACACTGGGATTATTTTCACTCATAATTGCACAAGTTGTTTGTATTTTATCGGGTAAATTTGGGTTGTTTAATGAGAAACTGTTCCTATGGAGGGTAGAGGTAAGGAGAACCGTCTCTGTGTTTGAAAAAGTGTCCGTAACAGCGCGTCCAATAAGGGTGGCGCTGCGGTACCTTAGGATACTTTTTAAAGAAAGCGCCAAAAGTGATTAGAAGAAGATAGAGGTAAATAGTTGAAGTTTTGTATACGGGTATTTTCATGGTATTTTACTAACTACTCTAGTCATGAAAATTTTTAAATATTTAAACTCAGCACACTTCACTCCGTCTACAATAGCTATGTTCATACTAGATTTTTTTGTACGCCAGCGCTACTCTGACAGATACTTGAAGCTTTATTGTCAGTATACAGCTGGACACTTTTTCAACTCTCCCCCCCATACAAGACGGTTCTCCTTACCTCTACCCTCCATAACTGTTCCTAAGAATTTGACGAGAATAACTGTCAACTCCACCGAAGGTGGAGTGTTTTTAGGTTGACAGTTATTCGATATGACATTTTAACATTGGAGTTAATTAATCAACAGTAAAAACACAAGAGCTTTTTTTTTATCGGATAAATTTACGAAACAGTTTTGCCAATCACTAATTTTACGAGAAAAACTGACATGATAAAATCGCGACACCGAAGGTGGAGCGATTTTATCTAATGTCAGTTTTTCGAGCAAATTTAGTGATTGGCAAAACTTTGAGTTAAAGAGAAATTTATCTTATAAAAGACAAGCTCGAGCGTTTTTTGGCAAGATAAATTAACGATAGAATATATGGATGAACAACTTATAAGTAACCAAACTTGCGACTCATTGTCATTGTGTAAAAGTGACGTCCGCTTACTAGATATTGAGGAAGAGGAGTTTTTATCGCGATAAAAAAGGATGCACCTTTTTTATCGATGTCAAAGTGACAATAACATTTCCAGGTATACGACATTTTAACATTGGAGTTAAATTATCGCTGTAAAAGTTAAAGCTAACTTTTGCCGCTGTCAAAGTGACAATTGCACTCTGGCATATGCGATTTTTTATACATGAAATAAATTGTCACTGAAAACCAACATATTACTTGTGTGCCCCATCTCGTCTACTTTTTTCCTAAGGGAAGGCTAGACATTAGTAATTCTTGTAGACCTATCCCCCGAAAGAATTTTATGATCTCTTCAGGCTTCACTTAAGTTAAGAATTTAAGTGTCTTCTTCCATTGCATAGAATCTACAGTTCTCTTGCTGCTCATGTTTGAGCTTTTTAAAGTGCCCATCAAGGCGGTCTTAGCCCTATTAATGGGAAGTTTTTGCCTCTAAGCACTTTGAGGCAGCATGGCATCAAACGTTGCTGAAGGATATATCCAAGAACCTCTTAACAATAAGGTGGAGGTCGCAAATAAAATGTTCACCTTACAAAATAATCAACAAAATACCCTTACCACCCCTTTTGTTGTCCAAAATGTTTCTGATAGTTCTAATAAAATTATGTTCTTCCAATGTTCAATAATTGTACTAACTGTCAAATAACTGTGAGTATATTAAACTAATTTTGAAATGTATTCTGCAATGTATTGATGTTTCCAAAATATAAATTAATTCCTAATAAACAATGTGTTTTCAATCATCTATGTAGAACTCTAACTGTAAAGAAATATTATATTCCTCACAATAAGGAAGTGAATAGGAAATCTAGACTTTTTTTTCAAGAAATTGTGTCTGGGATGCCAAAATTTCTTAGAGGTTTCCGGCAAATAATGTTTTGCATATGTAAAGTTTCAATAATTAAATCAATTGAGAAAAGAATAAAGCTGAAACATTTACTACGTCTTTGGTGTTCAAGTAAATGCAATTATGCAGTTTTTATCTCCGGATTAGTATTAATTAACTTAGTAACACCATTTGATCGATTAATTTTTTTTATTGCACTACATGCTCTTCATATTAATATTCTTTCATTAATTTTGTGTAAAATTATGGTATACTCATTAAATCGCATGCATTGAATTTCAATATATGTTGAGTTGGGATAAGATTATTATCTATGAGGAAGTCGGCATGAACAAAGGTGTCAACATTTAAAATTATTCATTTAACATTTTCCATTGATATCGACAAACTATCAATGCTTTATTTTTATTATTGAAAACACACACGTTCAATCTCTCAGCAAACTGCATCATTATTACTGTTAAGGTTAATGAGTAAAGATAATGACCCATATTTGTTAATAAAAAAGTAATCATTAACAGATATTATGTAATTGGAACATTTAATCTTTAATTGTAGTTACTTAACATCCGCTAACTTTCACTATAGTCTTTTGCGAACAAAACTGTGAACATTTTAAAATACAAGATAGACAAAGTCATTAAATAAATAATAATACAGAGTGGGTTAAATTTTGGTTATACACAGTGGTAGACTTGGAAATCTCACATCAAGGCCGTTTAGAGCATAAATTATGGTGTTTTATCGAAAATTAAATGTTTACTTATGGATTTATGAATAAATATTATAAGGTGAGGATGTTTAGGTTGAAATAAATTAAATACTTTTTTTCTACAAACGTGTTAAAAATGCCATTTTTAGCACTCCATAGAAGCCTTAAAAATGTCACTTTAAGACACTGAGTGCTTTAAAATGTTTATGGCACTGCTGGTAAACGTGAATTGTCAAATTTTGAAAGCAAACGTCAAAATATTTAGATTTTATTTATTAACATTAATATTAATAGTACAATTTGTGCAATTTCACAAATTTATTTCCTGCACTGCTGTTTTACCATTTTCCGTGGATAAGTATGAATGATGCGCAGAAAAAATGGAATTTAAATTTAAGTAATTTAAAATTATCTCCTTTGGATGTATTAATAAAGGTTTTTAAAATTTAATTCAAACTGTATTATTGCATTTTTTGAACGTTTGTAGAAAAAATATTGTATGGTATACGTGTTAAAAGTACGTTTTAAGGCACTCATGTAATAATAATAATAATGTGTGCCTTAAAAATGTACTTTCAACACTTATATCATAAATAACTATTTTTTATTGGTGAACCATTTTACCTATTTAAAGCACGCCCTAGCGTGTTTTAAAGTTACCGTGGCAACATCATCAACTCGAGAAACGAAGTCTAAATCTATGGTCTAAATTATGTCTAAATGACAATTTCTTAATTATTGATCTGACAGGAGTAGTTTGTAACGTCAAAACTTTTATTCGAACAATATTTAACAATGTCAATTTTATAAATTAAAATGGAAAGTGCCGTTGGTATTGTTTGAAATATTAAGATTTCGATTTTTCAAATCTTAGGAAATGGTATATAAATTAATACTATTGACATTCACAGAACTCAATAAAGTTGAACTTCCATCAAAATACAAATTAGTTTATGTTTTCCTCATTTTGAATGACAAAGGCTAATCGTTTTCGATTAGAATACTTATATTTTATTGAAGAGGCTGGTTGATTTTATAGTTATTTGTATACTAAGGCCGCAAAATGCTTTTCCGCGTTCCGAGAGAGAGATTATCGCCGAGGTCGCTCCGGCCGAGGCAAGATAATCTCGAGGTCGCGAAAACATTTCGCGGCCATAGTATACACAATATTTTTCGTGCAACCGTGAAAATTACATAATTTCAATAAACATTATGTCTCTTTAGAAAAGACAGTTAGTTTTTGGTTCGAAATACATTGTTATTGTCATATTTAAGAAATGTCAAATGCTGTAGTGGCGTTCAGTTTGCCGGCAGTCACTATGGGAACGGCCGTAAAAATTCAGTTTGCCGGCAGTCACTATGGGAACGGCCGTAAAAATTTTTGTCGGCCGTCACTCTGGGTAACGGCCGCAAAATATTATTTTGCGGCCTCTGTTGCGGCTGCAAAATGCTTGTTTTGCGTCCGGTTGCACGAAAATGGTATTTAAATTAATATTATTGACATTCACAGAACTCAATACGGTTGAACTTCCATCAAAATACCAATTAGTTTATGCTTTTCTCATTTCCATGACAACGCAAGGTATACATCATATACGTCACGAATTCATCCATTTGACATTTAGTTCTTATTTTCATCTATGATTTCCATTGCTTGTTGTTGTAGTAGTTATAGATCAGTATTTATAATTTCAAAGTGCACTAATAAAAAAAATAGCGTAAAGTATTCGTGGATAACTGGTCTTTCCTTAATATCCACTTATACTTTAATATACTATTTTGTCTAAAGGTTTTTTAATAAAATACTTGCACAGGTCAATTATTATTTTCAATTGCCCATTGTACTCTATCATTGGATGTACGAATGACGTCTCCACATTCGCCTATATGACATCAACCTCTATGGTCTTAATGGGGACACTGATGAGAATATTTATATATATATATATATATATATATATATTTATATTTTATATTAGTGTTAATGTTTTTCTTTGTGTGTTATTCTATTCTATAATTATTCTTTTCTATAAATTGTATTATATATTGAATATTGAATAAACATTATTATTATTATTATTGTTGTAATAAATAATAATAAATACGATCACTTCCTCTACGTCAGTATCTAACGATTCTATCGAGCTAATTTTGGGTGGCTATATAAAATTTCTGCTATAAATCACCTTCAAATAGAATATAATTCGTAATTAAAATTAGGATCACATCAGTACCAAGTAGAGACTAGAGTACCCACTTTATTTCATAGTACATTAAATTTTCATAACAATAATTCCTTCGACATTTCAAATTGTATGGCTAGAGTTTCTCCGGCGAAGGTAATAAATATAAAATTAGAATTAAAGATTATTTTTGTATGAATTCCGTCCGCAATTTGGTATAGTATTATTTTAAGGGGAAGGGTGAATGCAATGATTATATCGCCCTTCTTCAATTAATCATTATATATGAATGTGTTTCTAATTCCATTTATTTCCTTGGGTTTGTAGGTCTGGCAGCAAATGGAACTCGAAACTCGGAGAGTTATGGTTCTCCCTTATGGTGGTGAATTCTAATTTTATTTTAATTTTCAATTTTACAGTGAATATTATTCGCAATAAACGCTGTGAAGTTATGAAATTGTTATTTATAGACTATATTTTGTATTTAGTAAATAAATATAAACTTCAATGTATAAATCATTAGAATTACTAAAATTAAATTGTTTTATTTCATTTCTAAGTTGGTGGTAACATTAATGTTCGCTTATTAGCATTCAGAAATTGCTTTCTATGCAATAAGTATTGTTTCTGTACCTCATTGCTATTATGAATATATTATAACTAAAATTTATCTTTATTTACTAAAAACAAAATGTGGTTTTTTAAAATTAACACTTTAATAATTTTGTAGCGTTTATTGTGAATAATATTTAATGTGAGGTCAAAAATTCCAATTTAAAGAAAATTTGGTATTAACAACCATCTTTCCAGCTCTACAACTCAAAAACTGTTAATTAGAGACTGTTTGGTTTGCTCAAGGGAACTTTTTTGCAGCAATTTAATTCCATAAGAAAACTTTACATTCATTTTATTTAGTGCATGAATCAGTCTTCTGTCTTTTGACTGAGGAGTCCATAAAAATTAGTCATCCAACCGATGAGACAGCTCGGTGGTTTAAGATTGCAAAGCTTATAAATAGGTGAAGAAATTCCATGGTTTTTCTAGTTTTTGTTGTCAAATTATAAATTTATTTATGTAAAATACTAAATCCTCTGGTTCGCCGAACTGTTATTATTATTTACATAACATTACTCATCAAATTAATTACAAACATGAGATAGTTAATATTAAAAAAATAAAACAGGGCTGTATTAGCTTCTTTGTTATATTTAAAAACATTTTATCTACGATCACCTTTAAAATTAGGCATTTACGAACCAAAAAAAATGTGTGAAATCAAACATTATACATACGTTAAAAAGCGTGCGTAAATGAACAACGCTTTTTATATGGGACTTTCATTATAACACCCAAAAGCGTGCGTAAATGACCAATGCTTTTTAAATGGGGTTTTCAATTTAACACTCTTTTTTAGCTACGTGATTATCTAGTTGCCTTGAATTTAGTCGTTTGTTGTATAAACTTTTGTGCTGACAGTAAATTTGACAGAAAAATGTTTGTTACTTTGAAAAAAGACAAATTACCCAATGTTATAATTGATAATTTGAATAATTGTCCTCATTTTACTGTAAATATGAATTTAAATAATTAGAATTCGTTGTGTATATATTTGTTTATAGAAAATTCATTTTTATGTTTTTTAACCCATTCAGAGCACATTTTTTTTATTTTTTCTTCATGTGCTCGTAGATAAACTTTTGTATGACACTTGTGCGTGAAGTACTTTTGCGCACTCGTTGCGAAAAAGGCACTCGCTACGCTCGTTCCTTGCATTTTCGCAACTCGTGGACAAAAGTATAACTTCACGCACTTGTATCATAAATAACTATTTTCTACTCATTTTAGTTTAGAAAGTGCCAAAAATATCAAAAAAACTATAAACATTTGTTACACAGTAACTTCTATATTGATAATACCAAATTTAGGGGAACGCGTCACCCCGAATTATATACGGGCCACAGTTTTCGGCGGTCTTCGGCTACCATATTGGCAGATAGTAGAGAAGGTATTACCAGTATAAAAAGATTGGGAGGCTGGAAATCGACAGCCTTGGCTGAAGGGTATTTAGAAAAATCAACGGAAATGCGGGGAAAAATGTCTATCAAAATACCGACAAAGAACATGCATATGGGGCTACTTCTTCCAACAACAATTTTGTCACAACCAGTCTCTCGACACAAGAAATCGAAGCAGCAATAGATTCACCAACCGATCTTATTGAACCAAAAAAACTAATAGCATCTGCAATCCACTTACAGAATGTATAAAATTGCTAATTTATTATTAATATTAATCATAAGTAGTAGAATATGTTGTAGTTTCTCTTTATGCTTAAATAAAAATTAATAAAATTTCAATATGTTGTTTCTTTATTTTCACATGCTTCGCACACTTGTAGAAAAAAAAGCGTTCCTAACTCGTGTGAAAAGGGTCTTCTCCTGTTTGCTTGGCCGCTACGCGTCGTTCGGCCATCTGCAATCGCGTGCGGAAAAGTGGAAGTTTACGCACTAGTTAGGAAATATACTATTTTCTACGAGCGGGCGGAAAATTGAATTTTCCACACACATTTCAATGTGGAAAATTAATTTTCCCACACCGTGTGGAAAAAGTTTTCCGCACCGTGTGGAAATAATTTTCCACCTCAATATATCAAATTAATAATAAGCCGGTATATTATGGTGGTTGCGAAATGCTTTAGTTACAGTAGGCAGAAGCAAACGTGAGTCCTGGTGGGCGTGTTCATGTCGCTGCAGTTGTATTTTTGTAGTAACAATTCGATATTTTGAATCGATAACCAAATATCGATACCATTATGTCAACTGTTAAGAGATATGTAAACAAAGTCAAACTTGCTAAAATGTAACTCTAAATATTAATAAAAAAATTTTATTGGACCAAAACTAAAACTACCGTTTGCCCTAAATGTCCATATTTTAAAATTACATGACTGTATTAAGGTCATGAAAAAGAAGGGTCAAGTTTCTATGGAAAGCAACAAAATATGAACTGGTTATAGTTCAGTGTTGCCGATGCAAAAATGGAAATTACCCGAACTTACTATTCAAATTATCAGAATTTGTCAAAATTACCAAAAGGACACATTGGTTATCTAACTAAAGTCTTCGGACCCAGTCAATATGGAAAATCCCCCAAAACAATAGCCATTTTATATATCCCTTCTACAAAATATTCGAAAAACTATTGGATTCAAATTAGTGAAATTGTCTAAAAATCGGATAATCATCCTCGCATTGACAACACTGATACAGAATGAATAAAATGATGTATGTTGATGAAATCACTCGTTCATATTATTTCGATTATATTTAACAATTACTAATGGACAATCGTTAACATTGACTCTTGATTGGCTGCTTGCGATGACCTTATTTTAGTTCGCATATTTTCCGGGGCTCATGTTTGGTTCTGAGAACTGTACCATGTGTAACTAACCAGCTATTTACTTTCATTTTTGTTTGTTCATTGTCAGAAAACTGTCAGTGCATTTCTAAAATATTTTGCTCGTGAATAAGTGAATCCTCATAAAAAAAGAATATTTCTAAATAAACTATAAGCACTTATAATCAGATAAAAATATCTCAACTTTTGATTAGTTCTGTTGACTTACCTCACGCTCGTAGAAAAACTATTGTAACTAACACTTGCGGAAAATGTTTTTCCGCACTCGGCTGCTTCACCGAACTCCGCTACGCGTCGTTCGGTGAACGACAGACTCGTGCGGAAAAATTAATTTTCAGCACTTAGGTAAATAGCTATTTGCTTGGATTATAGGACACGCGGACATTAAAGATAACTGATCATTATATAATACAAAGAAACTGCTAAATATTCCACCAAAAGTCAAATGTATTGAATCGAATCGCTACTATAATATAAAGGCGCGTACACATCTAGCGAACGCATGTGGCCGAAGCCATTCGACCGAACGCCTTCGGTAAATGTGTATGGCCCAACAAACGACAGCGAAGGCATGTGTTTGCCTTCGCGAGAGTTCGCTCACTGGGCGGTACATCAAAAGAAAATTGAAGAACGAATTCGTTTGGCTGTGTTTAGTGTGTACGCTTCCAGTTAAAGTGTCGAACGGCGTCGTCGCGATTTTGTTTTGATTTTAAAAGTATACATTAAACTTGTATATGAGTCACCAGTCGCTAAATATCGTATGGTTAACATTAACCTTTCTGTTGGCGGTATCGCTTCTCTAAACTTTGTATCTTCTTTCTCGATTTTTGGACCAATTTTATTTAATAGCCATTCAAAATCAGTAGACTTCATTCGGCAAAAATTTTGAAAAAGTCCGTATTCCATTTCAGCTTTGAGATCATTAATTAAGTCTATCCCTCTATACCGACTTCTGCTTTTGAATAATGATGTTGTCCACCAGCGCCGTTTTCGTCGTTTTTTGGGGGGCTCTTTCACTGCTTCGGCCTCCGCCTCACTAATAATGATATACAATGCACTTGCAATAATTATATCCTCATCGGACGCCATATTTACTATTTTACAACAAAAGTTCGCGCGCGCCAAAAATACCCGCGAAACTGAACGAATGACTGCAAACGAATTCGTTCTCCGTTATGTGGACGGCAGAGGAAATTTTCTATCGAACGCCGAAAACATCGAATGAATTCGGTCGAATGGCTTCGGCCACATGCGTTCGCCAGATGTGTACGCGCCTTAATACTTCTCGCTCTAGACTCTAGAATTTTCGTCTATTTAATAGTTAAGCTATAGTTCGAGTGAAATTATTTGGAGTTTGAGAATATCTTCCATCTATACAATGATGGAATATTGCCCAATGAAGGAGATAGAATGAATTTTCCAATTGGCCGATACAATCCTGGGTAAATAGCAAGTTTATTGTAAAAAGTTACTGTTCGGTGCCTCAAGGCAGTAACAATCTATTATTCCGGCTTGCATTCCAGTCTTCAATGAGAATCTCAACTGTGGACATAAATCCTTGAAAATCCTTAATATTACGTAGCTTTTACAAACAATGAGTAATTATTGTTAACTTCCCGTGTCAAGATTCTTGAAAGTAGTTATAACAAGTGCAAAAACCATCGATGGTGAAACGTACTTACAGGAATAACAGTAATATTAATTGTCCTTAATTTTATTTTCCGACAGTCGCGCGTAAAATGACCAATTACTATATTCAAATGAAATCGTAAAGTCGACAATTGCAGAGGATTGTTACATTACACTCTAGAGCAAAAAAAATGAATCTTTTTCGCTTGCTCCTCCCATCAAACTTGATGAAATAGCGAGCGGAATAGTTATTTTCGGAAAGTGATACTCTCCCGCACGCGACTGCAGTCGACCCGAACGACGCGGAGCGCAGTTCGGGCAAGCGGTCAAGGGCGGGAAAGACACTTTACGCATGAGTTAGGAACATTATTTTTTCTACGACCGTATAAACATAGAAGTATATCAACCCATTTTTCAAAAGTTATTTCATCTCAACATACATATACAAAACTTCAACCAAAACTATTAATTATGTTAAATATTACTATTACTATTGCCGGTCCAGTGGAGTTATTTGGTGTTAACTGGTAAGTAGATTACGTCGATGAGGATGGCATCGGTTGCAGGCACATAAAGATGACGATGAAGGTGACGGCAACGGTTTTAAGTCATTTCTAGATGAAATAATTATATTTGATATATTTTTCTTATATCAAACCCAGGTGGTTTGATAGTTGTTTTGTGACACTACTTCAAAGAATGAACAGGGTTATATCAAAATATCTTCGCTATTTTATATTTTCAAAAAATTAAAAATGCAACAAAAATCTAGAAAAGATTTAGATTTTATTTGATGGATTATTTCGTGAATATTTATTTACCTGTTGTAACAATAGTTATAACTTTCAAAGTAAAAAACTATCTAATAAGGTCAAAATTAGCATAATTTTACTTTCCCGCACTAGTGCGGGAAAGTGACACTTTCAAAACTAAAATGCTTGCGGGAAAGTAGGTTAAAACGCACGGTCGTAGAAAAAAGGTTTTTTGCTCTAGAGCGTAAAGTAACAACCCTCTCAAGCGACAATCTGTTACTTTACGCTCTCTCTAAATACAGAAATAACTAGTTTGTAATTATTAGTTTTATTTATTAGCGATGAAAAATGTGGACCATCCTGTATCAAAAATTAAAATTTGTATTTACTTTAAATAGGTTAATGCTGAATAAATCCCATAAAATTAAAACATTGGCACATCTAAAGAAAGCAAACAATAATTTAGGAAGATTTCTTTAAATTGAAACAAGGACTAGTTTTTTTGATGTTTATATTTTGCAAATTTAATATCAATGGGTTTAAACTGCTTTATTCAGTACTATTGTATAGCACTTGTAGTAGTTACATTTTTGTGGCAATTTTTATTTGAATCAAGATCAGCTTCGTTTTCTACCTTTCTATTGCAACAATTAATTAGTGTGTCGACATTTTAACCGCAATAGCTAAGAAAAGAATAAGTAGTAAGATCAGTGTTTTCCTCGGTGACTTATCGGTGTTATGGTATTAAATAGTTGTGTTCAACAGGTCAGTTCCTTTATTACGACTATAGGTACCACATTTTATTTTAAATTTAAATTACCCCATCAATCCATATTTTAAATCTGGAATTATTCCTCCAGCAGGTCATGGTGTTTAACTGTAATTTTGTTCTAAATTTCAAGATGATTCCTGGGATATTTTTTGTTTAAAATACAGTTTTTTCGTTGTTTTTTTTTGTTAACGCTCCTTGATTAGGTTGTGTAGTGTATTTATAACCCAATTTTTTTGTTCATTTCTCGAAATCTGAAATAGTGAATGAATTTTAACGCGTGAGTGTACATGTTGATGTGAAATTTCCCTACAACGTTTATTTGAAACATTTTTCGATATTGTTTATATTGTTTATATTTTTATACTGCAGCTTCTAATCTTACCTATATTGTTGAAACGCTTGAGTTTACTTGGTAGGTACATATTTAAAATCTAAAAGCCCACTTTTCAATTTATATCATTAAATTAAGTTATAACCAAAAAAGAATCTTTGATTTTATGCAATTCAATAGATTGTTTTCAATAGATATTGTTAGAAATAAAAAAAATGACACACACATTTACAAAGACACTCTTTTTAATTGAATAGCTGCCAGCTGGAAATGTTCCAATACATACAGCAGACATTTTTCTATTAATATTAAATAATTGTATACTTTTTAACAAATGGAAGAAACGATTAGAGCAGAAGTATAAAATTTTTCTTGGTTTCATTTATAAAGGGAACTAGAGAAGAAAAAATGAGCAGATGAAGACATTTTTTTATTAGGTTTGATAAGTTTGGGTTTTTTCGGCTTGCAGTATTCTATTGTGGTTAACATTATTCATATCACACCATGGACTACTTGAGGGAAATCTCCATGTATATTGGTGTGACATTCTCTGAGATCTAAAACATCTTTTGTGCTCCCTTACTTCTACTTAGTTCCTAAGGAAAGTCTCAGAGACTAATAGCTATTTCCCGGAGGAATTTTACGATATCTGCAGGCTTTAAGTGTCGCTCTTCCACCCAGTGATCTCCTAGGTGCTGTGACCTAGGAATCTGAATTACTGTGCAATTCGCAAGTATGTGTATGGAGGTTTCTTCTTTCATGTCACATGTCACATTTCTCTTGGACCTATTCAAAAGCGCCAATAATTTGGGCCAAAATCTTTTCGTTGAAGAGCTTCTTTTTTCAGTGTATTAAGATGGTTTTGGTAGGGTCTCACTTGCTTACACCAGCTATTTGTATAGCTCACACCATTTTGTACGATACATATACAGGGTGATTCATAAGTAATGGGCCAAATTGTAAATCTACGTCCAGAAGGCCAAAATAATAATATTTTCATGAACAATAATGGGTCTTAGTCTGCTCCTTACCGAGGTACAGGATGTTAAAGCGATAAAAATAAAATAGATTTTTGTTAATATAGATCAGCTACTTTTCTACATAATGACTTGAAAATTGGGTATGAACTAGTTTTTGTAAGGATAAACAAGAATGTGTGAGAGGATTTGAGTTAACTCGTAGATGTCGCCACATGCGCCATATGAATTAGATTAAATCAGCTACAAATTTTTTATCGCTCATTATTTTACAACTTACATATTTAATTTGGATAGCCCCATCATTTCTGTAGAAAAAAGCTATACTTCTTTGATCTTCAAAATATGAAAGATTTTCGATATATTTGAATTTTACTAATTCACTACACTACATTTCACGGTGGTCGACGTAGCATTAATCGGTTAAGACACAAGCATACCATGGAATGTTGACATTTACCTAACCGTAATTGATAATTGGTAATAATATTAAAATGAAACCATACAAAAATTACGCAATAAAACACATTTATTGTACGACAGCATTAGAACAGACTTGAACTATTACCACTTACAACTCTTATCATAACCTACTTGTTGAAATTGTGCGAAGTTGAATTAAATTAAAGCTTAATTATGACCTACTGCAAAAGGTTTTCAGCATGACCACCACCAGCATTTATACACGCATTTAACCGTTTGGTTAAGGATTGTCTGACTTTAAAAAATGTAGCAGGATTATTTCGTATTGAGTTCTATTCCATAACTCGTCTCGTGTATTTATAGGTTCAGCATAGACCATTGATTTCATGTAACCCCTCGGGACTGCGAGGTGGCCACTGAAATTCACTACCACGTCCAATCCAACGGTAAGGGAATGTTTCATTCAGATATTCGCGCACAGCAAGTGAAAAATGTGGAGGAGCACCGTCTTGCATGAACCACATATTTCTTCTTCGTTGTAATGGAAGATCTCCCAAGAGGTCGACTAAGTCATTATTTAAAAAATTCAAATATGACTCTCCATTTAAATTAGGAAGTAATTCAACTGGGCCCAGTAATGTATTGTCTATTACACCGCACCACACATTTATTTTAAACTCGTGCTGGAAGTGTCTATCTTTTTTTAAACGAGGGTTTTCGGTTTCCCAGGCATGACTATTTCGCCAATTAAAAACTCCGCGTCTGGTAAAGGTTGCTTCATCCGTGAAAAGAATGTTATTTAGGAATGTTGGATTATTATTCAATTTTCCTTTTAGCCACTAACAAAATTGAACTCTGATTCGATAATCTCTTGGAAGTAAATTTTCCTTGTGCAA
This sequence comes from Galerucella pusilla, assembly GCA_910591695.1. Taxonomy (NCBI): domain Eukaryota; kingdom Metazoa; phylum Arthropoda; class Insecta; order Coleoptera; family Chrysomelidae; genus Galerucella; species Galerucella pusilla. Next base: position 94,046 of record CAJUYI010000117.1, read on the forward strand.
AATTCTAATCATGGACGGTTGGCTTATTCCAATAGCTGTAGACAATCGACGAGTGCTTATTTCAGAATTTTGCGCAATTCTTACCAAAATTTCATCTTCTTGCTGCGGAGTGATAATTTTAGGACGCCCTGTATGATATTCTGGACGAAATGAACCTGTTTCACCCAATCGATTATAAATATTTTGGAATATCTTCCGGTTTGGCTGCCTTCTGTAAGGGTACATTCCACGATATTTTCTGGATGCTGCTTGCCCAGAAAAAAGTTCTTGTGCGTAAACGCATAACATGTCTCTCATTTCTTCGTTTGAAATGTGATTATGTCTCGGCATTTTTATTTATGATAGGACAAGAATGAATCAGTTTACCTAACAATAAAATGTTTTAAGCTCTTCATTAAGCGTCAAAGCTTTACTACTCACGTTGTTACTGTCACTGTCAACATTACATGGCATGGCATGCTTGTGTCGTAACCGATTAATGCTACGTCGACCACCGTAAAATGTAGTGTAGCGAATTAGTAAAATTCAAATATCTCGAAAATCGTTAATATTTTGAAGATCAAAGAAGTATAGCCTTTTTTCTACAGAAATGATGGGGCTATCCAAATTAAATAAGTAAGTTGTGAAATAATGAGCGATAAAAAATTTTTAGCTGATTTAATCTAATTCATATGGCGCATGTGGCGACATCTATGAGTAAACTCAAATCCTCTCACACATTCTTGTTTACCCTTACAAAAACTAGTTCATACCCAATTTTCAAGTCATTATGTAGAAAAGTAGCTGATCTATTAACAAAAATCTATTTTATTTTTTTCGCTTTAAAATCCTGTACCTCGGTAAGGAGCAGACTAAGACTCATTATTGTTCATGAAAATATTATTATTTTGGCCTTCTGAACGTAGATTTACAATTTGGCCCATTACTTATGAATCATCCTGTATACAGTGCCTTATAGTTTTTGAATGTAGTTTTTTGAGGCTCAAAAAGTGACGTAGTCTTCAGAGGACGCTCCTTATCAAAGTTCAAAAATAACTTAGGCAGATATTTATTGGTTTGTTGCAAAAAAATAAATAAAATTTTAATGTGGTTTCACGTCTGTTGATATTCGAAATATTGATATTTTTAAACTAAACTGGAATGTGTATATAAACACAATTTTTAATGTGACTTATCCCCTCCATAAAACCCACATTCGTAGATGAATAGGACTTAAAAACCTCGCTGCAGACTCGCTACTGAAATATACCGCGTCTATTTTATCTAATTTTACTTCACTATCATGCACACATTGGAAATGTGAAATTTTTTAAAAAATATACGTTTTTCGCCAATGCGTTTTTGGCAGCCGTCAACTTCTCTAAATATATTTAGATACCTGTATTGTTTTAAAAACTGTAAATAAGGTAGTGAGTCCCCTATTCAAATCCTCCATTCTGTCTCGCGCCAGTTGTAGTTAGTGTATATGTGGTGCGGAAATTTCATGGATTTTTCAAACAAATTATTCTACTTAGTGAGTATGTGAGAAAAATTATTTAAAGCTATTAATAGAATTTTAAATAATTGCCCGGAAAATAAATTATATTGATATACAGCTATACAGGTTTAAAATTAAATATTTGTGTGAGCTGACAGTTGGAAATTGAGAACTGTATTATTGATTTTCCACAACAGTTAAAATTAAAATCTAACCAACTTTGTTGTTTATAATAGTCAAATACGGCAATTGCTCAATTTAAGTAATCTCAAATGGACATATTTTAAAATACGCATATTTTTTTTGTATGCAAATTTTCCAAACACTCTGTCTTACGTAATGGATATCGATAAGCAATAGTAGGTTAGGCCTAGAATTACTAGTTTACGTTCTTCCACTGGAAAAACCTTTCTGAATTATCTTTTCAATCTTAGGAGCTAAAAATATTATGAATATTTATCTGTAGCAAATATAAAAGCCTTCAAATTTTTTATCACTGCACAGGACCGTATTGAGGTAAAAGGGGGATTTGAGCACTCCACGAAGTAATGGTTGAATCAATTAATTTGTTATAATAATTATTATTTAGATAAATATTAGTATTTCCTTGTTATTGCAGGGGGCTTTTTAGAAGATTAACAGAGTATAATATCAGACATCTTACATTAATTATCTCCTATATCCGTCTTTTCTTTCTAACTAGAAGTTTCCCATAAAAAAGTGTTTTGTAAAATATTTTTACCATACGCTGTTTACTATAAAATGAGTAAATATTAATAGCTAGTTTGTCCTGGACTTCCCCCTTTACGGTTTATTGGGAAAGCCATTTGATGAATTTTCTTAACACATTTACTGAGGCATAATTAATCAAAGTTTGTTCTGTTGCTACAATAATTAGCAATACCACTAAATTTTTTTCCAATTGATGAATAATTTTGCTTTTAGGATTCGTACAAAAAGTAATCCAGAATAATTCATCAGACTTATAACTTCTTTTCTTTATCTTTTCGGAACACTTTGATCATAATAATTATTATCTTGGTTTATTTGAAAGTAAAACAGAATAAAAAAATTATATGAAAATAAAATTTGTAATAAAATTCAACTTATTCTCAGCTACGCCTTAAAAAAAATAATAAATACTTCAAGCTGAATGTTAACCTCCCACTCTATAAGTAAAATTTGTTCTAATTTTACGATTTTAAACTTGGCACGAATATTTTATTTCATTCAGACAAATCAATTTTATATAAAAACCATTTCTATCTAGCACAACTGCGAAGTTACTCAGGATTTTCGTTTATTTTAGAAATATACACGAAGAAATATAATTTTGTCACTAATTATCTAAATTTTGGGGATTTGGGACTGATCATCCAATAAAAAACATGCAATTTCCTATAGAACTCGAGTCGTATTGAAAAAAATGAGCAGCCAAAGAATGGGCCCAATCCATAAAAGATTATGGTATTCTAGTTCCCTTCCATGATCTTGAATTTAAAAAGTACCGTGAAAATTGAGTAGAAACAAACCTGGAACGATATTACAGATAACTATTTAATTCTTAGTTGGGAATTCTGGATCTGTTGGCAATACTTGACAGTGAGCACTGTTTACACTACCACTACACCAACACTAACAAATTACCCTAACTTATTCGCGTTCCGATAAGCCAGTTATCTTCCTCAGATACTAAAATTAACTAACACTATGGAACTTCTTCATCTATATATTATACAAAATTTTAATCTTGCCAAACTGGTTAATCTACGAGAACAAACTATCCTAGCATAAAAAAAATTTAAACTGCTTTTTTCACTTATAATAACACAAGAGTTTGGTTTTTTCATATGATTATTGATTTATAACTTTTAGAATATTAATCTACTGCCCATGACATTTTTCTCATTTAGTAAATGATCAACATATTATGTCCTCTAGCTGATTGGCTTAAGTTGAATAATCCTCGT